>CM077166.1:17151617-17611679 GCA_039583875.1 Platanthera guangdongensis | reverse complement strand
CGGGAAAGGGCAGCCGGATGCGCCTCCCCTTGCGGGCAGAGCCCGCGGCCGTGGGAGGCGGCCGCGGGGAAGGGGCGGTCGGGTGCGCCGCGCCTTGGCGGACGGGCGTGCCGCCCCTTGCGGACGGAGGGCCCCTTTCGGGCGGATCCCACAACATCGAGTGGCCGGCCGCGGGGGAAGGGCGGTTGGGCGTGCCGCCCCTTGCCAGCGGATCCCGCGGCCGCGGGAGGCGGGCCGCGGGGAAGGGGTGGCCGGGCGTGGGCCCCCCTTGCGGACGGAGCCCATGGCCACGGGAGGTGGCCGCTGGGAAGGGGTGGCGGGCGCGAGTCGCCCAGCGGCGGTGACGACGGTTAGTCGAAAGGTGAGTGAAGTGGGATCGGTGCATTGTGGATCGTGCGCGATGATCGCGTGCGCGGCGATTTCTTCATGATCCCTATTTGAATAGTGAGATCATGAAGGAGTGGGCTAATCACACCCTGAATATTTTATAAAAGAAACTTGAGCCCATCAATAATTATCACAAAAAAATTCTAATACAAAAAAAAAAAATTCATGGGCACTGCAAGACTCTTTTTCTCCTAATTAATTTACACTATCAGCTATACCTCAAACAAGGGCAGTGTCCCCCAACGAAAGTTTGCGAGGCGAAATTTTTAGGTCGGGAGATTTTCTTAGCTAGGTGATCATTTTATATTTTTTTGGGCGAATCTTTAATTTTATAGTATTGTGGTCGGTTCAATTGACCAACATGAGAGATGTAGTCGATTCTGGATGCCTCGTTACCAGCTATGACCTAAACTTATCATTTTCTCACGAGCTAATCAAATGGCCTCAAAATTGATTTCGATTAGCATAGTTAGACTTGTAAAGCTTATATGAGTCCAACGGAGTCAACCACGCTCAATTTTAATGAGTATCAGAGAATTTGACGTGCCGACACGGCTTAATTAACATAATTATTGTTGCAGACTAACTCGACGTCCCGGTCAGGCCGGAATTCTTGGACCGTCTTAGCTCTCGGAATGGTCGAGCGCGCACACAGTCAATGAAAATAGAAAGTTGACAAGGTAATTTTTTTGACGTGGAAAACCCCGGAAATAGGTGAAAAACCACGTGCTCGGATCTGTGCTGCCAAACCTCCACTAAATCTGAGTGTTGTTAAAAGGCTTTTTCAAGAACTCGAGCGCGACAGGCCGCTTCTCGTTACAATTATTGGGGGGGGGGAGAGCCTGAAGGGTGACCGGCCACCACTAACAGAGCTAATTATTTCTTTGAGTGCTGCGGGGAGCGATGTGCTCGTTGTATTCTAGAGTCTTCAAATAATTCCTGGAGGCGGGAGCAGCTTGCTGTACACGTTTTGATGTCTGGAGCTTTAAGGCTCGGAGGTGCGCTTAACACGTTTTACCCTCCGCTTCTTGTCTCTGATTGTATTTTGGAGAAGCGTGGTTTGGTTGTCTTATAAGTAGATGGAGTGCTTGTTCAGGAGTGCGTGGTACGCTTGTTTGCAAAGAGCGCCCTGTGAGTTTGTTGGAGGAGAGCGCGCTAGGCGTTTGCTGAAGGAGGGCGCGTGAAGCGCTAGATGAAAGAGGGCACGTAGAGCGCTTGCTTGTAAAGAGAGCGTGTAGGGCGCTTGTAGGAGGAGAGCGCGCATGGTGCTTGTTGGAGGAGAACGCGCAGGGCACTTGCCAAAGAGAGCGCGTTGGGTGCTTGTTGGAGAAAGGTGCATGAAGCGCTGGGGGAAGAGACCCGTGCATGGGAGCAACGTGTGTGATAGCACGCATGAGCGTGCAAGGGAGAGACAGGAGCAAGAATGCGCGAGAGAGAGGCGGCGCGCGTGGAAGACCGCAAGGGAGAAATGCCCGCGAGAGCGCACAAGAAGGCGGCGCGCGCGGGAGCGGGCAAGGGAGAAATGCGCGTGAGAGCGCGTCGGGCGCTTGTAGGAGGAGAGCGCGCGTGGTGCTTGTTGGAGGAGAACGCGCAGGGCGCTTGCCAGAGGAGGGCGCGTTGGGCGCTTGTGGAGAAAGGTGCGTGAAGCGCTGGGGGAAGAGACCCGTGCAAGGTAGCAACGTGTGTGATAGCACACATGAGCGTGCAGGGGAGAGACAGGCGCAAAAATGCGCGAGAAAGAGGCGGCGCGCGTGGAAGACTGGGGTTCGCAGGGAGAAATGCCCGCGAGAGCGCACAAGAAGTTTGCAGGGCGCGCGCCACGGGAAGCGCGCAAGGGAGAAATGTGCGCGAGTGCGCGCAACGAGGCGGCTCGCACGGGGAGCGCGACGAGGAGGAGGCGCGCACGGGAGCGCGCGCTCGTCGGGAGGCGGCGCACGGGTAAATGAGTGCGCAAGGGATAAAATGCGCGCAAGCAAAAGCGCGCAAGGGGGCAGCACGCGCGAGAGCGCAGGGACAAATGCCCGCGAGAGCGCGCAAGGAGGCGGCGCCCGCGGGAGCGTGCAAGGGAGAAATGCGCGCGAGAGCGCTCGAAGAGGCAGCGCGCGCGGGAGCCCGCAAGGAAGATATGCGGAGGAGAGAGAAATTCCGGGCGGAGAAGATGAAGATCTTCAAAGAATGCTTGAAGATCTTCGAAGGGGAAGAAGATGATGAAGAAGATGAGGGAGGAAGGAGAGAGAGAGAGAATCCGTAGGAGGATCTTTCCAAGAAGGAGAGAATCCCCCATAAAGGGGGTCTGGGGCCCTATTTATAGGCTTCATGGGTGGTTATGGAGGTCACGCGGTTATCTGCAGCCCATAGCCACCATGATTACTATCAATAGACCAAAATATTTTATTTATTTTTACGGGACTATGGTTTAATATGCATATTAATCTTGTTATATGCAGACCGTTCTATTTTTGACAACGCATTATCTCCACTACAGAAGATCATGCGGGCGGTTCCGTGGGTGGTTACCCACGCAACCGACGGCGGCGATCGTGAGAGCGTGATCAGACGGTGGAGACGGGCTCTCTCGGACGGCAGGGGAACTTGTCGGTGAATTTGCCGGCGAGGCGGGAGATTGCAGCCAACGGCCGGGAGAGCGGGCGGCGGCCATGCCGGCGGCGGAAAGTGGGGAGCGGTCGACAGTGGCAACGTCCGAGGAAGAGAGGAGTGACAGCGGCGGCAACCGCTGGACAAATGAGCGACGGCGGCGGCTCTCGTGGAGTCAGGAAATAAAAGCGGCGGCGGCCGCGACGTTGGAAGACGGCGGCGGCAGCGGCCGCGGGGAGAAACAGATGATGACAACGACGGTCGTGGAGTCAGGAAATAGTGGCTGCGGCGTTTGAAGGCGGCGGCGGCCGTGAAGTCTAGAAATAATGGCGACGACCGAGTCGCGGCCGGCGGCGTCCACGGGATAAATGAACGACGGTGGCGGCATCTGTGGCGTTGGAAGACGGCGTCGAAGGCGGCCACGGGAGAAACGGACGACGGCGGCGGCAGTCTTAGCGTCGGGAAATAACGGCGGCGGCTGCCGCGGCGTTGGGAGACGGCGGCGGCCGTGGGAGGTGGGAGAAACGGACGACGGCAGTGGCGGTCGTGGCAGGGCGGTCGGCGGTCGGCGGCGGCGGCGGACGGTGGTAGTTGTTGAATGGGTGGCTTCCATAATTTCTCCTATTGTGGTGGAGATCACGGGGAGTGAGTTTATCGGTCAAACTCATGATCTCCATAAAATGAGAAATTATGTGGGGAGTAGTTAAATGCACCCCCTAGAGCTTTAAATGAGGCTTCATCCCCATCAATTATACAAAATGGTGAAATTAACCAAACAACCTCATAATTGGGTTAGGTCAGTGTCATTAAACTCGTGAAGCCAATATGAGTTCAACAGAAGTGTCTGCGCTCAATATTGATGCGTATCAAAGAAATAATCACGCGGGAGCAAGTAATGAAATTATTCAAAACGGTGGAGTCGAGCAAACAACTTCGCAATTGACATCAGTCAGTTTCGTTAAATTTGTTGCAATATTACGGGTCCAACTGATATGACTGTGCGATTCGGAAGTTGTTTGGAGGGGTTTTGGTGTTTAAGGTGGGCATCAAACGCTCTGGTTAGCAAACAATGAGCAAACGTACTCGAAATTAATCTCGGATCATTCTGTTGGATGAGTGTCGACGAGACAGTTGTAACGAGCCCGTCTGGGGCATATTCCGAGTCTTGTAGAGCAAAATACAAGCATTTGAATACAATAAATTAATGTTTAAATATAATAATAATAATAATATTAATTATATATATGTGTGTGTATATATATATATCTTATTATATAAAGTAATATATGTATTTGGAGGCACACCACAAAACAAACAAGAGTCATTGGATCATGAGAGAGGGGATGAGATGGGGGGAGAGAGTTGGGAGAGAGAGAGAGGAGGGAGAGAGAGTAGAGAGAGGGAGAGATGGTGACGGAGTTTCTTTATATATATGATATATCTCTATCTCTATCTCTATCATATATAAAGAAATATTGTGATCTGCGAATATCATGAGTTCAAAATTTCACAAGCTGTCAGATCATAAGTTCATAATTAAACAATCGTCTGATCGAGCACAATAAAATCAATCATTCTCTCCACATTTTAGTAGGTCTCCTAAACCTACTACTAGGGTGTCCTAATTAAACCTATGTGAAATTATGATTTTACGATTTTGCCCCTATAACTATTAAAAAATCTGGCGGCTTACTGTTAAAATTATATTTTAATTTAAACATGGCTATGCGATTTCGATCCTAGGACCACAAGGACAGAAGAAACAACTCAATCCAATGAGGCAAGGAGATAACTATGATAACAATTCAAATAATTTATACTTATATTGTTATATTTTATATATTTTAAAAAAAATTATATAAATATAGTTATACTATAATTTATTATTACATATAAATATACTATATCCGGATACAGTTGCATGAGGTCGCAGTGGCGGGCCGGGTACAGAATTGTAACGTATCATATACAAATTAAATATATAATATATAAAGTTTTGAACATTAAGATGAATAATAAATATAAAAATATGATATATAAGTAATAAATATAAAAATGCTATGAAATAACAATTTTGAAGAAAGACCCAAACAAAACATCATCACTACATGTGACCATTACGGATTTGTATCATTTATGTCATTCAATTTAAGAAAATTTATGACACTTTACAAAAAAAATCCAAACAATTCATACTGAACAAAAAAACCTGAAAGCTGCAGTAAATTAGAAAAATAAAGTAATAAACCTGCACTAAAATATATCCGCAGCGGAAGAAATTACAAACATCACAAAAATACCTTTGCGAGGAAGAAGAGCAGTGATATGTCGCTGGGGGAGGAGCGGTGCTACACCAGCTTCAAAACAACCTTTTATCTACACGCATGCGAGCACCTGGATGATCGCACGCGAGGAAGATGAAGAACTGGAGAAGGTATCGACTAACGGTAGTTTCTCGCAGACAAGCACGGGATCATATAGCCGAATGCTTGTTTTGGAGGAACCAAATAAGCTAACCCTAGCGCCAGAGAACTCTAATATTTAATCTAAATCATTGGATCTAAAATTAATGGTGATTTTGTGAACCGCCCGGTCAGCCAAAAACCGGCCCGGTTTCCGGTTATCCGGTTCAACCGGCCGGTTTCCCGGTTCATGGCCGGTTCTTGGTCTGGACGGTTTTAGAAATCAGACCGGACCGCCCGAAGGACCGGTCAGCGATTCAACCGGTCAGACCGGCCGGTCGGATCCGGTTTTTGGTATGTTTCCAAATATTATTCTCAAATTTTATAAAACTTTCTGAAAAATGTGCGCCCAAAACAAACTGCTTACACATAGCTAAAATATTATTATCTACATTACTTAAAATAACTCTACCAAACGCCACATGTCCTCCCATAAAAAACAACCATGCTAACAAAAAGCCAGAAAAATTACACGCTCCATATCCCAAAATTAAAAGAAGTCCCACATTTGAAAATTCCGACTCTTTCAAACCCTGCAGTATTTCCGCGACTCTTTCCGCTTTTAATTTCACACGCTGTCCTCCTTCTCATTTCCAATCTCTCACGACCCGACACTCTCCACCGCCGACGCCACCGCTGAAGCCACCGCCCATCACCCTGCACCGCCGAAGCCACCGCTGAAGCCACCGCCCATCACCCTCCACCGTCGAAGCCACCGCTCTCCGAGGCACGCCCCTGTCTTCTCGCGCCAACCGCTCGCCCAGGTACATTTCCTCTTCTTAGGACTCCGCCCCTGTCTTCCCGCCCTCTTCTTCCAGAGGTTTCTGCGAGAACCCTCCGCCTTCTTCTTCCGATTTTTTGCCCTTGAAATCTTCGTGCGGCCCATCACCCTCCACCGCCGAAGCCACTGCTCGCCGAGGTACGCCCTACAATCCGAATACATCACTGCTCGACTTCATGCTTAACTCATTCCTGCTTCTTCTTCTTAGGAGGCCGCCCCTGCCTTCTTCCAGAGGTTTCGGCGACAACCATCCGCCTTCTTCTTCTTCCAAATTTCTGCCTTTTGGACTCGGAAAACGGTATTGGTTGGATTTTTTACTCCCTCTTTAAGCGAAGGGTTGTAGATATGCTCATTTACTCTTCCAATTATTGCGAACGATTTACTCTTGCTTGCAATTCTCTCCTGTATTCTTCATGCTAACAGGTAAAAAACTTTGTTTCTGCAGGCTTCTTCCCCTCTCACACATCCTTGCCCATCAGACGCTCTCTCACGCCAACAAAAAATTACCGTCCAGTTTACCGCTCCCACTTCTTCAGAGTGTCGGCCCGGTGATCTCTTTAACTTCATTCTTACTTACTTTCCTCGCTGACTCTTTACACCGACTCCTCAAATTTAAAGTTCTTCTCCCGTATCTCTAACATTTCCCGATGTTTCTATTTACAGATCTTTATGAATTTTTACTAATATTCTTCATCAATTCATATCACTTACGCATTTAATCAAGCTTTCACTATTCTGTATACAGTTCTCTATTACTTTTCTTGAACCTTTAATGATTTATACAGATTCTTTGATATTGGTAGCATATCAGGCTTTATTCAGATTTATATATGATCGTCAGTCTTCTTCCTTGCATTTTTTAACCTAAAATTGAATCCAATGTCGTGTCTATTCTTTTAAAAAAAGTAATCTGCTACATAATGCTTTTCCATTCACTGTATTAGTGTACTAAAAAAAAGGTGATCTTTTTGGTATTAGAACGAATCTTCTCAAATGCTGCCGACAACATTCACTATATTAGTGTACTAAAAAAAATGTGATCTTTTTGGTATTCGAACGAACCTTCTCAAATGCTGCCGACAACAAGTGCGACGATAGGAACGTCATGTCGCGATGACGAAATGCAAAACACATCCTGAAGACGTCCACTAACTATAGAACAACGCGCGCAGAGAAATGCAAGGCGCAGATATCTACGTACGCAAATGTCAACTCTGCACACTAATACAGTCCAACTCTCAACACATTCTTCCAGTCATTTATCATCAACTACTACAACAAGAAGACTTATACAAGAGGCGCAACGAAATGAAAGAAGAGTTCGATTTTTACACCTTCAACATAGGAGACGACACACAACAAATACATCTACCGTGACTTACCATCAACGTACACAAAACAACTTCGTCGTCCATCCTCCCTTGCAACCTACGAATCGTAAATACCTCGCTTCTACACATTTATTTCAACAACCACGTTATACATAATCTTACTTCATTCATGTTTGTAGCCTTCTCAAGCTCGATAGTCACTGCTTCTGATTCCAAAAGAACACAACAACTAGCGATGCAGCGTTCCGCGAGAGCTGCACGAATGCTAAAGCTAAGAGAACTGCGTGCGCATCACGACGACCATGACATTCAACCTCCAACACACAATCTTCATATTGATCCCATTCGAGACTCACTGTTAATTGCCCAAAAAAATGCGCGGCGCGCAAGAGTGCAAAAACTAACTGATATGAGACGTCAACGTCAAATACGACAAAACCAACTTGACCAGACAATTACTTCGGGTACACTCACCAGTTCTGAAACATTATTTCACCAATGTGTTTATTCACCCTAACGAGTTAGTTGATCTTTGCAGTCGTCGGAAGAATCACTATCTCCAACTTTCAAACTCCAACACGCTTTAACTTTCCACCGTCACATCAACATGAGGCGTCTACTTCTGAGCAATAACCACAACTACCACAACGTCCACCGCCAGAAGCAACTACACAAACACCAAGAACTACATCCCGTAAGTCAGCACGACAAAGTGATCAAAGAACTACAGTCCAACGAATGCAACTCCCTCCAGCAAATTACTGTATACACTGTAATGCAAAATTATTTATGCGCGAAACAAGCAGTTTATGTTGTCGAGACGGAAAAATACACATTGCAGAACTACCAGCGCCAGAAGAACTCTACTCAATGTTCACAGATCAAACTACTCAGGGACGACATTTTAGGCAAAATATACGTTCCTACAATCACTGCTTCTCATTTACCTCGATGGGAGTCAACCTGGACTCAGACATACCGGGGCCAAACAGTGGAATTTACACTTTCAGAGCACACGGTGCTATATATCACCGGTTGGGAAGCCTACTACCGCCACAGGGAACTCGCCCAAGATTTCTGCAAATGTTCATCTACGACACAGAGCATGAGATGGAACATCGTCTGGCTGAGAACGCTACACTACAAACTGAAATGCTCGAAAAGATTAAGCACATACTCAACAGATACAATCCTTTTGTCCAAACACTGAGACAACTTGTGCAGAGACCTGATATTCTAGATTGCAGTTTACTTATACGTGAACGTCCAGCCGCAGATCGTCAGTACACTCTACCGACGGCATCACAAGTCGCTGCTGTACTGGTCGATGCATAAGACATACTGGGTTCAAATGACAGAGACATAATTGTGCAGACAACTGAAGGTCAATTACTCAATGTCAAAGACGACTCTGGGTATTATGATCCTCTGCAGTATCCATTGTTATTGCCGCATGGTACATATGGGTGGTCATGCAATCTAAACACAACACAAGGACGAAAGGTCTCTTGCTGTGACTACTACTCCTACTTATTACAGGTATTACAATGTGTAAATACGAAGATTTTCAAATATCTTTTATCTTCAAAAAATTAAATTCAATTTTATTGTGTTTTCTTTACATCAAGATACGTCAGCATTCACCATCACTGCTTCTACTTGGTGGACGTCTACTCCAACAATACGTAGTAGATAACTACGCTAAAATCGAAACTCATAAGTTGAATTGGATTCGACACCACCAAAAAGACATTCGTGCTGAACTATATGAGGGGCTACAAGATTGTTTCAATGCGGGCAAAACAAGCGGAGGTTTGACTTCAGATCTGTGGATTTGCTTTGCTAACTTAATTGCATCAATAACTACTAAAAATATTCACTACTTTTCAGAGAATATTGGGCGAAAAACCATCTTGCCCTCCACTTTTATTGGGAGCCCAAGGGATATGTATCAGCGATATCAAGATGCAATGTCTATTGTTCAACATTACGGAAGACCAGATTTATTTATAACAATGACCTGCAATCCATCTTGGGATGAAATCACCATGGAGCTTCTACCTGGACAGGCTCCGCATGATCGTCCAGATTTGTTGACAAGAATTTTTCGAGCAAAATATGAGGAGCTTAAAGAAGATATTTTCCACAGAGGCGTTTTAGGCATGGTTATTGCACATGTTCATGTAATTGAGTTCCAGAAACGTGGTCTGCCACACTGTCACATGTTAGTTATTTTTGATACGGCTGACAAATTAAACTCACCAGATGATTACGACACAATGGTACGAGCGGAACTCCCGGACCAACAATCAGAGCCTGAGTTATACACGGTTGTACTACGACATATGATCCATGGCCCTTGCGGGGCCTACAAAAGAAATGCTCCATGCATGCGTGATTCCCGCTGCAATAAGGGATATCCTAAACCCTATGCTATTACAACAGTGCAAGGTGCTGACTCTTATCCTCAGTATCGACGTTGCAATGACAACAGATCAGTTCGAATAGACAGACATGAAGAAGCCTTTGTTGATAACAGATGGGTGGTCCCATATAACTCATGGTTACTACTAAAATACAACTGTCATTTAAACATCGAAGTATGTTGCAGCATCAAGAGTATCAAATACCTATACAAATATGTCTACAAAGGCCCAGATCACATAGCGTTCGAGATTCGTTCAGCACCGAACTATGATGAGGTCAACAAGTATGTCGAAGGGAGATGGCTATGCGCACCTGAATCGCTATGGAAAATATTTAAATTCTCGATGAATCGAATATATCCATCCGTAGAAAGGCTGCAAGTGCACTTACGAAACAAGCATCAACTGTTGTTTCACAATGATGAAAACATAACGTCGATATTGGCCAATGAACGTAACTCTCGAACTATGCTGACTGAATTCTTTCAATTTTACATGACTGGTCAGGAAGAGCACAAGTACCTATATAAGGAATTTCCGAAATATTATAGATGGCTAAAGCCAGAGCGAAAGTGGAAGAAAAGGTCAACCAATCAAAATGTTGTGGGTAGGCTCTATGCTGTTTCACCAAATGAAGGCGAGCGATTTTTCCTTCGCCTTCTTCTAACACACGTACGAGGCCCGAAATCTTTCGATGATCTTCTAACAGTTAACGGTGTCCACCACATCACTTTCAAACGGTCGGCAGAGGCTTACGGGTTGCTTGAACAAGACAATAGTATTTGTGAATGCTTAGCGGAGGCTAGACTATTCCGCATGCCTTCTTCTCTTCGAAGATTATTCGCAACTATTCTTTTGTACTCTAATCCTATAGCAGTACGATCACTATGGGAAGAAAATTACATTAGCATGGCCGAAGACTTTGCATCGACAAGCAATCCGGAATACATAAAGAATAAAGTACTATACAATATAGCAGGAATTCTCAATGAGCACAAACGCACTCTACAAGAATTTGACTTACCTAAAATCAGTGTTGAATTTGAAGATTTACAAAATGCCTCCAGCATTCTACAACATGAATTAGAGATACTTACTCCGCTTGAAGATCTTCGCTCTATTGACTCACTAAATGATGACCAATTAAACGCATTCAACGCGATAAGTGAGGCTATAACGAAAAAATGCAGTGCTACCTTCTTTGTTGACGGTCCGAGGGGAACAGGAAAGACTTTTCTTTATCGGGCAATTCTTGCAAAATTTAGAAGCAACGGTTGCATTATTTTGGCAACAGCCTCATCCGGGATTGCTGCGACTTTACTACCTGGTGGCCGGACTGCTCATTCGAAATTTAAAATTCCAATACAACTGGATGCTTCAACAATGTGTAAATTTGGAAAGCAATCTGATTTGCGTAAGCTTATACATCAGGCGTCCGCAATAATATGGGACGAGGCGCCTATGACTAATAGACATGCCTTCGAAACGGTTGATCGTACATTTCAAGACATGCTTGACATTCATAGACCGTTCGGTGGGAAGGTCGTAATACTAGGAGGCGACTTCCGACAGTTAACTCCAGTTGTCGTAAATGGAGCAAAATCTGAAATTATAAAATCGAGCATTATTCAGTCACATCTGTGGGATAACGTTCGCGTACTACGCTTATCAAGCAATATGAGGTCAGCCAGTGATATGTATTTCAGCAACTTTGTTCTTCGAGTTGGTGATGGCACAGAACCGACATTGGAGGATGACATGATCAGAATTCCAGATTCTATGATTATTCCATGGGATGGAGAGAATTTAGTCTCTACTTTGGTAAACTTGGTTTTCAAAGACTTGAGGAGCAACTTTGATAATGTGGAGTACATGAAATGCCGGGCTATTATAACACCTTTGAATGATGATGTACATAAGTTGAACAATATGACCCTTACGCTTTTCCCCGGAGAAGAACACGCATACTACTCATTTGACTCTGTGCTTGATGACACTAGACATTTATACCTGCCTGAGTTCTTGAACTCTCTGTCTCCTGGAAGTCTGCCGCCTCACAAGCTTACATTGAAGGTATGATCACCAATAATGTTGTTGAGGAATATTGATCCAAATATAGGGCTCTGCAATGGTACGAGACTGCTTTGTCACCGTTTTGGAAGAAACATCATTGAAGCAGAAATACTAACAGGTCAACACAGTGGTCAAAGAGTCTTCTTACCCCGCATACCATTACAGACTTCTGAGGATGTAAACATGCCATTTGTGCTAACTCGAAAACAGTTTCCTGTTCGTCTTTGCTTTGCTCTTACCATAAACAAATCTCAAGGGCAAACAATTGAAAATATTAAAATTTACCTTTCAGAAAATGTCTTCAGTCATGAACAGTTATATGTCGCTTTCTCGCGTGGGGTTTCCGAGCAAAAAACTAAAATCTTGGTTAGAAGGGGGACAATACAGGGTCGTGAGGGTGTTTACACTAAAAATGTGGTGTACAAGGAAATCTTTGCAAAACTAAACTACCAGCCACAATCATAGTAAGTATAACGTTTTCAGATTTCCATATGTACAATCATCTTGCCCCCTCAAAATCTAAATGCTTCAATTACATGCAGGTCCATATTGATCGTTGCAAAGAACAAACGTAACAACTAATTTCTAATCCATACTGATCGTTGTAATTTTGAGACCATCACGTTGAAGTTGCAATAGGTACTTATAATTTTGTTTTTCTAATAAATTTCAACAATATATGCAAATTGAATTTTGTAAAACAATTGTTTGGAATAAATAGCATGTTCACACAAACATGATACATCACTCTTGGGTGCGAACGGGCAAAGCCCGTGGAGCTCGGGTGGAGGTGGCCGAAGGCCACACCAGAACATTGAACACAAACCGACAAACCCTCCTTGGGTGCGAACGGGCGAAGCCCGTGAGCACCCAAGACAACCGGGAGCATCGAGCACGGCCGGCAGGCCGTGCGAAGATGCTAGTATAGTACTAATAACAGCTCCCTAAAATAATAGGATTCTCTTAATCCGTTGCCGCTGAAAGCGAGTCTATATGACACCTGTATGTTTAATATATATTATTTATATGTAATTATTGTAAATAAGAAAAATAATATGGCTTTTAATAAAAAATTAACAGAACATTAGGACTAAAATTCAGAAACTGCAGCAGGAGGACGCACTTTCTGAGCATTTGCCCTGCTCTATACCAAAAGCAACGAACCCCATCCTCCTCCGTACTTATCTCCTTCCTTCAGTTCATGGCGAATGCATCTCCTTCCTCCGCCTTTCCCCTTCACCATTCCCCCCTTCACACCTCCCTAAATCGAACACTTAGCTAAACTCTTCTGAACCCCCGCAAGTCGAACAGTTTGGAAACATAGGAGGAGAAGCACATCGACAAACAGTACTCCAAATGAGGAAGGACTGCGGCGGCGCCGGAGCCGCCGCCGCCGCCGCCGTAGCCTCTCCCCCTTCGCTTCTTTCCACTCCCTGCCTCGACGCTAAGCCCTTCGTTGCCACCCTCGTCGTCTTCTCCCTCGTCATGGCTTTCTGGCAACTCCGACCATATGAATCCCTGCTTTCCTCCTCTTCTTGTCCCCTCCTCAAGTCTTCTTCCCCGCCCTTCTCATCTCCCTCTTCTTCCCTCAAGCAAAAACTCGCATCTCTCTCTTCCTCCAACGCCCCTCGCTCCGGCCTACCGCCCGACCCCAATCTTCGCACATTCCGTCCATACGGCAGCGCCGCCTCCCTCTTCGTCCAAATAGGCGCCTACCGCGGCGGTTCCACTTCCTTCTCCGTCGTCGGGCTTGCCTCCAAACCCACCCACGTCTTCGGCAAGCCGTGGTTCAAATGCGAGTGGGTTCCCAACTCGAACTCCTCCCCAATCCGCACCAAGGCGTTTAAGATCCTCCCCGACTGGGGCTACGGCCGCGTCTACACAGTCGTCGTCGTCAACTGCACATTTCCCGTCGTCCCCAACGCCGACAACGCCGGCGGCCGCCTCTTCCTCAACGCCTACTACTCCCCCTCCCCGCGCCGCTACGAGCGCTTCGTCGCCCTCGAAGAACCCCCCGGCTCGTACAACGAGTCTCGCTTCCATCCTCCCTACCAGTACGACTATCTCTACTGCGGCTCTTCTCTGTACGGTGACTTGAGCGCGAGCAGGATTCGGGAGTGGTTGGCTTACCACGCCCATTTCTTCGGCCCGAGATCGCATTTTGTCTTCCATGACGCCGGCGGCGTGAGTCCGGCGGTGAGGGCGGTGCTTGACCCGTGGGTGAAGATTGGGAGAGCCACGGTGCAGGACATCAGGGCTCAGGCGGAGTTTGACGGCTACTATTACAACCAGTTCCTGGTTGTCAACGACTGTCTTCATAGATTCCGGCATGCTGCTAACTGGACATTTTATTTCGATGTGGACGAGTATATCTATTTGCCGGATGGGAGGACATTGGAGAAAGTTCTTGGTGAGCTTTCAAAGTATACGCAGTTCACCATTGAGCAGAATCCAATGTCGAGTGCTCTGTGTGTCAAGGATCCTACTGAGGATTACTCCAGGTGAGGTGTTTTCTTTTACTCTTCTCTATAGTGATTGTTGAAGTATTTGTTCTGGTTTTATCCCTTTTAAGTATTGTTGAAGGAGTTGAAAATTTCATCCTTTTTTGAATCATCATGCTGCTGAATTACATCTTCTTCTTGTTAAATTTGATGGCATTGCTTAACGTTTTAGAAGATTCAGAAGTTTGCATAAGAATTGTGGTTAAGAGGTGAAGTTTTCTCTTTGTTTAGAAGGGTTTTCATTCTTTTCCAGCCATGATTTCTGCCTCTGTCCCCCTTTTGCTGCCCATCTGTGATGAAGTAGAACCAAATGTCGAAATGTTATACCCATCCTTTTTCCAACATGTTTCTTAAACTTGGGGCATTGGTGGACTCTTATGTATTCTTCATCCTTCTTCTTCTTCTTCCATATGTTCTCAGGAAATGGGGGTTTGAGAAGCTGGTATTCCGGAATTCAATCACTGGAGTGAGGAGAGATCGGAAATACGCAATCCAAGCGAGGAACGCATTTGCCACCGGAGTTCACATGTCCGAAAATATCGTCGGCAAAACTACACACAAGACCGAGCTCATGATCCGGTATTATCACTACCACAACTCGATCAACGTCTTGGGGGAGCCGTGCCGTGAATTCGTGCCGATGCCGGCCAAAGGCAATGCGACGTGGTACGAGAAGATCCCATACGTGTATGACGACAACATGAAACGGTGGGGGGACGTGATCAAGCGATTTGAAGAGGAAACGATCGGCCATCTCCATTCAAACGACAGCCGCATCACTAAACCAACATGATGCCGAACTTCTCGCCATTCTTTAAGCCAGAAATTCATATCATCTTTGCAGATTCATGAGTGGGAAAGATGGATTGGAAGCACAGGAAGCCATGAGGGGCTGCTTGTGTTGTAGAGGTATGGTTTTATTCAAAAGTTTTAGAATTGTTGTACATGAGCATCTCCATGCTCCTCCTTGTTCTTTATCCTCTTAGTTATATTAAGGTATACTCTTCTTTTTTTTTTGTAATAATCAAGCTAGAATTTTCTTGTATTATAATGAAGTTTGTTTTTGACCCCTTGGAGTCTTTGATGAGCAGAGAAGTTCTTTTTCTGTGATAAAATAATGTTTAAGGAGGGTGGGTTGCTGGCCATTTTTCATTGTTTTCTCTTATCTTTTTTGGAATCCTCTCTCAGCCGTTGCTTTGTTGTGTGCCCCTTGTGGCTTCTCATGTGCAATAATTGTGTCTGGTGTGGTGGTAGGCCCTGGAGTGGGAGAGCTCTTTGTGCTTGTTGCTAATTTCTTGTGGTTTTGACCTTTTTTTTTACATATCCTGAAGTATTCTACTTGGCGCGGGAATGCCGACACGCCCGATCTCGGTTGATCGTGATCCGCCGCATTGGAGGTCTACCCGAACACTATTGAGCCAAAAGATGGAGTCCCAGATAGGTCCATGTATTGAATTTTACTGTCCAAGGCTCTGATTGTTCAAAAACATTCTTTTTCTTCGTCTCTAACCACCCCAACGAATAGGCCCTAAGTGTTTGGTTTCTTGGTCTCTAACCACCCCCCCCCCCCCCCCCCCACCGAATAGGCCCTAAGTGTTTGGTTTCTTGGTCTCTAACCACAACCACCCCCCCCCCCCCCCCCCACCGAATAGGCCCCAAGTGTTTGGTTCGCAGGTCCGACTCAAACTTAGAGTGTAAATTGTTATATTTTATAGGAATGTGTATCGTGAACTTGATTCTTATTGATCTGCATGTTAATTGTTCAATGGTTTAGGATTGGTGCTTGTAAAAGTAAAATCCTAACTCAATACTATTAGTTAATACTATTCCCCACCTTTCAATCCTTCCCTCCTCTCTTGATCTTTTTTTTGTACCTGATAACAATACATAAGGCCGTAAGGGTAAAATGGGAAGTTGAATATTACATCAAAGAGGAAACTTTTCCTTACATGCTCATATAGATTTTCTTGTGACTGTCTAAAAAATTATTGGATCTGACAACCACATGTGAGTTAAATTAAAGTTTTTTGTCTGGCTTTGGCACTGGATGCAAATGAAAATAGAATTCCAGCATGCTGTTCTTGTTTAGCTTTTTATAGCCTGAGTGAGGGCTACAGTTGCTACAGATTTCTCCTTTTTTTCTGTTCAATCTCTGCCTGAACCCTCTCCCATCCAAAATAAATATTGTTGCCGGTCACTGATGTGCTTTTAAACCGGTCAAAAATTAACCGTCCTAGCTCGGGAGCGGTTGAGCACCCAAACAGTCAAAGAAAGAGCTGACGGCTTGACAAGATGATTTTTTACATGGAAAACACGGAAGGGGGAAGACCGCGGGGTTGGTTTTGTGCCGGCCAAATTCCACTATCTTTTTTGTGTTACAAGTGTAAGTTGAGAACTTGAGGACAACATGCCGCCTCTCGTTGCAATAGTAGTAGGGGGAGAAGGAGCTTTGAGAGTGACTGGCCGCCGCTCGAAAAGCTAAGTATTTCTTGAATTATTGGAGTCGGACGCAGTATGCTCTGAGAACTCTGGAGTTTTCGACAAATGCTCGGAAACGGGAGTAGTGTGCTCTGCGTAATCTGGAGCTGCAATCGGTGCTTGGAAGCTGGAGCGGCGCGCTCGCCGCATTCTGAAATCTATAGCTTGTTCTCTAGTTGCGGGCACCGAGTTTGGCACAACGTGCTTGGCGCAGTGTGCATGATGCAATGTGCGTGTTGCAATGTACATCGTGCAATGTGCAAGGTACAATCCCTAAAGTGATCTTCGAATGTTTGTGAGAAATCTTCAAGATATCTTCGAAGGTTTTCGAGGATTCTTTCGAGCGCGTTGGGAGATCTTCGAAGAATTCTTCAGGAGCTCTCTCGTGCGTAGGAAGAAAGGTGAGATGGAATGAGGGTCTAGCTCCTATTTTATAGATTTTGAGGGCGGCGTTTCTGTAATTAAGTGGTCATGATGTCCAATTATCCGGACACCTTAATCATTTTTTGTACTACGCGCACACCCATTATGGGTAGTTTTATGGTTATACGTAAACTCATGATCGATATGATTATACGCACATCATAAACATATTATTTGTTATACGCACTCATGCGCATTTTTGTTATACACACACTGCCATGAGAATTTCTATTTTATATATTTTATTATGCGCATATTTAGGTAATTGGTTATGCACACACTTATTATAGGGATTGGTTATACGCATCCTCCATTGTTATGAAATTGGGATCGGATCCGCGACTACGGTGGTTCGTCGCGGATCTTGCAACGGAAGATTATTTGAACAATAAAATGATAAGCAAAATTAAATCCAAACAAGCACAAGCAGACGATAAAATAATATACGTAGTTCAGAGATGGGCTTCTACGTCCATGGGGAGAGCGCGTCATAAAAGATTCACTATAATCAATGAGCTTACAAGTTACAAACAGAGATCGTTAACACGGTCGAGCAACAAGAAAAAAAGCAAAAAACTAAAGAACGTTGTCGCCGCCGATATCGCCTGCGATATCGCCCTATCTTTTTCCTCCTGGATCCGCCGCCTCCTGCAACTGCTGTCGCCGCCTGGATCCACCACTGCACAGCCGGTCGCCGGGATGAGCCCGACCTGATGTCGATCCGTCTGGATCGCCCGAACGCCGCCGCCTCTCTGTTGCCGCCAGAGCCTGAAACCGCCGCCTCCGCCTGGAGTTGTCTGCTGTCGCTGGACAGAACAAGAAGCCGTCTGAAACTCTCACTACTCCCTCTAATGGATCTCACAGATTTCGCTCTCTGATTGCTTGATTCATCCGGCTAAAAAACTGCTCATATATATATATATGATCAAAATCCAATAACAATTAGGAAGAAAATCTCAAATTTAGGAGATTGTCATATTCCTCCTCTTGAAGATATTTCAAATTATGAGACTTCCCCAAATTATGAATCACAAGGCACACGAATCGCTGAGGTAGAATAATATATATTCTCATATTAATGATCTTCCTAAAATAATATTCCTAAATAGATTTAGCCCGGATTAGCAATCGAGGCCTCCCACTGATCGATGACATGTCGCGATCCGGACGATCCGGGCACGTGGATCGCGGATGTGTCATAATCTCAACAATCTCCACATTGACGCCTCACGCGATGAACTCCACCTCGACGCCTAACGAACGTAACTCTACCTCCAGCTTGGATCTCCCCTACCGGCGACTACGAGCCCCCTCTCCCTGGGGTCCCTGTGATCAACATGCATCAATATGAGCCAAGTCAAGGCCGTTCTTGAAGTTGACTCCTGTCACTGATTTCGTCCGCATGTTCGCACCATTATTCTTCGTGGATATCTTTTGCAACTTCATGCCTCCACCTCCAGCGAACTCCCTCGATTCCTGGTAGCGCACATCGATGTTCTTTGTTGTTGCACGATAGACCGGGTCTTTTGTAAGACAACTCGCACTCTGACTTTCACTGTGCAGCTCCACCGCCTTCTGAGTAATCCCGAGTTCCTTGGTGAGACTTTTGAGCCAGATGGCTCCCCCTGCGGTGTTTGGGCACTTCTGAGATGACACTCTGCCCTTCTTCTCTACGACTGTGAAGGTTTTATCTTCTCCAAGGCCCTTCCTCTGCGCGAGCTCCTTCGCCACAAATCTTGTCTTGTTCCTCCACTGGTCCTTCCTAGCTTTCACCTGAGAGCGGTCTCTGCTCTCCATAGCTTTTTCATAGGAATCAGGATCTGAGGAAATAGCCTGAAAGACAAATGCTACCGTGTCCTGTAGCCTGAGAGGCAGTCTGACCTCTCTCCTCGCCCTTCCACTCGCAATCGTGGTGTCGATCAGTCTGTAGAGTACCGGAACACTCTCCTTTCATGACAACCTGCGCGTCTCTCTTGACCTTCAAATATTCGTCGTTGTCGGTATAAGAATACCCGGCGGCCTCCAGAGTGCCTAGAGAAATCAAGCTCTTTCTCAACTTTGGCACAAACCGAACGTTGGTGAGTGTCATAACCACTCCGTCGAACATCTTAATTCTGATGTTACCAACTCTCAACGTCTCGCACTCTGATTCATTCCTCATAAAAACATGACGACTTTCACGCTGCCTAAAGCTGGAGAACCATTCTATGTTCGGGCACATGTGGTACGAGCATCTTGTATCCATGAACCAGGAACCTGTGGCCTCAAGGCTGGGTGAGACATGAAGAACGTCGGCGTCGTTCTCATCCTCAGATGCAACCGCAGCCTGATGTGCCTCATGCGTCTGCTCCTTAAACTTCCTCTTCGGGCAATTATTCTTCCAGTGCCCCTTCTCCTTGCAGTAGTGACACTTAGTATTCCTGCCTCCGGACTTAAACCTAGGTCGGTCTTCCTCCTTGCCTTTTCCTCTCGATCTACCCCGGGCTTGGTCATTGCTCTTCACGAATAAGCCCTCGTCGGCTCTAGGGCTCGACTTGCTTCTCGTTTCGTTCGAGAGTAGCGTCGTCATCACTTCTTCCATCCTCAGGGTGTCCTTCCCATACAGAATCGTGGTGACCAGATGATCAAAAGACTTCGACAATGAAGAAAACAGGAGAAGAGTTTGGTCTTCCTCCTCGACCGTACTACGCAACTGAGAGATAAGTTTATTAAACACATTTATGTGATCAAGCAGCTGAGTGCTTTCGGACATCCTAAGGCTGTAAAGTTGTTTCTTCACGTATAACTTGTTCGTGAGCGACTTGGACATGTACAACTCTTCCAATTTTGTCCACAGATCAGTCGTAGTCTCAGCGTCAATTACGTTATACATAACCTCATCAGGCAAGCACAACTGAATTGTGCTGATGGCCTTCAGATCTAGCTCCTCCCACTCGTCGTCCTTCTTCCCGGACTTCTCCTTTCCGAGGAGAGCCTTGTGAAGATCTTGTTGGACGAGTACCGCTTTGGTCCGTTTCTGCCACAGACCAAAGTCAATTTTGTCGTCGTACTTGTGGACATCAAATTTTGTTGTCATTATTGCTCACCAGGGTCCGAAGGGTCGAACCTGGCTCTGATATCGATGTTAGGAATGACGCCTACCAACTCTCTCAAAACCCCAGAGTGTTAGGAAGGGCGCTACCAATTCCTTTATATTATGTTAGCAGGACCGGTCATACTGTTCGCATGGCTCCCTCACACTTAAACCGTGCCCGGAACTCCCATGTATTCATGCCCGGAGCCAACCCGACTCCCTTGCACTAAATCGTACAATGTAGTTTCTCTGTACCATGCCAGGAGCCAACTCGGGTGCGCCCGGGAGGCACCCCATCCAACACCTGGATGGCGGGTCACACCCAACAAACTCCCCCTGGAACGCCATCCATGGGGATCGAACCCATGACCTCCCCCCGGCTCTGATACCACTGTTCGGAAATTGGGACCGGATCCGCTACTACGGTGGTTCGCCGCGGATCTTGCAACGGAAGATTATTTGAGCATTGAGCAATAAAATGACAAGCAAAATTAAATCCAAACAAGTACAACCAGATGAAAAAATAATATACGTGGTTCGGAGATGGACTCCTACGTTCACGGGAAGAGCGCGCCGAAAAAGATCCATTATAATCAATGAGGTTACAAGTTACAAACATAGACCGTTAACACGGTCGAGCAACAAGAGAAAAGAAAAAAACTGAAGAACGCTGTCGCCGCTTCTATCGCCGTCGATATCGCCTAGCGATATCGCCCTGTCTTCTTTATCCTGGATCCACCGCCTCCTGCAACTGCTGTCGCTGTCTGGATCCACCACTGCACAGCCGACCGCCGTGATGAGCCCGACCTGATGTCGATCCGTCTGGATCGCCCAAACGCCACCGCCTCTCTGTTGTCGCCGGAGCCTGAAACCTCCGCTTCCGCCTGGAGTTGTCTGCCGCCGCTGGACAGAACAAGAAACCGCCTGAAGCTCTTACTGTTCTCTCTAATGACTCTCACGGATTTCACTCCCTGATTGCTTGATTCATCCGGCTAAAAAACTGCTCCTATATATATAGGATCAAGATCCAAAAACAATTAGCAAGAAGATCTCTAATTTAGGAGATTGTCATATTCCTCCTCATGAAGATATTCCAAATTATGAGACTCCCCTAAATTAGAAATCACAAGGTACACGGATCGCTGAGGTGGAACAATATATATTCTCCTATTAATGATCTTCCTAAAATAATATTCCTAAATAGATTTAGCCCGGATTAGGAATCGAGGTCTCCCACGGATCGATGACGTGTCGCGATCCCGACGATCCAGGCACGTGGATCGCGGAGGTGTCATAATCTCAACACTCCATAATAAGTGATTAAGCAGATAATGGGTAGTGGTGGTTACACAAACGACGTGGTGTACGTGGGTTGACTGGCGGGGGGCTGACAGGGGACCGGCCAAGGGGGCCGGCCGGGCGCGCGGCCTCGCGGACGCGGCCGTAGGGGCTCGTGGTCGACCGGCTGGCCGAACGGAGGCGTGCGACCGGGCGGTATGCGCTCAGCCATGCGGCCACAGATGGTTGTGCGGTTACGCAACGTCGTGCGGCCACGCGATAAGGCGTTAGTAAGATTGACCTTTGTCAACCTCACTTTGCCTCCATTTCCCTAATAAGTTAGTGGGAAAGATAAAAATTTTGACTATTCATATTCTGAAATTCCTATAAATTGAGAGGCCCTTATCAATTATAGTATTTTCTTCGCTTAATGCAAAATGTGAGGGCAAGGCTAGAACTTTGGGCGTTTAAGAATCCTTTTCATAGAATGAAAGTTTAGAACCTTATATTTCCCAGTCGGTGGGGTTTTGCATATGGATGATATCTCTGCTTCTGTTTTCTCAGTGCATGATCTTCTCTTCTTATTGATTTCATTTGCGGAGACTTAGACTCCGTTTGGGGGGACTTATTTTCACCGGTCAAGCGGTCATGACCGCATGAATCGAGACTTAAAATAAGTCCCGATTCATGCGGTCATGACCGCTTGACCGGTGAAAATAAGTCCCCCAAACGCAGCCTTAGGCTCCGTTTGACAGGACTTATTTTCACCGGTCAAGCGGTCATGACCGCATGAATCGGGACTTAAATTAAGTCCCGATTCATGCGGTCATGACCGCTTGACCGTGAAAATAAGTCCCGCCAAACGGAGCCTTATTTTCACCGATCAAACGGTTATGAAGGAGCTTCTTGACCGGTGGAAATAAGTCTCCCCAAACGGAGCCATTATCACGGCACGAATGAGCTTCTTGATTGGAGGATTTCCAGGTTTCATGAGTTGGCTGATTATGAGTGCTTGATGTGTTGGCTGATTATGAGGACTTTGATGATTTGGCTGATTATGAGGACTTGATGAGTTGGCGTGACGGCCTAATTTCATGCGTCTTCTACACTAAGCAACCTCTTCAACAGTTCTTCATAAATATTTAATTATGACACTTTGCACCTCTCAGAAGACTTTAACATTGATATTCGGCACTCTAAATTTTCAGTTAGGACGATGTAAAATGTCTATATTAAAATTTTTGAAGGCACAAGATGCCAGAATTAAATATCTACCATGCAATATGAAAAAAAACTTAATATTTTGATGGTGTTTATTGCAAAAAATTCTAATTTCATAGAAGCTGTCACAAAGAGACTCTGTTTGGGAGAGCTCTGGCGGCTGGAGAAGCTCTTTCCCAGCCGCCAGAGCTGTTATTTTCGCTGTTTAGGAGAGATTTTTAATGAAATCGCGGTTCAAAAAGCTGCTCCCAGAGCTCTTTTCGGTAAGCTCCACCCCCCCTGCGTTCAGCTCCCTTAGAATCACTTTTTATTTCTCTCGATACCGCAGCGCTCCTTCTCCCGAATGGCAAACATCGCGACATCGGCCGGCCTCCGCGATCCCGATCCCGTCTCCTCCCGAACGACGATTTCATCGCCGATAGCAGAGATCGACGACCACCCCTAGTATCAGCGACTCCTTCTCCAGCCCTAGCATCGACGACCAGCCCTAGCATGGGCGACTCCTTCCATCGGCCCGGCTTCGCGCTCTCTCCAGCCGCGTTTAGGAGGAGGAAAAGATCGCGCCTCTCAGGTATCGCGTTGCAACTCCTTCGTCTCTCCCGTTGCCGCGAGGAGGCATCCCGCCGCATCCAGAGTTCCCGATTTCAGATCTTTTCTCCCTCCTCCTGGTTTGCCACTCATTGCAACTAACTGCTTCTTCTCATCTTGTGTCTATTTTGCAGCCCTTCTCACTACAATCAACTGCTTCTTCTCACTGCAATCAGCTGCTTCTTCCTTTACATTTGATTCAGGATTGTTGGCCCATGCTGATTCAGGATCTGCAGCAGTCTAACAACAGGTATTTTAGTTTTATAAAAAACAGCTTCCAAAAGTTGTTTCTCCAAACAGCAAAAATAGAAAATCGCTCTTCAATGCGCACTTCTGCACAGAACACCCAAACACTCTGCAGCTTTTCAAAACTGCTCCCCAGAGATATATTTTAAAACAGCTTTATCCGGACAGCAGCTTTTCAATCCGCCAGAGCTGTCCCAAACAGAACCTTCATGACTTTGGCTGCTGCATAGATATTTCAAGGTTGGGACTGATTTTAAAATAATTTCATGACTCATTTGATAAAAATAGGCTTATTATGAGGAATATTTTATGATTAGCCTTATGTCTAGCCTGAATCTCAAAATATACTGCACTCTCCCCAAATCTGCTGGTTTTCCTGAAGCTGCCGACATATTTGGTGTCTTTTATTTTTGGTGATTGTTAACCGCAACCCGTTCTTTTGTTAGTCGCACCTCAAAATCTCCCAAGTTTTCGCACCTTTTTGAAATACGCCTTGTACATACAATATCAGGAAAAGTGTTCAACACGAAATTTGTAGATATCTACGAGATCTACAACTTTCGTGTTGATCACTTTTCCTGAAAATGCATGTATAAGGCGTACTTTGGAAATATGCTCAGATTTTGCGTATTTTTGAAATACGACTTGTACATGCAATTTCAGGAAAAGTGTTCAACAGGAAAGTTGTATATCTCGTCGATATCTACAACTTTCGTGTTGAACACTTTTCCTGATATTGTATGTACAAGACGTATTTCGAAAAGGCGCATATAATTGTTAAATTTTGGGGTGCGACTAGCCAACTAAGGGTTGCCGTTAACAATCACCTTATTTTTACATGAATTTTGCTGCTGCTGCTGCTGCTGCTGCTGGGTCCTGGTATTGGATTCCTTTGTCTTCTGTAAACGAGTGTGAGGAAGAAAGCGCGTTTGGTAGGCTGCAGCGCTTCTCCCGCATGTGATCTGGGATGATGATGGCCTATGAGTTATGAAAAATCCTCTTTTGTCGCTTTCCTCTTTTGCCAACCTGGCGGTGATTCTAGGGGAGGTGATGGACACTGATGGTAGTTCTACTATCTTTTCTCCGCCATGAAAAAACACGTAGAAAACTATAGCGGCAATCAATGCGCGCGCAAACCTTTTATGCGCATTTTTTTTTTAATAAAAAACTTTAGTATATTCTCACCGACAGCCGCTGTATTGGTGTGATGATGGACAGCTAACATTTTATTGTATTTTATAAGCTGTGCTTTCAGCTGATTATTTGTCTTTTTTTTTCGCGTGGCTGAATCAGAAGCTGGAGTTATGAACTTATAATCATGGAATCGACTCGATCATCCACTGGTCGCCCCTATCGTCGGTCGTGCTGGTCCAGGAATGAAGAATTGTACTGCGGTCACGAGAAAGTGCCTCTTTGGCTGATCTTCGCTCTCCCTGGTTAGAACCTATAAGGGGTCCCAATGATTTGGACTTGAGTAGGCTGAAAAAAGATCAAGTAATCCATTTAGAGTCAGTCAGCTACGTTCTAAGAGCCAAGGTATCTCTTATCTCCGGTCTCTAAAAAACCGTGACTTGTAAAGAGAGAAGAGAAAGAACTGGGAGTTGGCGCATGCTTGCTTACCAAGCGATCTATCCCGGAACCGGTTGCCGGGTCGAGGTAAGGCGGGACGAACCGCCTCCGTGGATATCTTTGCTGTCTTTTTAGGGGGGCGGTTGCAGCCGGAAAATTTATTTTTGCGGTCTGCAGACTCTTTTCGTAGACCGGATTTGTTGATCGTCTTAACACGTTGAGCGGTCGAGCGCACGAACAGTTAGAAATACACAGAAAAAGTAAGAAATGGTCTTTTTTACATGGAAAATCCGTAATCCAGGTAAAAGATCACAATGTCGGTTCGGTGTCGATCTAACTTTCACTAGCGAAAGTTAGTTTACACGACATTGGAAAGAAGGCGAGGGCGACGGGTCGCTGCTTGGTATTGAGGGGAGATAGAGAAAGCCGGTCTCGGAGGGTGACATGCCATTGCTAATGGAGCTAAATATTCTTTTTATGCTGAGGGGAGTGATGCGCTCGCCGCTCGCTGTACTCTGGAGTCCTCTGTTGATGCTTGGAAATAGGAGCGGCGTGCCTTGCGGTCTCGAAGCTCGGGTGGCGTGTTCGGAGCGCCTAAACCTCTACGACTTGTCTCCCGCTGCGCTCAAAGTTGTCTGGGCGGTTGACTTGGTGTTGATTGATGGGTCTGCTGCTGAGTCGAGGGTGCTGAGAGTGTTGCGTGCGGAATGCTTGTTGTGG
Source organism: Platanthera guangdongensis (assembly GCA_039583875.1). Classification (NCBI taxonomy): domain Eukaryota; kingdom Viridiplantae; phylum Streptophyta; class Magnoliopsida; order Asparagales; family Orchidaceae; genus Platanthera; species Platanthera guangdongensis. Next base: position 17,585,527 of record CM077166.1, on the reverse strand, counting down.
TGTGCACGGAACGTGCCTTGCTGCTGGCGGAGTGTCTTCTTGAAAGAGTCTAGAAAGTAGTGTGTGCCGAATACACAGTTGGAGAGAACCGTGCGGGGTGCACTTGGAGGAGATGCGCGCATAAGAGCGTGAGGAGGAGGCGCGCATGGCGAAGAGACTCGGGCGGGAGTGCGCAAGGACGCGACGCGCGCGGGAGCATGCACTAGAGCGCGCACAGGAGCGCGCACGGAAGCGGCACGACCGGGAGCGCGCAAGGAAGGGGTGAACAAGAGCGCGCAGGGAAGAAGGCAGAGCACACAGGGAAGGGGGCGGAGCGCGCAGGGAAGGGGCGCGCGCGGGAGCGCGCACGAAACGGGTGGAGCTCACAAGGAAGGGGCGCGCGAAATCGCTCAAGGAAGGGACGCGCACGGGAGCGCTCAAGAAAGTAGCACACGTAGGCACAAGGAGGAGGCGTGCGCGAGAGCACACGCCGTGAGGACAAATGAAGAGAAATTCGTCGGAGGAATTTTTGGGAGGAGAAGAGTGGAAATAAATGAGGGCTAGAAGGTCTATTTATAGATTTCAAAAGTGCTTCTCGGTAAGTATACTCGGTAACTACTGGACGGGCGAATTTAAATGCCTAAAATAGGGCACGCAGATTACTACTTTAATAAATATGATAATTTTGCCCTAGGTTGTTTTAAGCGTAGTTACGCAAGACCCGGTCGACGAGGGCCAACTTGTAGAGTGATCCCGGACAGCCGCCGGTGGAAGGCCGGTCAGCCAAGGGGCCTTCAGACTTGGGCGGCCAAGGGGCCACCCAATTCGGGCGGGCGAAGGGACGAGCATCATTGGGGCCACCCAGGTTTTTGCGGCCGAGGGGCGAAGCGGCCATGTGCCTCCTGCCCTAGGCGAGAAAACAGCCATCCTAACTAGGCGGCCAAGACGTCGCCCGGATTTGGGCAGCTAGAGGACAAGGGCGGCCATGTGGCCGCCCACCCTAGGAGGGAAAGGAACCGCTCCATCTGGGGGGCCAGAGGGCAGGGGCGGCCTTGTGGCCGCCCGCTCTAAGCGGGAAAGCAATCGCCCAAACTGGGCGGTAGAAAGGCCGCCCAGATTTGGGCGGCCGAAGGGCGAGGCGGCCTTGGGGCCACCCTCCCTAGGAGGCGGAGTGGCTGCCCAATCTGGGCAGCCAAGAGGCCGTCCAGATTTGGGCGACCGGAAGGAAGCACGACCGTGCTGAGGATCACACAGCCAAGGCTGTGCGACGCCGTGTGTGCGGTCGGGCAGGGCTGCACACAAGCGCGCTTGCGGATAGGGCTGCGCACAAGCGCGCTTGCGGCTAGGGCTGCGCCCAGAGGTGCGCGTTGCCAAGACCGTGCGCACGATTGTGCGCACGGCCAGGGGCGGCGTGTGGGCGTGTATGACCAAACGGAGCCTTGCGCGTCCCACGACGTGTGTTGACTTGCCCGCGACTTTGACGGTTGTGTGCGGTCCGGGAGGGGTCGCACTTAAGTTCTTTTGATTTGATCGAACCAGCTTAGGGGAACCCGATCATTTATATTTTCTTGGAAGGTGTTTTATTATGTGGTGGCGGGAAAAATACTAAAACCTCCTCACTTTTTGAAAAACTAAAATGTGCTTTTTACATTTTTCATGTTTTTCTTATCGTAGGTTTATGCATTCTCTTCCTCCTAGTTTGTTTCTATCACGATCTTTTGTGGCAGATCTACCGTTGGTTTCTCGCCACCGCTTTATCAAATAGGGGTGTTCAATTGCTCATGAACTAATCAAATAACTATTCAATTGAATTCAAATTTGACAGAATGCAGAGATTCAGATTCGTATTCGACCAAATATTCGGTGTCAGATTTAGATTCGTCGTGAAATATTGTATTCAAATTTGAGTTTAAATTCATATTTTAATTTGAATTCAAATTCAAATTTTATAATATTTATTTTTATATAATATTCAAATAAAATTATATTTAATATTTGCGGATGATACGTTTTGGCCGATGAGATGCGCGAGGTTGTAAACGCAAAACTTGAATTTTGGCGAGACACGTTAGAAAAGAAGGTTTTTAGGTTGAGCTTGGCAAAGACGGAATATATGGAGCTTAATGTACAATCTCGTATTCGCTGAGTGAGCCCCTTCCGGCAGGATCGGGGTATCACAGAACATTCAGGACCAAAAAAAAGCCAGAGTGGCGAGTGAGATAGGCTGGCCTACACTCGCCGGTGCCCAAAGGGGCATTCGCGTGAATCAAGGGAGAGGCCATTTAGGCGAGTGCGATCTTCATCATGCATTCGCACCGATCTCGCGCCTCAACACGCGCGCTGGAGGACACCTTGCCGAGCCAGGAGAGTGGTTTCCCAAGCTAGCTCTCACCCTTCAAAGGGAGCCTAGGAGGCAAGTGCACGACTCCCTCGACATTCGCTCCTTTAGGAGAGTGGTGCCTTCATGGACCATTCTCCTAGTGGGACCTAGAGATAAAATTACATGAATTCCCCCAAAGGTCTGCAAATAGCCTTCCAGGACAGCGGAATTTGGCTGTTGGTACACCCAATTGGGCTGCACATAGTCGTTTGGAATAGCGGAGTTGCCCTATTTGCAGGCCAGGATTAGAAATCTATAAATAGGTCCAAGGGGGTACCTCAGAAGGCATGCTTTCTTACTCTCTGATCTGCTAGCGCTTTTTGAGGTGCCCTTAACTCAGCATTGACTAAGGAGAGGAAGCGCTCTAAGATCCTCTGAATGTATGGTGGGACCTCCGTACTGGAGCTTTGGATCGGTTTTGAGTTTTAAGTCTTCAGTCAAGCTCTCTAGGAGAAGTAAGTGTGCGGTCACCTCTTCTCCAAGAATTCGAACTCCACACAAGCCGCTTCTCGGTTTTAACACTTAAATTTAGCAGTGCATGAAGGACATATGACTATGTTATTAAGTTGGGTGATCAAGATATTTTTTGTAGTGAATGTTTTAAATATCTTGAATTGATAGTTCAATAAGCTCGATGTATTGATAAAGATGTGACATATAGAATCCAAGTGGGTTGGTTGAAGTGGAGAGGCGCGTCAGAGATCTTGTGTTATTATAAAGTACTGTTATAACTTAAGGGCAAGTTTTTTCGTACTGCGATTAAATCAGCGATGCTCTATGGTTCTGAGTGTTGGGCAGTGAATTGTGTACATGAGCAAAAAATGGCAGTTTTGGAGATGAGAATGCTTAGGTGGATGTGTGGACAAATGAAACTATATAGAATTAGGAATGAATGTATCGGGGATAAGACAAGAGTTGCACCAATTGCAGAGAAGATGCGAGAAGATCGACTAAAATGGTTTGGACGCGTACAAAGGAGACAATTAGAGGCACTCGTTAAGCATTGTGAGTCTAGTCACTAGGCATGTTAAACGAGGGAGGGGTAGACCAATAAAGACTTGGAATGAAACTATAAGGAAAGACATGATGTACTTACGCATTAGTGAGATTGTGACACAAGATAGGGCACAATGGCGACAAAGGATCCATATAGCCGTCCACACTAAAGTGGGATAAAGGCTTGAGTGTTGTTTGTTGATATATTCTAATATTCGCAAACTATTTGTGAATTCTTCGAACATGAATAATGTTATTCAGATTTGGATTAAAAAACAATTCGAATCTAGATTCGAATTCAGAAATACGAATTTTAATCAAATGTTCACGAATTGAATCTCGAATTATTCAACAAACTATATTATTTATGAATAGTCATAATTCAAAATAGAACCTCCATCTGTATTATATAAAAAAAGTTTCAGAGAGGAAGAGCAATTGGATGAATTAGGAACCAAGTGAATATTGTTGATGATGCTTGGCGCTACTTTCCATCTTAACACATGAACAGAATGGCATCCTTAAGCGTCGTGCTTCTGTTGGGTCTTCCGGCAGCCGCTTGTACTTTAGGTAGGTAACCAATGGACTTACCCAAGATTCTTCCGGCTCGTCATTCTCTGCAACCTCCCACGGTCCTTGGACACTAGGAAAGATAATTTCTTCTACTCGGCGCCTCCTTGACTGATACCGGGAAGGTGACATGGCTAGCTTTGATAGGGCGCCTGCTCGGGAATTCTGTTCCCTGGGGATTTGAAGGATTTGAACCTGTGGTATCCTGAGCAGGAGGGACTTTACAAGTGAGAGATACTAGGCTAGCTGCTCGCTTTTTTGCTTCGTAGTCTCCCTCTATTTGGGAGACAATGAGCTGAAAATTTGAGTAAACTATCAATCCTCTGGCGCGACAGTCGATGGCGAGCCTGAGTCCTGCAATTAAAGCTACATACTCGGCAACGTTGTTGGTGGCAGAGAACTTCAATCAGAGCCCATACTCCAAAGTCATAAGTTTTGGGCTTATGAGAAGCAGTCCCGCTCCCAAGCCATCGAGCCCAGATGCTCCATCGACGTACAGAGTCCACCGCTGATTGGGTGCGACTTGCGTGCTTTCTGTCTCTGCTGGTAGGGTATTTTCAACAACAAAATCTGTCAGGACTTGTGACTTAATGACGGGGCGTGGCAGAAAGTGGATGTCGAATTCGCCTAACTTGACCGACCACTTGACCAATCGGCCGGACGCTTCTGGTTTCTGGAGAATTGCGCAGAGAGGTAGCTTAGTCAACACTTTGATTGTTTGGGCTTGGAAGTAAGGACGAAGCTTCCTGGCTGAGAAGACGAGTGCTAGGGTTATCTTATCTACAGCTGGATACCGAGTTTCCGCATCTGAGAGAATCTTGTTGAGGTAGTAGATGGGGTACTGGATTCCCCCTTCATCTTTTACCAACATAGAGCTTAGCGTCGCGGGCGTGACAGCAAGGTACAAAAAAAGTGTTTCTCTGGGAGTAGGCTTTGACAGAAGCGGAGGAGTGGTCAGGTATTGCTTCAGAGCCTCAAAGGCGTCCTAACACTCGTCCGTCCACTGGAACCCCGCTGTCCTGGCACCTCTGAGAATCTTAAAGAATGGGAGATACTTGTCCCCGGTCCGAGCCAAGAACCGGGAGAGTGCTGTAATTCACCTATTCAAACGATGCACTTCTTTGAGAGACTGAGGCGGTGACATTTCATCGAGAGCTTTGATCTTTTCTTGGTTAGCTTCTATTCCCCGTCGTGTTGCCATGAATCCTAGGAACTTTCTAGATGTAACCCCGAGCACACATTTACTGGGGTTGAGCCTCATACCATACTGGCAAAGGATTTTGAAACACTTTTTGAGGTCTTCTAGTTGATCTTCTCGACGAATGAATTTAACTAGCATTTCGTCCACATACACTTCCATAGACTTGCCAATGAGTTCCTTGAAAACCTTGTTCATGAGTCGCTAATAGGTTGCTCCCGCATTTTTGAGCACGAAGGGCATTACTTTGTAATAATAGATTCCTTTGTCAGTTCGGAATGTCATGTTCTCTTCGTCTGCAGGATTCATCCGAATCTGATTGTAGCTGGAGTAGGCGTCCATGAAGCTGAGGAGTCGATGCCCGGCTGTCAAATAGACAAACTGATCGATCCTGGGAAGGGGGATGCTATCCTTAGGGCAAGCTTGATTGAGATTGGTGTAGTCCACACACATCCTCCACTTCCCGGAAGACTTCTTCACCATGACAACGTTGGCCAGCCAGGCAGGGTTTTATACCTCCCTGATGAACTGGGTGGCGAGGAACTTTTGTACCTCTTCTTCAATTGCTTGGAGCCATTCCGAAGCAAAGTTTCGCTTCTTCTGGATGACGGGTTTGCAAGTCGGGTTTATGTTGTGGGAATGCTGGATGACTTGAGGATCTATGCCAGACATATCTTTGGGAGCCCAGACAAAGATATCCTTGTTCTTGCAGAGATAAGCTGTTAGTTCCTCCTTCCCTTGCTGTGGCAGGAGGGACCCAAGCTGTACGGTGCGAGCAGGAGCAGTTGGTGATAGGGGGACTTTGACCAATCCTTCGATAGGCATTCCCCGCTGCAGGATCGCTTCGTCACGTAAATCGAAGTCATCAATATTTAGAGCCGTGGCTTTGACGGGTTGTGCTTGCTTCGAGTAACAAGTCCTAGCAGCCTCTTGGTTCCCGCGTACGACTCTGATCCCTCCTGTAGTGGGAAACTTCATTGCGAGATGGGGAATCGAGGGGATGGATTTGAAAATGGACTGGACAGGTCTTCCGAAGATCACATTATAGGCTGAGCTTGAATCTACCACAACAAACTGGACTTCATGCATTGTCTGCCTTGTGAACTCTCCCATAGTAACTGGTAGGGTAATCATTCCCAGCACCTAGTTTGGATGGTTGTCGAATCTGTACACTGGTCTCGCGGCTGGTGTCAGATGCTGTCTAGAAAGCTTCATGTTATGAAGGGTGGAGGAGAACAGGATGTCAACTGAGCTTCCGTTGTCGACAAGAATTCGCTTGACATTATAGCAGAGATCCCCAATCCCGGCGCTGATCACAAGAGGGTCTTGGTTAGGCGTTCAGAGCCCCATGAGGTCTTCATATCCGAAAGTTATAGTGGTGTCTTGCCTGCACTTATTATCTTCGTGAGTGTCCCCCTGCGTGCATACCGAGAGTATTTGAGTGGAAAGGATGGGTGATCCGGCGATGGTCTCGATGTTTCCGACCATCTGCCTGCCACCGACTCCTCATTGCGGGGCATTTTATTGATCTCTGGACGGCCTCGGTGGATCATGCTGGTCTTGTAGGAGTCCCTGCAAAAATCTCCCGAGCAACCCTAAGCGAACAAGGCGCTCTATTTCCTCCTTCAAGCGGGCACAGTCTTCAGTAGTGTGCTCTGTGCTTCGATGAAATTCACAGTACTTGGACTGGTTGTTCCTGGGATTATGAGTCGTCTGCTTAGGACGATGCAGGGCCGTCTCATTCTGGATTGCATAGAGTACGTGGTGCGCATGGTGTTGAGGGTAGTATAATCCCAAGACGGCTGATCTCTCTGACGGTAACATCGGCGTTGCCCGTCCTGACGTTCTTCTCGAGATCTTCCTTCTTGGTGTTGAGGGGCCGACTCCTCCCTCTTGCGCTTTTAGTTCCCGTCGAACTGTTGACGATGAGCTTCAATAGCCTTGTCGGCTGCAATCTGCGCCTCTACGCGGTAGCTAGGGACAATTTCCCTCATTAATGTTGAGTAGAAGCCGCTATGATGGAGACCCCCAAGGAACACTCCTCGTAACAGTTCTGGGTCGATACTTGGGATTTGGCGAGCTTCTGCAGAGAACCTGCGGAAGAAGTCCTTCAAAGACTCTCCTTCATTCTGGCGGATACTTGATAAGTGGGAAGGGTCGACGACGATCCTTCGATTTGCTATAAACTGATCCCGAACTGTCTCGATAGCTCTGTGAAGTTGGGAATGATGCCCACCCTCAAGGAGTGAAACCATGTGCGAGCTTGCCCCTTGAGAGTGGCTGGGAACACTTGACAGAGTAACTGATCAGATGCGTTGTAGATCCTCATGATAGTAGTGAAGTGGTTGACATGTTCCAACGGATCGTCTGTTCTGTCGAACGTCTCGATATTCGGCAGCTTGAAACCATGAGGAATAGGATGAGCCGGGATTTGCGGTGCGAGGGGGGAGTCTTGGTAGAATGGTCAACGAGTATGAATATCCTGTCGACCGGCTTGCCGGTATTCTTCTGCGATCACCTCCCGAATTTCTTCTCGGGTGAACCTTCCGAGCAGGGGAAGTCGGGCCTCGACTCCCCAGTTGTGGCGGTGTCGCTCGATTTCAGTTCCTCCACGAGCCTAATGAGTGGAGCTGGCGGCGTCAGAGTATCCTTCAGGCACCTCTTATCTTGGGGCTTCTTGTGCCCAGCCATGATTTGGCCGTGGCGGGTTAATCAGTGCTAGAGGAGGAGCAGGAGGCGCTCCCAGATTCCTAAGTAGTGCAAGCATTTCAGTTTGCTGCTCCTCCATTTATTAAACTCACCCCTCGAGGGCGGTGACAGGCGCGAAATCGGTCTCAGCGGTTAATGACACGTCCACTAGAGAGTGGGAGCATGCTAGTTCAGCATGTCCTTCTGGGACGAATCCTTCGGTTGTGTGAGTGCTTCTTTTCGCCTTTGAAGCGGAACTTGAGTGTTGCGAGGATGGAGCTCTTGGCTTCTGAAGAATGTTGGGGATCGTCTTCCCACAGACGATGCCAAACTGTTGAGGACTAACTTGACGTCACGGTCGGACCGGAATAAACCAGACCGTCTTAGCTCCTGGGATGGTCGAGCGCACACACAGTCAATGAAAACAAAAAGTTGACACAAGAGGTTTTGACATGGAAACAGTCCTCAACTGGGTAAAAAAACACTTGACCAGATCTGTGCCGGTCAAAGTCCACTATCAGCTTGCTGTTACAATATGTTTGGAGAATCGGGGGCGACAGGCCGCTCCTCGTTACAACTTGGAGGTGAGAGAAAATTTCTGACTAGCAATGGGCAAGAGACTGCGCCGAGGGAGTGCTGGATGCTGCTTGGTGGCTGGTGTGCTTGAGTGCTGGGGATGATTATCTTCTTCCATTCTCTGTGCACTTGGGGACTTGGGCGTTTCTCTGGCTCATAGGCGGTTCGAAGATGACTCGGGGGAGGAGTTCGTCAGAGCTCTGGCCTGAGAAAGAAAAAGACTCCGAAGCAAAAAAGATCAAAAATGAGGAGGCCTGGGGCTCCTTTTATAGCCTCCAGAAGGTGGTTATGGTGGGCCCCCACTAACTTTGTGGTTAGTGGGTGGTTACCCGTAGATCAGACAACGATGGATGCTCTATTGTGATCAGACGGTGGCCATCTTGCAAGCGACGACGACGGTTGGCGGCAGCGGTCGGAGGCCGGCGGCCGGCGGCGGTGGGCGGCGCCAGCCGGCGGCGGCGGGCGGCGGCTGTCACAACCCGCATTTTCTCCACGGTAAAAAAAAAACGTATCAGAGTAGGAGAAAACACGCGCCGTGATGCCACGTCGTGCAGGGGATAACTGCACGCGCTCAAGCAAAACTCCAAACGTTAGATTTTTAGGAAAATGATTAATTAAGTATGAAAGGAAATCAGTTATGTTGAATGACCGTATCCCTCGGCTCGGTGGATCAGCTAGTCTACAGTTAAAACTATATTTATACGCAGCAGAAATTACTTTGGTTCAATTAACTTGACACCCTAAATGAGCATAAGTATCCCCGGGGGACGACTTATACGTGCATGACTCTAAGGTGAATATAATAGGTATGAAAAATAGTATTTTACGTTGAGGAAAAGTAGTGTCTTTGAATTAGAAACATGTTATGCATGGGGGTACATATAATAATACTTTTAGGTTTTAAAATATCTAACATGCAACCTAGCATAAATCCTTCCCAGAAGCCAGTAACCAACCTCAAATAGGCAACACAGCAGTTTAAATTCATATTCAGCATCACAAAAAGCCACCAGTGGGCGTCAACAACCTGACACGAACCCACTGGCGAGTATGTATGTCTATACGGAAGAGTAAAGAACTACCTCACAAGCAACGGGGATCAGCAATCTCAGCTACCCTAGAGGCCACCAATAAGTCCCTCCAAAGAACTAGCCGCTGAACCGGCTACAACCTGGACCTGAGACATTCAAGAAAAGAACACCTCAGCAAGGAAACAATCAAAAGTAATTAGAGCAATAGGTAAATGAGCAATAAGATGAAGGGTTTACCAACCCGGCAACAAGCTGCTATAAGAAAAGAAAAAGGGAAAGGGCAGCAAGAAAGGAGTACTGTCTAAAACACCGCAGGGCACACCAAGGGTGAGCATTAAAACCAACATGCCCTACCAATAAAGCCTGCAACAGCATCAAGACATATACATATGCCAAAAGAAAGGAAAGCATAAACATGAAAGGGACTAACAGTCCTAACACGTGGGTAAGTGGCAGTGGTCGAACATGGGTCTGATTGTATAGCTAGAATCAGACCCAAAAAGGGCTAAGGGGTCAAACAGTGGCAGCTTTAGGGTCCCACACACACCAACCCAAACCGGGGCAAAAGGCGGTGGCCACAGCTCTCCACATAAAACCACCCCTCTAGAGGCCACCAAACTCCACCACCTGCCACGACCCAAGAGTCGGCATGCAGAAATTTGCCGACCACCCAAAGCACCCCCCCTAGGGAAAAAGTCATTCTAACAATCCTAAGAAACACACGAACCCAAGGCAAAACGTCGGGTCCTACCGACGCGGCATTGCACACCTAACCAAACCAACCCCGAGTCTACCTGACCCCAAACCAAGCGCGACACCAGTGTCGACACGATGTGTCGACACCTCGACAAGCCGGCGTCGACACAAGGTGTCGACACAACCACGGCTGGTGTCGACACCAAGTGTCGACACCACTGCAGCCAGTGTCGACACATGGTGTCGACACTGCCACTGCTGGTGTCGACACCACTGCAGCCAGTGTCGACACTTGGTGTCGACACTGCCATTGCTGGTGTCGACACCAAGTGTCGACACCACTGCAGCCAGTGTCGACACTTGGTGTCGACACTGCCACTGCTGGTGTCGACACCAAGTGTCGACACCACGACTGGCCAGTGTCGACACCAAGTGTCGACACCAAGACTGGCCGGTGTCGACACAACAGTGTCGACACCCCAATTGGCTACAGGAGCCAGATCCAGCAAACGACCAAAAACGGGAACGGGAAAAAAATTCTCTTCTCTCTCGAGACGACCTCCATCGGCAATGGTAACTACTCGACCTAGACCGAACCAAAATTGCCCCTAATAGACGAAATCCCTCAGGAAAACTGAGATTAACTGGACCTTCCTATACTAACCATGACATGATCGGGAACGAGCCCTAGCTTACACCTCAGATCTAAACAAAAGAGATAAAAGATTAAATCAAAAGAAGGCAAAGATCAACAAGGCAAGGATGAGGGTACATCACTTGCCTCAATACCAGAAAAGCCTGGCCGGCGGCAACCCCCATTCTCGGATCTAGCCGCAGAGCACCAGCTGAGGAGTAGAAAAAGTGCAGATCCAGGCGAGGGCAGTCCAGATCCACTCTCGAAACCAAGATCCGACCGCAAAAATTCCAGGAAAACGGCGTCCGAAGGCTAGGGTGGCCGGCGATTCCCTCCCTCTCGCACAGGCGACGGCTTCAATCAAGAAGAGAAACAGGAAAAAGATAAGAGGGACCCCAGCCCTAAAACTGACCCAAGACAAAATATCAGCAGTAATAATAATAAACAACAATACATAATAATTACTATTTACACCCAATTATCAAAACAACCCGAAACCCGAAACTTCTCGGAAAAAGACGAAATTTGCGCCGCAACTAAAAACCCACGCTACGAACGCAACTGCGAAGTCGAAATTAGCATTCGACGAACAAAACCCGGGATAACATCTCCCGAAGCCAAAACACAAGCATTCCCTAAGAGGCCCAACCGAGTCATCAAAAGACTCCGGCTAGCTGGGGAATCTTGCTAACAGGCTACAAACAGGCTACACAGGGAACCCTAAGAGCTAAGACCACGCTCTACAACAGCACAAAGCCGGGAAATACGCCATCGTAACGCCAGCCAAAAAAAATCAAACAAAGCACAGAAAAAAACCGGGGGCGTTACAGCCACTCCCCCTAAAAGAAAGTTTCGCCTCGAAACTTTACTCACAACACCCCTATAAAGAAGGAGAGAGAAAAAGGCAGGAAAGGGCTAAATAAACAACAAAATAGAACATACCAAGTACAAGATCAGGGAAACAGATGAGGGTGAGCCTCCCTCATAGCCGACTCCAACTCCCAAGTCGCGCTTTCCACATCTTGATTTCTCCATAAAACCTTAACCATCGGAATAGTCTTCTTCCGCAACGCCCGAACTTGAGAATCCAGAATGCGAACAGGCACCTCCACATAAGAAAGATTCGGCTCCAACTGAGGCACAGAATCCAAAACCTGACTGCCATTCATCACACATTTTCGCAGCTGACTGACGTGAAAGACATTATGTACGCCAGGGAAATTCGCGGGCAAAGCCAGCCTGTAGGCTGATACCCCAATCCGCTCAACAATCGGAAACGGCCCCACGTACCTCGGGTCCAACTTCCTATTCTTGCCAAACCGCTTGACTCCAATCAACGGGGAGACCTTTAAGAACACCGAGTCCCCCACAGCAAATTCCAAGTCCGATCTACGCCGATTGGCGTTCTTCTCATATCTTTCCTGGGCTATCCGAAGCTTTTCCCGAATAAGCTTCACAGCGGTCTCCATCTCCTCAAGCGCTTCTGGACCCAACAAAGGTCCCTCGCCAAGCTCAGCCCAAAACAAGGGAGTCCTGCAGCGCCTCCCATACAAAGCTTCAAAAGGAGTCATTTGCAAGCTTTCTTGATAACTATTGTTGTATGCAAATTCCATAAGCCGCAATCGCTCGTCCCACGCTCCTCCGTGGTCCAGAATATAGCATCGGATCATATCTTCCACAATCTGATTTACTCGCTCCGTCTGACCATTGGTCTGCGGATGATAAGCTGTGGAATATCTCAAATCTGTACCCAACCCTTCTTGAAGACTCTTCCAAAAACGAGACGTGAACCTGGAGTCTCGATCTGATATGATACTTACGGGTACACCATGCAATCTGACAACCTCTTCCAGATACAGCTCAGCTATCTTCCTCATCGGATAATAGATCTTAAACGGTACGAAATGAGCGCTCTTCGTCAATCTGTCTACAATTACCCAAACTGAATCATGCCCCTTAGGAGATCTCAGTAAGCCGGTAATGAAATCCATCGAGATACTCTCCCACTTCCACATCGGAATCTCCAAGGGAGTCAGCTTGCCACCAGGCCTCCCATGGTCGGCTTTCACACGCCTGCAAGTGAAACACTCCGAAACAAATCTGGCTATGTCCTTCTTCATCCCGTACCACCAGGCAATTTGTTTTAGATCATGATACATCTTGGTAGACCCTGGATGGTAGGCAACACTGGATCCGTGGGCGTCTCTGCACACCATACCCCGGATATCTCCAGCTGCGGGGATGCAAAACCTGCCACGGTACTTCAAGGTACCCGCATCATCTATAGAGAAGTCTGGTAATTCACCCTTCTCAGCTCGAAGATACAAATGCAGAAGATCAGGATCGTCCTTCTGATGCAGTCTCGTAAGCGTAATCCACGAAGGTTCTGCTACTGCCATGCTACTCTGCGAATCACAGCTTCCCACAGAAATGTTCATCAACAGAAACTCTTCCACTAGACGCTCGGCGGAAAGATTAAAAATCTTACCTGACTTCCGACTCAGAGCATCAGCCACCACATTTGCTTTGCCTGGATGATACTGAATTTCAACATCATAGTCGGCCACATACTCTAACCACCGCCGCTGGCGCAGATTCAATTCTTTCTGAGTGAAGACATACTTCAAACTCTTATGATCCGTGAAAATCTTGCACTGCGCGCCATAAAGCAAATGCCTCCACAATTTCAACGCATAGATCACCGCTGCAAACTCCAGGTCATGCGTAGGGTAGTTCCTCTCGTGAGTCTTTAGCTGCCTCGACCCATACGCAATCACCTTCCCGCCCTGCATCAAAACGCAGCCCAGACCGACATGCGACGCATCCACATAAATATCATACTCACTGCCCTCCGTAGGCAAAGACAAAATTGGAGCCGAACATAGCCTTCTTTTTAGTTCCTCAAAAGCCTTCTCACACTTGTCATCCCATATAAAGGCTACATTCTTCTGCGTCAACTTGGTCAACGGCGCGGACAAGGTAGAGAAACCTTCCACAAATCTTCTATAATAACCAGCCAAACCCAAGAAGCTTCTGATCTCTTTGGGGGTAACAGGTCTCGCCCATTCCATAACTGCTGCGATCTTCTCTGAGTCTACCGATATTCCCTCCTTATTAATCACGTGACCCAGAAAAGAAACTTGAGGCAACCAAAATTCACATTTGCTCAGCTTGGCGTACAACTTATGGTCCCTCAGAGTCGCCAAGACCAGCCGCAAATGTCGATCATGCTCTTCTGCATCCTTAGAATACACCAAAACATCGTCTATAAAGACAATCACAAACTTATCTAGAAAATCCTTGAAAACTCTGTTCATCAAATCCATAAAAGCTGAGGGCGCATTAGTCAAACTGAATGACATAACCAAAAACTCAAAATGCCCATGACGAGAGCGGAACGCCGTTCGCGGAACATCTGACTTCCGAATCCTCAACTGGTGATAGCCCGAACGAAGATCTATCTTGGAAAACACGGCACTACCACGCAGTTGGTCAAACAAATCGTCGATTCGCGGCAAAGGGTACCTGTTCTTAATAGTAACCTTGTTCAGCTCTCTATAGTCGATGCATAACCTCATCGACTCATCCTTCTTTTTAACGAACAACACTGGCGCACCCCAAGGCGAAGAACTTAGCCTTATAAAGCCTTTTTCCAATAACTTATCCAGCTGAACTCGCAACTCTTCCAGCTCTCGCGGGGCCATCCGGTACGGCGCCTTAACGATAGGACGCTTACCTGGCTCCAAATCTATTGCAAACTCGACATCTCGGTCGGGTGGAAGACCGGGAGGATCGTCGGGAAACACATCAGAAAAGTCACGCACCACAGGAATCTCTTCCAAACGGGGCACACTAACAATCGACCCTACCAGAGAAACCACACAGGCAAAACAGCCAGAAACAAGCAACTTCCGAGCACGCACCGCAGAAATGATTGGAGACTCCTGGAGAGAATACCCATAAACGCTCCCTGGCTGACCGTTGTCTTTGACGAAGTCCAAGCGCTTACCCTTGCACTGGATCACAGCATCGTACCTTGACAACCAGTCCATGCCCAAAATAACGTCAAAGTCCTCCAGGTCAATCACCTTCAAATCTGCCTTGGCTAGAAAATCTCCCAACAAAATCGGACAATCAAGGATACCCAGGTCCGAAACCACAGAGTCACCGGAGGGGAACTTAACGCAGAAGGCACCACCAACACGATCTAGGCCCAGACTGAACCGCTCCACAAAGGCTCTAGCCACAAACGAGTGGGTAGCGCCGGAATCGAAGAGAACGCGCGCCCAGCGGTTCTTTACCTTAAATCTCCCTACGAATTGCACACGCATCTAAGGCAACAAGCGCTAAAACGAAACTACGACCAAAAAATGGAACGTAACGAAACGACTAGGGAGGAGTCGAACCTGAGATAACCTGGGTCGAGGTCTGCGCTTCGTCTGCCGAGAGCACATTCAGCTTTCCTTTTCCTTTATCTACTTGCTGAGGCGGTGGCAGAGCCTGGAGGGGAACTGGCTGCAGAATAGACTGGGTCTGAGGGCACCTTGTCTTGAGATGACCCTTCTGGCCGCACTGAAAACAGACCTTATCTTTTAACCAACAACGGGCAGCCTCATGCCCCTTCCTTCCACACAAGGCACACACCAAGTCTCCCCTTGAAGTACCCTGAATCGCGTGCACCTGCTCCTTCTTCTGCGCTCCCAACCTTTTGAAACACTTCTCGAAGGGGTGGCCTGGCCGGCCACAAAAGCTACAAATCTCTTTGACCTTCTTTCTTGCGACAACATCTGGTTCCTGAGGGCTCTTCCCTCCACCGGACTTCCGCTTATCTTTCCTTAACTGCTGGCCTCTATTCTTGGCATTCTCAATGGCCTCAACTCTCAAAGCAGCTTCAACCGCACTGGCGTAACTGACTGCTCCATAGGCATTCGCTAACTGTTGAATGTCGCTTCTTAATCCACCCAGAAATCGCTTAACTCGGTCTGCCTCAACACTCACCAGACCCGGAGCAAACCGACTCAACTTACTAAACTCAATCTCATACTCACTAACCGTGAGTTTCCTCTGCTTTAAGTGAAGAAAGTCGTTCATTAGCCGGTCCCGTTCGACTGAAGGCAGAAACTTATTTAACAACAGCACCTTAAATGACTCCCAAGTGCAACCTGCCACTAAGCTCTCTTTCTCCCTCAGTCACCAATTCTTTGCTAAGCCCTTGAGCTGGTAGGCAGCGAGCATCACTCTCTGATCGTCCGTAATCCCCGAGTACGAGAACATTTCCTCAATGGTAATCAGCCAGTCATCCAAAATCATGAAATCTGCCTGCCCATCATAGGTAGGGGGTCTCAGCCGCTGAAACTGGGATATGAACGCCATCTCCGGAGGCACTACAACCAAAGGCACGGGAGGAGCAGGAGGGGCAGGGACAGCTACCCCCTCTGCGGGGTTCTGAGCTCTCGGGGGCTGTCCCGCCACAACTGCTACAAGGGACTGAATCTGAGCCTGCATAGCCACTACCTGCCTCGATAACTCCTCATTACTCTGCCGCAAGCTTTCTACCAACGCATCGCTCTGCGCTCCTGACGTCTCACCCTCGGATTGGGGGGTCGATCTCGTCGCAGGACGTCTCGCCATCCTAAAATCGCACAAACTTTAGACAAACCCTAGCCCAACAACTAGAACAAAGCTACCCGGTACAGACAAACACACTTGAATATGAACTTCAATTGCAAAACTTGCTCTGGGAGTTGTTTTTACCATGATGATGTTATGCTTATCCTAAGATGGTTCACCACCATCATACTAACTCATGTGCCCAAACCATGAATGCATGCATTTGTATTCCTTTTTGACTCAAAACCATGTGTGTACATATGTCATCTTGCAAATCTTTAGCTTGGCACGCTGTGCTTATGAAATGATATGCTATGCATGATGTGCTATGCATTCTAAAAAGGCCTTAGTGCATGCCATGGGCGGCGTACACATGAAAATGTTATGCATCCCATACTACATAACATTCCCATGTAACGAGAAAAGGAAACGTGCTAGCCGCATTCATGTGGTGAGGTTATGCATCCCATACTACATAACCCTCACATGTTGCCTCCTATGGTGGATCCATATACAAACACATATTATGCATCCCATACTACATAATATGCCTTGTATACTTCTTCATGCTCATGAGTGTAGTGTTCGTGCTTCGGCCAAGACGTGCTGATGACATATCGGTGTGTGGATGGTATGATGCTAAACACTAATGCAGACAAGGGAAAGGTTGCCCAACCATTTGTCAAGCAACCTCCCTCTGATACCAACTGTCACAACCCGCATTTTCTCCACGGTAAAAAAAAACGTATCAGAGTAGGAGAAACCACGCGCCGTGATGCCACGTCGTGTAGGGGATAACTGCACGCGCTCAGGCAAAACTCCAAACGTTAGATTTTTAGGAAAATGATTAATTAAGTATGAAAGGAAATCAGTTATGTTGAATGGCCGTATCCCTCGGCTCGGTGGATCAGCTAGTCCACAGTTAAAACTATATTTATACGCAGCAGAAATTACTTTGGTTCAATTAACTTGACACCCTAAATGAGCATAAGTATCCCCGGGGGACGACTTATACGTGCATGACTCTAAGGTGAATATAATAGGTATGAAAAATAGTATTTTACGTTGAGGAAAAGTAGTGTCTTTGAATTAGAAACATGTTATGCATGGGGGTACATATAATAATACTTTTAGGTTTTAAAATATCTAACATGCAACCTAGCATAAATCCTTCCCAGAAGTCAGTAACCAACCTCAAATAGGCAACACAGCAGTTTAAATTCATATTCAGCATCACAAAAAGCCACCAGTGGGCACCAACAACCTGACACGAACCCACTGGCGAGTATGTATGTCTATACGGAAGAGTAAAGAACTACCTCACAACCAACGGGGATCAACAATCTCAGCTACCCTAGAGGCCACCAATAAGTCCCTCCAAAGAACTAGTCGCTGAACCGGCTACAACCTGGACCTGAGGCATTCAAGAAAAGAACACCTCAGCAAGGAAACAATCAAAAGTAATTAGAGCAATAGGTAAATGAGCAATAAGATGAAGGGTTTACCAACCCGGCAACAAGCTGCTATAAGAAAAGAAAAATGGAAAGGGCAGCAAGAAAGGAGTACTGTCTAAAACACCGCAGGGCACACCAAGGGTGAGCATTAAAACCAACATGCCCTACCAATAAAGCCTGCAATAGCATCAAGACATATACATATGCCAAAAGAAAGGAAAGCATAAACAGGAAAGGGACTAACAGTCCTAACACGTGGGTAAGTGGTAGTGGTCAAACATGGGTCTGATTGTATAGTTAGAATCAGACCCAAAAAGGGCTAAGGGGTCAAACAGTGGCAGCTTTAGGGTCCCACACACACCAACCCAAACCGGGGCAAAAGGCGGTGGCCACAGCTCTCCACATAAAACCACCCCTCTAGAGGCCACCAAACTCCACCACCTGCCACCCAAGAGTCGGCATGCAGAAATTTGCCGACCACCCAAAGCACCCCCCCTGATAACTTCCCAAAATGAAGTTATTTAGCCTAAGTTTCGGACCTTTTGCTCGTCGATACGGGAGAAAAATCATTTAGTTGAAGTTTAAATGCAAGTAAATTCACATTTATTTTATTTATGTCTAAAGTGGTCTTTTTCCTAGGTGTTAGTGCAAGAAAAGCGAAGGAGAACGGCTTGGAAGAAGAATTTGGCCAAATATGCTGTCGTGGTGAAAAAGTTGCAGAATCCTGAAACAGGTTGCAACCTTTTCTGGACGAAATTCAGATTTTCAAATTCAAATTTGGCACCATTTTCAAATCTGGAAGGAGGCACCTTTTGAGCAAGAGATGCACGTTTTTGGAGGGGAAATATTCTGGAGTTAAAGAGGAGAGAGGAGAGAGAAAATTTTCGGATTTTAAAGGAGGGATATTTAGGTTTTCAAGAGGGGGATGAAATTTACATTCTTACTAGTGGAGGAAGTCTTCTTCTTCCTCATTTTTTCAAAGGGGGCGGCTAGAGAAATAGAGTGGATTTTCCGGGCTGAGCGAGGGAGCAACTCCGGCGAAGGATTCCTACGACGTTTATTCTGTAATTTCAACATGTTTTGTAAGATCTCTCCAACTGTTATGCTTGATTTCTCCGCCGCCATGAACTAAATATTTCTAATCTTGTATTGTGAAAGTACTTGGTCTTTGTGTTGATGAAAACTTAAAGCTTTCTTTGTGAATGTTTGGTGTATGTCTTTACCGAATCTATAATCTTTACTTTGAAACTTTTGGCCAAGGTTTCGCCATTTTACTACGCTTCATAATTCGAGAGAGGAGTTGCGTAAGTGTGTTATAGATCCGGTATAGTATTTGAAGGGAGAAAGAGATTTCCCCTTGATATTAGCAACTTTGGTTTTCAAACTTTATGCGGTACTTGTCTCTCCCGAGGGGGAAATAGAGGCTAGGGATTTTCGATATCGAGAGGTACGGATTTTCTAATTTAAAATCGTTGCAAGACGTGTCACCACTCACTATCACAAAGTCATATTCACAAGATTCGTCACACAAGACTTAGGAAATCATAATACAAGATTACTTCTCCGATAATCAAGTACTTCCTTTTAGCGAATCGTAGTCTATTTTAATTCGTAGGCGTTGTCATTCATAATCTTAGTATTTAACAAATCACTATTTTATTCTCCTTGAATTTAAAGAAAAGGCACAACTAGTAATTGCAAGCACTGAATTCACCATCTCCTCGAGGGAACGATCTTTACTTACTATTTATTACTTGACACGACACGTATACTTGCGGTTAATTACGTATACCCGTTTTGGGCGTACCAAGTTTTTGGCGCCGTTGCCGGGGAGGTGCGACGTATTTAGTGTTTTATTTCTTGCAATATTAGTTAAACCCGAGTATTTAGAGCTCAAGTTCTTGTTTTGTTGTTTTATCTTGTATTATTTGTGTTGTTACTGCTATCAATAATTCTGTTTGTGCATGTCCAGACATCGAACTTCTGAACTTTTGCCTTTCAATTCAGAAATAGAGCGTACGTGTAGGCAAAACAGAAAAATTTGTAGAACGCTGAATATTATTCATCAAGAGATGGATAATCACGATCACGAGAATATGAATAATCATGAAGGACAAGTGGACCATAATGGTCAAGACGCTGCGCCACGAATGACGTGTCGCGATTATAATACACCTTTGAGAGGAGGTTTACACTTTAGTATTGCGCGACCCGCAATTGCGGCAAACAACTTTAAAATGGACCCTCTAGTTATGCAACAAGTGCAATATAACAAGTTTGGGGGTCTTAGTCATGAAGATGCGAACTCTCACTTACGTACCTTCTTAGCGATCTGTGATATGTTCAAATTCAATGGAGCATCTGAAGATGCAATTTTGTTGAGGCTATTTCCATTTTCATTAGAAGGACGAGCGAAGGACTGGTTAGACTCATTACCCAATGACTCTATTACCACATGGGATCACTTAGTTGAAAAATTTTTAAATAAGTATTTCCCACCCTCGAAGACGGCTAAGCTCATTAGAGACATAACGACTTTCATGCAAAATCATGGGGAGACTCTTTATGAGGCGTGGGAGCATTTTAAAGAATTATTGCGAAAATATCCACACCACGGATTAGCCCAACACCAACAAGTCTCTACATTCTACAATGGTTTGCAAACGGCAACCATGATTTTAGTGGATGGAGCCGCGGGCGGTTCCTTAATGAAGAAATATCCCGAAGACGCCTACGCAATATTAGAAGATCTTACTTCTAATAATTATCAGGCTTATGAGAGACAAGGTAATACTCAACCGGCTGGAGTCCATCAAGTGGACCAGATTACATCATTAGCTGCACAAATGTCATCCCAGTTTAACCTAATTAATAAAAGGTTAGATTTGTTATCTACCTCTTCACCTAATGCACCCTTAACGGTTGAACAACTAAATCAAATGACAGAGGAGGTAAACTATGTCGGAGGCCAACCAAGGCAAGTACCACCGGGTTTTGCAAATCACTACCATCCAGAGTGGAGAAATCATCCAAATTTCTCTTGGAAGAATAATGCGGGAGCGACCCATCCACCCGGATTTAATCTGAATAACTCACATCCACAACATAATAATGCTTTTAATCAACCTAGTATTTCTAGAAAACTGACGGATGAGATGATTATGGAGTCGATGCAAAAGAGAGATGTACGCATTTCAAATTTAGAAGGGTCACTACGCATGATAGAATCCCAGTTAGGTCAAATTGCCAATGCCTTAAGTCTTAGGCCACCGGGCACACTTCCAACGGATACCACTCCAAATCCAAAGGGAGATAACCAACATTGTAAAGCAGTCGAGTTACGAAGTGGTAAGCAATTAGTGAGTGCACCTACACATGAACTGGGTAGAAAGAGTGATGAAGAAAAAGAGTTGGTGGAGGGAACCCCTTGTATTCCCGAAGAAGAAGTGAGACTAGATAATTTTTCTGAGAAGGAAGTGGAAGTTCTAGGAGAAAGGAAGAGAGAACCGATCACTGATTACATTAAGAAGAAGGATAATGTGAAAGTCTACCCACCACCACCGTTTCCTCAACGGTTGAAGAAGAGTAAGCTCGACCAACAATTCCAAAAATTCGTCGAGATATTTAAGAAATTACAAATTAACATCCCCTTCGCTGAAGCTTTAGAACAAATGCCGAGTTACGTTAAATTCATGAAAGATATCCTGTCCAAAAAGAGAAAATTTGGAACAAATGAGACGGTAGCACTCACTCGAGAGTGTAGCGCCATTCTTCAAAAAAGACTCCCACCTAAGTTGAAAGATCCGGGAAGCTTTACTATTCCGTGCTCTATAGGATATAAATTTGAGGGTAAAGCGCTATGTGACTTAGGAGCGAGTATAAACCTAATGCCGTTCTCTATTTATAGAAAGCTAGGTTTGGGAGAAATAACAAAGACTTCCATAACCTTGCAGTTGGCCGATAGGACCCTGGCATTCCCAAAAGGGATAGTTGAGGATGTGTTGGTGAAGGTAGATAAATTCATTTTTCCGGCTGACTTTGTGGTTTTAGATATGGAGGAGGACAAGGAAGTCCCCATCATTGTAGGGAGACCGTTCCTAGCCACGGGTAGGACACTTATAGATGTTCAAAGAGAAGAATTGACTATGAGAGTGAATGATGAGCAAGTCACCTTTAATGTACTTAAGGCATTAAAATTTCCCCATCGAGAGGAAGACAATATGGAGGTGGTCAACTATGTATCTATAGGAGACTATAAGCCTAATGTATCGCTGGATGAACAGGATTCCCTATTGACTCGTGTTTTGACTGAGGGTGAGTTTTCTGAGGAAGAAGAAAACATTCAAGAGTGCTTGCAAGCATTTGAGAAGCAGACGGTTTGGTTCCGTAAGCCGGAACCATTAGAGATGCCCGAAAGATCTTTGTCAGTAAAACCGTCTATCTTCGACCCGCCATCATTGACTTTGAAACCTCTTCCGGACTATCTCACTTACGCGTATTTAGGCGATAATGACACCTTGCCGGTCATCATCAACTCACATTTATCATCTGATCAACGTCAAAAGTTAGTAGACTTACTCAAGAAATTTAAAAGGGCCATAGGGTGGACCATAAACGATATCCGAGGAATAAGTCCCTCACTATGTATGCACAAGATTCTTTTGGAAGAATCATTTTCGGGGTCGATCGAGCATCAACGTCGTCTAAGTCCACCTATGAAAGAGGTGGTAAAAAAGGAAATTATTAAATGGCTAGACGCGGGGATCATATACCCCATCTCGGATAGTCCATGGGTTTCACCTGTGCAATGTGTACCCAAGAAAGGAGGAATGACGGTTGTAAGAAATGAGAAAGGTGAGTCAGTTTCCACTAGAACGGTCACGGGGTGGCGAATATGCATTGACTATAGGAAGTTGAATAAAGCCACCAGGAAGGATCATTACCCCTTGCCATTCCTTGACCAAGTTTTAGATAGGTTGGCAGGGAATGACTTTTTCTGTTTTCTTGATGGGTACTCAGGCTACAACCAAATTACCGTAGACCCCGTAGATCAAGAAAAGACCACTTTCACATGTCCTTACGGAACCTTCGCATTTAGGAGAATGCCCTTTGGTCTATGCAATGCACCTGCCACATTCCAGCGTTGCATGATTGCCATTTTCTCTGATATCATGGACCAGGGTATTGAGATATTCATGGATGATTTTTCCATTTTTGGGAAATCGTTTGATGATTGTTTAGAGTGTTTAGAGAAGGTACTTACCCGTTGTGTGGAGACAAACCTTGTTCTAAACTGGGAGAAATGTCACTTCATGGTGCGTGAGGGAATTGTGCTTGGTCACCATGTTTCTAGAGAGGGACTAAGGGTGGACAAGGCAAAGTTAGATGTGATCGAACAATTACCACCACCCAAGAATGTTAAGATGCTACGAAGTTTCCTAGGACACGCAGGTTTCTACCGTAGGTTTATCAAAGACTTTGCGAAAATAGCAAAACCGTTGAGTAGCTTGTTGGAAAAAGACGTGAGCTTTCAGTTTAGTGATGAATGTAGAATAGCTTTTGAGGAACTTAAAAAGCGTTTAACCACGGCACCCGTCGTAGTGACGCCTGATTGGGAAGAGCCTTTTACTCTGATGTGCGATGCTAGTGATTATGCAGTGGGAGTTGTCTTAGGGCAAGTGAGGGGAAAGATATTCCACACGATAGCTTATGCAAGTAAAACACTCGTTGACGCCCAAGTCAACTACACTACCACCGAGAAGGAACTATTAGCAGTCGTTTTTGCATTCGAGAAATTTAGATCTTATCTCTTATGCACAAAGGTAATAGTGTATACCGATCATGCTGCAATTCGCTATCTGATGGTAAAACGAGATGCAAAACCACGGTTGATCCGTTGGGTACTCCTTTTGCAAGAGTTCGATGTCGAGATAAAGGATAGGAAAGGATCAGAGAACCCCGTAGCAGACCATTTATCTAGGATTGAGTTTACCCATCCGTCGTTATGTTCTGAGGTTGATGAGAGGTTCCCTGACGAGTGTCTATTAGCGATCTCTAATAGTGTAGCACCTTGGTACGCTGACCTTGTAAATTACCTAGTGAGCAACATTATGCCTTCTGAGCTTACATATCACCAAAGAAAAAGATTCCTACACCAGGTGCGGTCATATTTATGGGACGACCCTTATCTGTTTAAGATGGGAGTCGATGGAGTATTGAGACGTTGTATTCCCGAGAGTGAAATGAGAACTATTCTAGAAAAATGTCATAATTCACCATATGGAGGCCACTTCATGGGTACTAGGACGGCCATGAAGGTGTTAGAGGCTGGATTCTATTGGCCTAACTTATTCAGGGACTCAAATTCTTTTGTTAAAGAGTGTGATAGATGCCAAAGAACTGGAAATATACAAAAAAATGACTCAATGCCCATGAATACAATGCTTGAGGTTGAATTATTTGACGTATGGGGCATAGATTTCATGGGGCCATTCATTAACTCAAAAGGAAATTTATATATATTATTGGTCGTAGACTATGTGTCTAAGTGGGTGGAAGCGATAGCCACAACTAAAAATGATGCTAAGGTCGTCTTGCATTTCATGAAAAACTACATTTTTAATCGATTTGGAACGCCGCGAGCTATCATCAGTGATGGGGGGAGCCACTTTTGTAATGCCCACTTCACAACCTTGCTACGAAAATATGGGATCACGCATAAAGTTGCATTGGCTTACCATCCCCAAACAAATGGGCTAGCCGAGGTGTCCAATCGGGAAATCAAAAGAATTCTCGAAAAGACGGTTAGCACAAATCGTAAGGATTGGTCGCAGAAGCTCAATGATGCATTATGGGCATATCGAACTGCTTACAAAACGCCCCTTGGTCTCACACCGTATAGACTAGTCTACGGGAAAACATGTCATTTACCTTTGGAATTAGAGCATCGAGCCTATTGGGCTATAAAAAAAATAAATTATGACTTTCAAGACGCCGGTAAGAAAAGATTTTTGCAACTCAACGAATTGGAAGAAATACGAATGAATGCTTACGAGAATGCAAGAATTTATAAAGAGCGTACCAAAAAGTGGCACGACCGACGGTTGAAGGAAAAACATTTCGAGCCGGGACAATTAGTTTTGTTATTCAATTCTCGTTTACGAATTTTCCCCGGAAAACTTAAATCACGTTGGTCAGGCCCTTTTCTGGTCAAGGAGGTGCATCCGTATGGCGCGGTGACTATCCTAAATGAAAATGATAGAACGGAGTTTAAAGTGAACGGCGAAAGACTGAAATTATATCTTAGGGAGGACGACGACCGAGCGGTGTCGTGCGTGACGCTCCACTAGTTTTGTACCGTCCTGCCGGGACGGTAAATTAGGCGCTTGGTGGGAGGCAACCCATCCTTTATATTTATATATATTTATATTTTTCGTATTAGTCATAATAATAATAATAATAAATTTATAATCATGAAACATGTCTACTATGGTTGGTTATCGAAACTGACGAGGAATCCTTGGGCCTGAATTTAAGTTTTGAGCGTAATTCGAATGTTGCAACCCATAAAAATAAGGTCACAACCTTTATTTTCCTGTTTGGATAGGAAGAATATTAAGCTGGACCGGTTCAGTTGAACCAGTATCTTCATTGGGAAGAAATTAAGTTGTTGCAACCCAGAAATAAAGGTTGCAACCTTTTTTTTTCTGCCCGGCGTATGCACAAGACTGCTTAATAATTTTTGGACCCGGTTCAGCTGAACCGGCGCTCTTCTGAGCCGGTTTGGAGAGGTTGCAACCCAAAATTTGAGGTTGCAACTCTTATTTTTCTGCCTCCGTCTTCAGCATGGCGCTGCTGAACCGCCGCGCCTGTTCAACTCCACCGGTTCGACTGAACCGGCGCGCCGATTCACTCCAAATTGAATTAGGCCAGACTAATTAAATTATTCCTAAAATTAAACCCACCGGCTCACTTGATGCAACTGTTTAAAGTATTCCTAAATAAGATCCTACCCAAATTAAACCCCGCCCCCCTAACATAATCTCCCGTATTTATTACTCTTTTTTTTTCTTAAACCCGCCGGCTTGCATCAACCTTTTCGCCTTCCCCATTTCTATCGCGACCTAGGGCACGGGAGTTCAGGCGAGCGGCATTGGCGGAGAAGTATTCCGGCGGGCAAGCGGCATTCCAGAAGGGTTTCGTAGACTCGCCGCCATCGTTGCCGGCGTGAGAGCTTCAGCGCGGACTCGCGCCTCATTCCTTGACCTGGTAAGGTAACTACAGCTACCCCTCTCTCCATTTTTAGAACGTGTATGTGACGATTTTGGTTTCCATTTCCCTGCGCGAATCATTCTCCTAAGTTAGATTTAATTTTAATTAGCTGAAGATGGCACCAAAGACAAAGGGAAGGGACAAGGGAAAGGGGAAGGACGTGTCACATAGCAAAAATAGGTTTTTATCTGAAGAAGCGTGGCATCGTTTTGAGGCTCTTAAGTCCGCCCCTCTCATCTATGAAAGGGGATTTAAGATGGAGATTAGGGAATGGAGCCGGGCATATGTCGGACACATCAAAGCCCTGTCATGGGAGATATTCTGCCATCCTAGAACCGAGGCCGTGCTTCCGTGGGTGTACGAGTTCTACGCCAACGCTAGATTCCGGGAGGGAACCACTGTCTCAGTTAGAGGCAAGCAGGTGGATTTTTCTGCAACTACCATCAACAATTTCTTCGAGTTGGATGACGATACTGAAGAAAGCTTAATGACGCTCCAAGCAACAGTGCCACCGTCTGAGATTGCAACTACTGTGTGCTGCGTACCTCAACCCGAGTGGGCACGCCGTTCTTTTAAAGCAATTAAGTCAACTAGCCTATCGCGGGAAGCAAAAGTGTGGCTCCTTTTCATCAATGCTAGCATTCTACCCACTCGTCACCTGAACAACATCTCTCTAGACCGCCTAACATTAATCTACAGCATTTTGATGGGCAAGCGGATTAACATGGGCAGACTCATTGCTGAGCAATTGGCTCTCCGCGTGATGGAGGATAGGGCTCGCCCGCTTTGGTTTCCAACCCTTATTACAGCATTATGTCGCTTGGCCGGAGTTGGTAGTGAGATGGGTGATCTTGTTACACAAGTGGGCCACCACATCACTGAGACGGTGGTGGAGGTTAATATTAAGGTGGCTGCTGAAACCGGAGAGAAGAGATCTAAGTTGAGCAAGCTGGGGGCTAAGGAACCTGCGACATCTGGAAAACCCCCATCGTCTGCCCCCATGAAATTGGTAATTGGAAGATCTCAGTATGATGGGGAACGTGGCTTAGCGACCGAGAATGCCGAGTATATAAAGGCCTACCTCAGATGCCAGCATGTGTACTTTGAGTCTCGATTTGAGGACATCCGTCGGAACCAAGAGAAATTGATGCATGCAGCCAAAATCCAGGTGGAGACACCCTCATACCAGCTTCAGTCACAGTTCGATTCCGAGGGATATCTGATTCAGAGTGATTGGTCACGCGCCGACCCCGCCAAAATTGCTGCAACTGCGTCCGACTTGGAGGGGGAGACTGACCCCGAAGACGAGGATGGTGAGGATAAAGAGGAGTCGGTCGATAGCATAGCTGACTAGCAGTTCTTCCTTTCCCGCATTACTGATTTGACATTTTGTTATTTAGGGTGCTGCAAAGATTTTTGTTATTGTGTGTAGTTACTCTTTGGTATTTTGATGGATGTGATGTGATGTGTGGGACTATTTTGACATTTTGATATTCTGTGCTGACACTTAGAATCGTTAATTCCTTTTGGATACTATTCTATATGCTTAGTGTAGTCCTTCACATTCTGTCTACGTCATTTTCCGTATGCATTGAAAATAGTATCTTACTCAAAGGTAATAAGCCGGCTGGATGATTATTACTTTACGACTGTTGCATATCACTTGTCTGGAATTATCAGTTGTACTATCTATAGTGTCATGCTCTCTTATTGCTGTCCTGAATTTGTTGAAATGAAATGAGCTACTTTATACTTTATATCTTAATTACATGGTTGTCTAGTCGGAGGTTTAAGTATCTTGCAGGTCACACCACACGGATAGGAGCGATGAACCAAAACGTGTCAACGGAATGTATGGAACACAAGACTGCAATTTGGACTGTTTCTTTCAGCCACCCGAACATCAGGGGAGTTTTTAGATTTCTTTAATTCGTGCTTTCATTGGCTGCATTATATTTAACTTTCTGCACGTTCTCACACTTATCGTTATGAGAAGTGAGGTCGCTTTGCTAGGGACTAGCAAAGGGCAAAAGTGTGGAGGTGGGGGTAGTGTAACCCCTACCAATTGGGTGAGCAATGAAAATATAAAAATTTTTGATCCTAGTTCTCGAAATAATTAATGTATCATGCAGTCCATGCTGATTTTCATCTAGGAGGATAGCTGACACTAACGGTTCACACCATTTTGATTTGAAGTTAGCAAGATGGGTCCAATTTCTTTTAATATTTCATCTTCTCACATTATCTTTTAAAATAAGCGATCTTCCTAAAAATCGACCCGTATGAACTTCTAAATATAATAATGGAGGGTGAACAAGAACCGAGTTAGAGATGTAAACCACAACATTGACCACCATGTGTACCCATGTGAGCTTGAACGTTGAACTTTTATGCATATTTCCCCTATGTGCCTAGTTGATGATTCTTAGTATGCTCCTCAATTATGAGTGATTGTTAGAATAAAAGTGTGTGAGTCGTAGTGATATGTGGCCTAAGTATGTGCATTCATACCTGGAATGATCCCAACTGTGATTATAAAAAAAAAGAGTGGAAAGAGTCGTAGTGATATGTGGCCTAAGTGCGTGTACACCTACTTGGAATGATCCCAACTACGGACCAAAAAAAAAGAGAAAACAAGCCTCATAGTTTGGAGAGTCGCTAAGAATTTTTCATCTAAGGAGACACCTTCTTCCATCCATACACATTTCTAACCACACCAAAACCACTCTCACCACTGCAGTGGTTACGTCAAAGACCCGGCTTATTCTCATTCCTCTTGAAGTCATTAAAGGAAGTTTGACGGGAACCTTGAAGGGAAGTGAACGATTTTAAAGGGTAGCGCGTGCCACTCTAGAAATATTAATTGAGATTTTTCTTCCATCAACCTTATGAATTATCAAATGTTTTGAACTCTTAATGGTCGGAAAATCTTCAAATGGTTTAATCGGTACTCTGGACTAAGCTTTTGAGTTATCTTCGAGAAAAAGTATCATGCGAGTTATTTATTTTAATCATCTCCTCACTCAATTCATTGATTAGAATTCTCTTTGCTAGGGACTAGCAAAGGTTCAAGTGTGGAGGTGTGATAACTTCCCAAAATGAAGTTATTTAGCCTAAGTTTCGGACCTTTTGCTCGTCGATACGGGAGAAAAATCATTTAGTTGAAGTTTAAATGCAAGTAAATTCACATTTATTTTATTTATGTCTAAAGTGGTCTTTTTCCTAGGTGTTAGTGCAAGAAAAGCGAAGGAGAACGGCTTGGAAGAAGAATTTGGCCAAATATGCTGTCGTGGTGAAAAAGTTGCAGAATCCTGAAACAGGTTGCAACCTTTTCTGGACGAAATTCAGATTTTCAAATTCAAATTTGGCACCATTTTCAAATCTGGAAGGAGGCACCTTTTGAGCAAGAGATGCACGTTTTTGGAGGGGAAATATTCTGGAGTTAAAGAGGAGAGAGGAGAGAGAAAATTTTCGGATTTTAAAGGAGGGATATTTAGGTTTTCAAGAGGGGGCTGAAATTTACATTCTTACTAGTGGAGGAAGTCTTCTTCTTCCTCATTTTTTCAAAGGGGGCGGCTAGAGAAATAGAGTGGATTTTCCGGGCTGAGCGAGGGAGCAACTCCGGCGAAGGATTCCTACGACGTTTATTCTGTAATTTCAACATGTTTTGTAAGATCTCTCCAACTGTTATGCTTGATTTCTCCGCCGCCATGAACTAAATATTTCTAATCTTGTATTGTGAAAGTACTTGGTCTTTGTGTTGATGAAAACTTAAAGCTTTCTTTGTGAATGTTTGGTGTATGTCTTTACCGAATCTATAATCTTTACTTTGAAACTTTTGGCCAAGGTTTCGCCATTTTACTATGCTTCATAATTCGAGAGAGGAGTTGCGTAAGTGTGTTATAGATCCGGTATAGTATTTGAAGGGAGAAAGAGATTTCCCCTTGATATTAGCAACTTTGGTTTTCAAACTTTATGCGGTACTTGTCTCTCCCGAGGGGGAAATAGAGGCTAGGGATTTTCGATATCGAGAGGTACGGATTTTCTAATTTAAAATCGTTGCAAGACGTGTCACCACTCACTATCACAAAGTCATATTCACAAGATTCGTCACACAAGACTTAGGAAATCATAATACAAGATTACTTCTCCGATAATCAAGTACTTCCTTTTAGCGAATCGTAGTCTATTTTAATTCGTAGGCGTTGTCATTCATAATCTTAGTATTTAACAAATCACTATTTTATTCTCCTTGAATTTAAAGAAAAGGCACAACTAGTAATTGCAAACACTGAATTCACCATCTCCTCGAGGGAACGATCTTTACTTACTATTTATTACTTGACACGACACGTATACTTGCGGTTAATTACGTATACCCGTTTTGGGCGTACCACCCCCCCCCCCTAGGGAAAAAGTCATTCTAACAATCCTAAGAAACACACGAACCCAAGGCAAAACGTCGGGTCCTACCGACGCGGCCTTGCACACCTAACCAAACCAACCCCGAGTCTACCTGACCCCAAACCAAGCGCAGCACCAGTGTCGACACGATGTGTCGACACCTCGACAAGCCAGCGTCGACACAAGGTGTCGACACAACCACGGCTGGTGTCGACACCAAGTGTCGACACCACTGCAGCCAGTGTCGACACATGGTGTCGACACTGCCACTGCTGGTGTCGACACCAAGTGTCGACACCACTGCAGCCAGTGTCGACACTTGGTGTCGACACTGCCACTGCTGGTGTCGACACCAAGTGTCGACACCACTGCAGCCAGTGTCGACACTTGGTGTCGACACTGCCACTGCTGGTGTCGACACCAAGTGTCGACACCAAGTGTCGACACCACGACTGGCCGGTGTCGACACCAAGTGTCGACACCAAGACTGGCCGGTGTCGACACAACAGTGTCGACACCCCAATTGGCTACAGGAGCCAGATCCAGCAAACGACCAAAAACGGGAACGGGAAAAAAATTCTCTTCTCTCTCGAGACGACCTCCATCGGCAATGGTAACTACTCGACCTAGACCGAACCAAAATTGCCCCTAATAGACGAAATCCCTTAGGAAAACTGAGATTAACTGGACCTTTCTATACTAACCACGGCATGATCGGGAACGAGCCCTAGCTTACACCTCAGATCTAAACAAAAGAGATAAAAGATTAAATCAAAAGAAGGCAAAGATCAACAAGGCAAGGATGAGGGTACATCACTTGCCTCAATACCAGAAAAGCCTGGCCGGCGGCAACCCCCATTCTCGGATCTAGCCGCAGAGCACCAGCTGAGGAGCAGAAAAAGTGCAGATCCAGGCGAGGGCAGTCCAGATCCACTCTCGAAACCAAGATCCGACCGCAAAAACTCCAGGAAAACGGCGTCCGAAGGCTAGGGTGGCCGGCGATTCCCTCCCTCTCGCACAGGCGACGGCTTCAATCAAGAAGAGAAACAGGAAAAAGACAAGAGGGACCCCAGCCCTAAAACTGACCCAAGACAAAATATCAGCAGTAATAATAATAAACAACAATACATAATAATTACTATTTACACCCAATTATCAAAACAACCCGAAACCCGAAACTTCTCGGAAAAAGACGAAATTTGCGCCGCAACTAAAAACCCATGCTACGAACGCAACTGCGAAGTCGAAATTAGCATTCGACGAACAAAACCCGGGATAACATCTCCCGAAGCCAAAACACAAGCATTCCCTAAGAGGCCCAACCGAGTCATCAAAAGACTCCGGCTAGCTGGGGAATCTTGCTAACAGGCTACAAACAGGCTACACAGGGAACCCTAAGAGCTAAGACCACGCTCTACAAACAGCACAAAGCCGGGAAATACGCCATCGTAACGCCAGCCAAAAAAAATCAAACAAAGCACAGAAAAAAACCGGGGGCGTTACAGCGGCGGCGGGCGGTGACGGGCGGCGGCGGCGGGCGGCGACGGGAGGCGGCGGCGACGGCCGGCGGCGACGGACGGCGACGGCCGGCGATGGCGGGCGGCGACGGCCGATGGCGGCAGTAGTTGCTGAGGGAGAGGCCCCCATGATTTCTCTTATTGTGGGGAAGATCATGGGAAAGTGAGTTGACCGATCAAACTCATGATATCCACAATATGAGGAATTATACAGGGAGTGGTTAAATGCACACCCAAGCTTTTAAATGGGGTTTCATCGCCATCAAAAGCTGTCCGGTTTTCCAATCCCGGGACCTGTTCGCCACATTAGCGGTTCGACCGGCAGATTTACGGTTCCTGAGCTGTAGTCGGCTACAATGATTCTTGGGCATTGATGGGGTTCTCACTAAAGTCTTTAGAATCAAATTGGATCAAAGCGCTCAAGCAAGTCAACCTAAGAGAGTGAGCCGTACTTGTTTGAAGGATCCTGAAACCATCTCAATGGGGATTAGTGGAACAACATGCGTATTTGCCCCGAAAGAACCAAGAGCACAAGCCCCTCGTTCCGCGCACCCGACCATGCGCACTCACCGGGTAACTTGCCAGTGCCACCCAGACTGTCCGGAGGAAAGTTTGTCATTTTCGAAAAATTGGGGATCCATGTGACTAGAATCTAACAATGTCATTCTTCAACTCTAGATTTAGTTAGACACAATTACCAACGCTTCTCTTCAAAAAATCTATAAGAGCCCCACAAACCTTCATTTGAAAACAAACAACTTGAGAGACAAGAGATAATTCCCTATGTTCACTATCAAGTCTGCTCGTGCTCAACGCTCGTGTGAAAGCTTCAACAACCACAAAAGAATGCATAGAAGAACGCTCTAGTGGATGCTCTCACGGAAGCTCTGCGGGCTTAGATTTTTTCCTCTTTTCTTAGCCTTCAAAGCTTATAAACGGAGATGGGGACAGTCACACTCCTGGGAACTCAAACTCATGTAACCTCAAGAAATATAGTGAATTTTATAGTGACATAGATCCGATCACGCGATTTTTCGTTTCACACTAAGTTGTCATGGGTGTCATTGCTGCTTGACTTTCATTTGATTGTTTGTGCGCTCGGCTCATTCTGGAGCTAAGGCGGTCCGATATTCTGGACCAGAGAAAAACACAGTGATTCTTGCATGATTGTATAAGCTTGTAGGTCGGTTCACAGTCCAACCCAGGGGTGCACATAAAGCCTGGCAGGCCCAGTTTAGGCCTGGGCCTGCCAGGCCCAGGCTTTTTATGTCCAGGCCCAGGCCCAGACCTGGCAATAACCAGGCCCAGGCAATAACCAGGCCCAGGCCTGGCAATAACCAGGCCCAGGCCCAGGCCCAGGCTCCCTTTATGAATGAGGCCTTACAAGGCATTTTCGGCAAGGCCTAAACCAGGCCCAACCAGGCCCAACCAGGCCCAACCAGGCCCAACCAGGCCTAGGCCTACCCAAGGCCGAATTTTTAATATAAAAATTAGTTTTTTGAAAAAAATTAATTAATATTTAATATTATGTAAGATATATATTAAATAATTAATAAGATAAAATGCAGCGTTTTAAGAACCGGACCGGACCGGCCGGTTCGATCGGTCGGACCGCCGACCGGTCACCCGGGCGGTCCGGTCAAGCCTCTAAAACCGGCCCCGCTCAGAACCGGGTAAAACCCGAAAAACCGGCCTGTTGAACCGCCCAACCGTAAACCGGATCGGTTTTCCTAAAACCGGGCGGGTCATGGCTCCCAAAATTTAATACCAAAAATGAGGGGGGCGGCAGGTTTTGAACCCATACCACTTCAAAATCAAGCAATGAAACAAGTCACTCAACCATTTGATCATTAATGAACGCTTTTAAAATATATTATATACATATAGATTAATATATATTTATAAAAAATAATCTATATAATAAAAACACATGCATATTAATGTATAATTGACAGTCAAGCCAGACGTGTGACGATCATATTTATCAAATATTATCTCATTCTTTATTATTTAATTAGTACATATTTTTTCAAGTACTTATAAAATTTGGTAAAGATTGCGTAAAAAGTGATCAAATATGACAAATGCTCCCATTTTTATTTCTTTTTCAAGTATATTTTTGTGTATAAAATAAAAATTATGTTATTATATATTTATTTCATGGCCGGCGAGTCTCGCGCGTGCATTTTAAAATACGCGTTACGCGTATTTCCCTTATTCCGATATATATTATATATATAACGGTTCAACCCCGGTTGAACCGGTTGGACCGGTTCAACCTTGAACCTCTCCCTCCGCCGGTTCGATGTCCGGTCCGGTTTTCAAAACCTTGATAAAATGTTATATTTTATTCCATATTGAAAATATTACAACACACACAAACGGGTCGGCCACCAATCCCGCGAAAAATTACCCGAACTTACAAAACACACAAAATCTTACAACTCTCAACCTACCCACCCACAATAAGTAAGGTGTCAAAACACCGTATGACTGCCAACCCAAAATAAAATAAAATACATCACTATTACTCAATCTTCATCGGCCAAGTTTAACGAACTCAGTTCTTCTTCGACTGACGGGGAGCTGTCTTAAATGGAAGCAGTATGTTGCTCTCTGTTCGTCGCGTCCAAATAATCTTTATAGCAAATACAAATCTCCAACGACTCTTCGTTAAGACGACTCCGCCGTTCATTCAAAACCCTGCCACTTAAAGAAAATGCAGACTCCGAAGCTACTGTACTAGCTTGAACAGTTAATATATCGCGGGTCATTAAGGCCAAAATAGGATATGTGTTCGTTTTATTTTTCCACCACTCTAATATATTAAAATTTTCAATTTCATTTTTAGTCATATACTCTCTAAATTGTATTTTAGTGTATAGTTCTAATTCATTTAATGTACTAGTAGTTCGTGTTTTTTTTCTAGATGCAAACTTATAAATTTCATTTTGAAAATCATGTGCTATTTGTACTTGTGTTTAATCATCTCGCGATCGCGACCCATATAAATCATAATAATAATTATAGAAATCTGTAAAAGCTGTATTAAAATTTGAAATTATTGAATCTTCAAATTCTAAATTATTTAAATCTAGGTGTAAATTTTTATTTATCTCTTCCAAAAGATTTTCAACACCTAAAACGCCTAATAAAGGATTTAAAGCTGCCGCACGTGAAAACATAGACGACATTTCTTTATAGTATTTTAAAACTTTTGCTTCCATTGTTTCAATTACGGGTTGCCAAAACCTATATTGTTTGTAGTAATTTAAAGTTTTTGTAATAATTAAAAAATTTTCAATAACTCGGGAGCTAGTGGGATAATAAACGCCAGATAATTGAATCGTCGCTCTATAAAAGCATTCTAATAAGCGCATATAAATCGTAATTGTTTTTCAATCATCGTCATTTAAATTAGGATTTGTATTTGTCGAATAAAATTCCATTAGAAGATTTTTTTTGACGGATTGCTCTTTTTAACATTTTATAAGTGGAATTCCACCTAATTGGCATGCCATATTCTGGCTTTAAAAATTTTTCTCCCTGATTTGTTACAAATTTTTTAAAATCCTGTCGTCTCTTTTGAGAACTATATATATATATATATATATATATATATATATATATATATATATATATATATATATATATATATATATATATATATATATATATATATATATATATATATATATATATATATATATATTAACATACTTCTAATTTTAATAATATATGGTTCCATTAATTTTAAACTATCTTGGACAATTAAATTTAAAACGTGACAAACACAACGAGTATGAAAAAAATACTCCATTTAACATATGTTTTAAATCTCTTTTTAAATTATCAATAGCCGCGGTATTATTACTAGCGTTATCAAAAGAAATAATAATAATTTTGTCTTTTATTTTAAAATCGTGTATACAATCCATAATTACTTGATAAATTGCTGTTCTGGTATGTGGAACTTCAAAACTATTAAAGTAAATGATGCGCTTAGATAGCTCCCATGAAGTAGGATCTATCCAATGACTTGTAATGCAAATATAAGAATATCCGAATTGTATACCGCTACTCCAAACATCACAAGTTAAACTAATTCTACTATCTAAATTGTCAAAATATTTAATCAAATTTTTTTTGCTTTATTATAAGCTTTATACGCGTCACGTCTTATTGTAGTTCTACTTACCTGATGATATTTGGGTTAGAGAGCTCGATGAACATAAGCGGTCTCATGGGTGTTGTCGTAATGATTAAACGGCAATCCACGCCCGATGATGTTCTCCATCTGCGCTTCTCTTTGCCGCATTTGATCATAAGTCCAAACTTGTCCGGACGCTGATAGCTGTGCTTGACTGGATTCTGGAGCTTGCTTTGCAACGCATGATTTGATGTGTCGCACGAGTGTGGTGTTTCCGGCTGCCGTCAACAACTTCCAACAATGCCGACATTTTGCTTTGAATTCATTATTGATTTTAAGTTTGTCAAAATGCTCCCAGATTGGAGCATTATGCTTGTGCTCGAGAATCTCAGGAACGACACCAGATGAAGACGTCATTGATCAAAACGTGCGAAGTAGAGACTTGCAATGAGTTGGAGTTCGATCAAAAAATGATGTGAGTTTTAGATAATGCAAGATTGCAAACTTTTTCTACTCTTCTATTTATAACTCCTAAAAAATAATATAATAATTTATTAAATTATAATTTTTTAAAAAATTTAAATTAAATATCATGTTACCATTGAGCTGGCAAATGGCAATGTGCCATTTGCCAGCTCAAGCTTGCAACGTCTCTATGAAGAGACGTTGCCAGCTGGCAACATCTCTTCATAGAGACGTTGTCAACGTCTCTATGAAGACTAAAGAGACGTTGCCAGCTGTGTCGACACAGCGAGCGGTGTCGACACACCGAGCGGTGTCGACACAGCGAGCGGTGTCGACACAGCTCGCTGTGTCCAGGCCCAAGCAAGGCCTGGGACCGGGCCAGGCAAATTGTATATTTCAAGGTCTTGTTAGGCCTGGGACCGAGCCGGGCACCGGGCCAGGCAAATTGTATATTTCAAGGTCTTGTTAGGCCCCTCAGGACCGGCCTGGGCCTGGACCAGTCCTGCCCGGGCCCAGGCCTAACCAGACTTTTTCCAGGCCGGGCCCAGGCAGGCTTTTCGGGCCCGGTCTTTTTGCTCACCCCGAGTCCAACCATCCTGTTCCGTCCTGTTCTTTAAACACTTGATAATTATATAGTTATTCATATAATAATAAATTAGATTACGCGTGCATTTTGTAACAAACGGGCAATTAATGTGCAGCAATGATAACCACGAGAAATATATTCTTTTAATTAATAGTAATTCTGGAAGAGAGCGCCCACGAATATTAAAGGCAGCTGTCCTTGGATGATAACGAGAATACACGCAAATGGGTACTTCGAAATCACTTATCCCTGCTAAGCAGCGCTGCTTCGTCTTAACTGCATCAACATGGCCTCTGCCCAAAACCAGCCTCCGCAATAATGGCTGGTAAAAATCTGCTGCTGCTGCTGCTCACTTCCTGTTGAGATTCCGATCTGGTTTTCTTCAAAAAAGAAGCTTTTATAGTTTTATGTTTGGATAATTTCACACACCTAAAATTTATCTAAATAATAAGTTTTGAGAACCGGAGCGGAGATCGAACCGGTGAGTTCAAAAATTCAAGCTCCGACCGGTTGAACCGGTCGGATCGGGATCGAACCGGCGTAAAATTATAAAATAAAATATATAATCATTAGAACAAAAATTATGACATATTGTCAAATTTTATTGCAAATCAATATATCATAAATCACAACATTAGATGCTAACGTTTTGTGATATTTTTTCACACAAATACAAAGTAATAATAATAATTATCTCAAAATAGTAACAAGCTAGTGAATTACTAATATTTAATTCAAATCATAGTATAATGATTCAAATCACACGAAGAAGACGAAGAACTGGAGAAGGTATCGGCTAACGGTAGTTTCACGAAGACAATTGGATCATATGGCTGAATGCTTGTTTTGGAGAAACCAAAGAAGTTAACCCTAGCCCCAAAGAACTATAACAGTTAATCTAAATCATTGAATCTAAAATTAATGGTGATTTTGTGAACCGCCCGGTCGGCCAAAAACCGGCTTGGTTTCCGGTTATCCGGTTCAACCGGCCGGTTTCCCGGTTCCTGGCCGGTTCTTGGCCAGGACGGTTTTAAGAACCTGACCGAACCGCCCGGAGGACCGGTTAGCGGTTCAACCGGTCGGACCGGCCGGTTCGGCCCGGTTTTTAAAACGTTGCTAAATATCACAAAAAGTGGGTCCCACACCCAATAAAATAACTCAATCCCTACTTTTTGTGTGTTTTAGGGGTGTGAAAAATGTCAAATAATATATTTTATTGTGTATGAGACTCACCTTTTATGATTTTTATGTATGATTTAGGTATGTGTAGTTCTATCATTTATGTTTCCTGCAGCCACTTCTCTTTCATCCCTCTCCCTACCAAATAATTTTTAGGAACGTTATTCTTCCTTTCAAGTGGAATTCAAAATTTGTGTTTTTTCTTTATTTTTCTTTTTTTATTTCGGTGAGATCATGGACGTTGGATTTGCGAGATTAACGGCTTAAATTTTACCCGCATTGAGGAAGAAATGATACTCGTGCACAATTATTACTCGCCCCTACCTGACCAAAAAAAAAGAGATTTTAATGAGTTAGATTAATGATTTGTCTTTGTATGTCCAAAACAAACATTATCTTAACTGGTTTAGAGTTACTCTTTAATTAGAGCTGTAGGCACATGTTCATTTGGGCCGGCACGTATATAGGTGTTGAGGAAGAAAGAAACATGATACACATCAGGAAAGGAGGAAATGAAAAACACAACATGTAAAATGTTATGAAATGAGAAGGTCGCATGAAGACTCAATCAAGTCAAATAAATGCGTAGCAACCAGAAGAACAAGAGACTAAAAATTGTATTAACAATCTTTTTTACAAGTCGAGACATATATTGCGAGAGATGATTTCACAATGCACCTGATGAAAAATCACAAAAAATAGACAAGAATAAAATGGCGGACAAAACTCTGTAACCGCCATGCCTTCTACTATCTGCTAGGTCGCTTGAATAACTTAAGCCGTCAACCGCGGGTTGAACTGCCAAACCGCACATCTAGTTGCGTGAACTGCTTTATTGACTGCTGAAAAAAGAACCTTGTCCGCACTTCTTGACCGCCTGACTGCAGAAGCCGCTGCGAACAGACTGAATTGCAACTGAGCTGCTAATTGTCCACAACTCTTGATCGCCTAACCGCCAAGGTCATCTAACCATAGAGTTGAAAGAACAACTTATTCGAACTGCTAGTCAGCCCGCTAGAGGCGAACTGATTTATCCAAGCTGAGAAAACTATCAAAGAAGAAGACCTCCTAGTTGCTGAACCCGCGACTTGCTGCTAACCACCGATTGCTATCCGCTTAACCGCACTGCCTCCTCTGACTTCACCGTCAGAACCGGTTACCTGGTTGTTCAATGCTAGCCGCATAATCTGTAAACACGACAATAAATAGATCATTTCTCCTTGCCGCACGGTTACAAAAAACTTATCCGCCGATTTTACCTGAAGCTATAATTCTTGTAGTTCCTGTTGTAAGTGACGAGGCAAACACCCCTATTTATAGGTGGGCAGGAGGATACCGTCACCGCACGGGGGGATAAGATAACTGCTAGTGACGTGATAGTTAACAGCATCAGTCCGCCCAACATACAGACTGCCAACACCAGACCGCGTGCGGTTAACAACAACAATCCGCACAGCTATGTGGACAACAGACTCAGTCCGCGTGGACTGGCCAAGCAGACAACCACGCGAACTGAAGCCCAGTCGCACACACAGCGGTCTGTCGGTCTCCGCGGTCTCCCAATTTAGACCGCGCAGCCCACGGTTATCTAAAAACTAACCGCACGGTTAACACAACATGGACTTAACTAAGTCAGACCGCGAGAACAAAAATGGTCAAGAACCAGGCCATTCGTCATAACCTATCCACGCAAGCCACGTGGTCTCTGCGGTCTGCACCCTTCTGACTACCCACTTCCTACTTCAGCATTTTCAACAAAACATTCATTTTCATTTGATTTCAGTCATTGCAACAACAACTTCTTGCAAGATTTAAATACATTTTATAAGTAGAGTAAAATCATAATGTTGTAAAATTTGGTACACCATGCAGGCACATCT
Source organism: Platanthera guangdongensis (assembly GCA_039583875.1). Classification (NCBI taxonomy): domain Eukaryota; kingdom Viridiplantae; phylum Streptophyta; class Magnoliopsida; order Asparagales; family Orchidaceae; genus Platanthera; species Platanthera guangdongensis. The sequence goes on along the minus strand of CM077166.1, from coordinate 17,545,263 downwards.
ATAAAATTATAGGTAAACAAGAGCACATATTAGCCACACAAATTTATATAATCAACAATATAATTTTAAATACATGAATAAAAGCAAGAGAAATAAATGACCGTCCGTCGAGTACGCCGTGGATGTTCCGGACACGCACGATCTGCGACAAAGATATGAGATCTGGACTGCAATCCACCTAGCGGATGCACAAGTTTCACCGTATCCTTCAATGTCAAAGTCTAACGTCCAACCCCACCACCACCAGAGACCACATCACCACCAAAGAGGGAATCCAATTAAGACGGATTTAACCACGCTTTTCCTCTCTAAATCTCCTCTTTCTCTCCAAGCTCTCAGCCAACGCCGACGACTATCTCCTTCAAGACTAATGTCAACACTCTCCCCCAACGCCGATGGCTATCTCCTTCAAGACAACAATCCTCCTTGAGGTCAATGGCCTCCTCGATCGCGCGAGCAAAGAGAAACGAGGGAGGGAGAGAGAGGGAGAGAAGTGGTATACTCCTCTTGGGCGGCTAAATACCTCTCACGGATGGGAGAGGGGAAACAGAGAAAATATGTTTTATAATAATAAAACTTAACTTTAATGGGTCGGATCCGGGTTGAATTCAGATTCGAACCAATAAGACCAACCATCCACCACCTTGATTCGGGATCCAGGGCCACCACCCGCACAAAACATTCACTGCACGAAGCACCAACTGCACTAGGCACTATTTGCATATAACATCAACTGCGTGAAGCAACACTGCATTAAGCACCACCTCAAGAACCTAAGGTGTCAGCCGACCTGCTCCAGTTGACTCATCCCTGCTCGGGCTCAACCTCTGAATGTTGACGTAACTGGATCGCTGAATCTGACTCGTCTTGTAAGACTACCAGAAGAACGATCCCCTGCACCACCTAGACCATCCACTATGTCAGCCACAAAGATCATGAACGCACCACTTCACATCGTGGTCCCAATCAACCGATACAGACTACTGCACTGCATAGCTCGCTTAAGCACGATGCGTCCTCGTGTCACCGTCAGAACTCCACCTCTCGCTGCAAAATTATATCCTCTGGAGTCCAGTCTGCCCAGCAATATCAAATTCTTGCGCAATATAGATACTAGGTGTATCCGCTCAAGGCTACACACTACTACGCCATGTGTCTGGATATCCAATGTTCCTATCCTCATGACCTCATATGCTGAGCTGTCACCCAAAAAACAGACCCAGTCGTCACCTTCAGTGAACTGAGCATCCTTACATTTGAGCAAATGTGATGCGAAACACACGAATTTAATACACATCTATCAGAGTCACACAGACACTCAGTGATGATAAGAGACACATTACTATCATCTGTCGTGACTACTGTCACCTTGCCCGCACCTTGGACGTCCCTAGAACTCAAGGCATGTTGCAAACAATGCCTCCTGATATGGCCACGCTGCAAACAATGTCGTGCTTAAGGCTTCTTACCAAGGAAGTTTCGGGTTCGACCCCCCGGCCTCAACAACCCCGCCACTGAGCTCAGTTTGTGATGAGAGTCGTGTTTAATGCTTCTTATAAAGGAGGTTCCGAGTTTGATCCCCCCCTCAGCCTCAACAACCCCGTCGTTGCTTATATTGGGCAGGAGAATGGGTTGGGGTGTATGGACTGCAGTCCTAATCAAAGCAGCTAGGTTAAGTTTGGGCTAGGTCAAGCCGCTCGGCCATGTGGTGCACCACCTCTGAGCTAACAACCCACACATGTAGTGCGCCACCTCTGAGGCAGGGCCCGCCTGTGCTGCATCAGTCCTGAACGACATAATAATTTTTTTTAAACAAGATGAAGACTCGTCTTTATAGTTTATGATTTAGTAAAGCGCATGATATTGAATATAATGTCAAAAGATGAAAAATCTCAGTAATGAACACAAATGATTAAGGCTCTGTTTGACACGATGGTGACAGTCATGAATATGGAGTTAAACAGTCTTTCGTTAATGCCCACCTAAGGAACTTCATCCACTTTTATGTTCAAACAAATGAAATTTTTTAGGTGATCGTTAATGAAAGACGGTTTAACTCATGCATTTACGACCGCCACCGCTATGCCAAACGAAGCCTAAGGCTCAGTTTGGCACGTGGCGGCGGTCATGAACATGGGTGGGGGGGGGGGGGGGGGGGGGGGGTTAAATTGTCATTTGTTATCGCCCGCCTAAGGAACTTCACTCATTTTTATATTCAAACGGATGATATTTGTAAGATGATCCTTAATGAATGACGTTTTAACCCATATATTTATGACCGCCACCACGGTGCGAAACGGAGCCTAATTCACTTATCTTGGTTGCCGTCTTAAAGCAATTAAGATGGTTCTTGCCAAAGCCGTCCGGGAAAAGAGAAAGAGAACTTATTCAATCATGATTGGTGTACAGCCCGTATTCGTCGATGATGGGTCCTACCACGGCCAGGTCAGCAGAAGTCAAGGTCAACAAGTCAAGACAGAAGTCAGCATCATCGCGCAAGACCTTAGGAGGCCTGGCGAGTGTGGCGAGCTCCCCTCGCATACTCGCCAGCATGGGCGGACCCACCTTCGGACACACCCGGGCATATGCCCGGGTGTGAAAATTCGCGGATTTCACTAGCTGCTGCCCCAATTTATCGCTATTCTCATTTTGCCCTAGCCGACTGCCCTCCCGAGTCCATCGCTGTTGCTCCCGAAGTCCTCTCCCGAATCGATCACTGCTACTCCTCCGCCTCCTCTACCCGAATCGATCGCTGTTGCTCCTCCGCCTCCTCAAAACCGAATCGATCGCTGATTCGATGCTGCTCCTCCGCCTCCTCAACCCGAATCGATCGCTGCTGCTCCTCCGCTTTCTCAACCCGAATCGATCGCTGCTGCTCCTCCGCCTCCTCAACCCCAAGGTCTTCTTCTTCTTCTGTAATTTCTGTTTCTCATTTGTTAATTTCTGTTAATTTCTGCTTTCATTTGTTAATTTCTGTTAATTTCTGCTTCTCATTTGTTAATTTCAGTTAATTTCTGCTTCTACACTGATTATATCTGTTAATTTGTTGAGATAGGCCATGAAATTTCCTTTTTGGTAATTCGGATGTAATTTAAATGGCCCGTAAAACACCTCCATTGCATAAGAAACATAAGTCCGAGATTTTTCCTGATCCGGTAAGTTAAAAGGGATTGTTGAACCATGTTTTGCATTAATGCTGATTGATAGGTTTCAGTTAAAGTTCACAGTAGTATGTTCCCACTCTTCTTCTACTTCTTCTGTTAATTTCTGCTTATACAGTTATACCTCTGTTAATTTCTGCTTATACTCTGTTAATTTCTGTTAATTTCTGGTTATACCTATAACCTGTTAATTTCTGATTATACCTGTTAATGTGTTGAGATGACTGGCTAGCTTCTTCTTCCCAGTTAATTTCTGGTTATACATTTTAATGTGTTGAGATCAGCCATGAAATTTCCTTTTTGGTAATTCGAATGTAATTTAATATTTAGCAATTTCAATTTCAATGGCCCGTAAAACACCTCCATTGCAATGAGTTAACAATTTTAGTTTGTAAATTTCAAGATTTATTTTTTGTTTTCTTTGGTGTTTACTTAGGTGTTCGATGGATAAGTTTTTTTTCAAAAGTGAGCTCAAATCAAATTTATCAAGATTATCAAGCATCAGGTTCATGTGGTAAAAGGACTCGATCTGAATTTAGCTTAGATGAGTTAATTGTTGATCCAAGATTGAGGCCACCTATAACCTCATATGATGTAAATATACAAGACACGATAAGGAGAAAATACTTACAGAATGGTCCTTGTCAACCAATTTTAGCAAATTTTCCACAAACTCAAATTGGAAATAAAGCTCGTCGTTTCAACAAAATCTGGTTTACCGAGTTAAAAATTGGCTGGAATACAGTATAGATGAAGATGCTGCATATTGTCTTTATTGTTGCATTTTTCCCCAGAGAGGTTGTGATCCTACATTTGTATGCCGTGGTTTCAGATATTGGAAAGATAGGACGATCTTAGAGAAACATGTCGGAAATCACACAACTGCACATAATAACTCTAAGAAGATGTGTGTAGCTTTAATGAATCAGAAGCAAGGTATTCAAGTCGCATTTTGCAGGCAGGAAGAGACACAACGTGCTCAATATTGCGCTCGTTTGTGTGCGTCAATAGATTGTATACACTTTCTTTTAAAACAAAGGTTATCTTTTCGCGGGCATGATGAGTCTAAAGAATCCAGCAATCGCGGCAATTTTCTTGAACTTTTAGAATTTCTTGTATTGCATAACAATGAGGTCAAGTCAGTGGTTTTCGAAAATGCACTTATCAATTGTCAATTAATATCTCCAAAAATCCAAAAGGAGATAGTTTCTTGCATTGAATCAGAGATAACAAAGACAATTGTTCAGGACGTTGGAGATAACTGCTTCAGTATTTTGGTCGACGAATCACGTGATGTGTCCACAAAAGAACAAATGGCCGTGGTTTTACGTTATGTTTCTATAAAAGGTCTTATTATGGAGCGACTTCTTGGGTTTGTTCATGTTGTAGATAACACTGTCTTATCATTAAAGAAAGCTATTGATAATTTGTTTGCAAAACATTGTCTAAGTATTTCTAAATTGCGGGGTCAAGGTTATGATGGTGCTAGCAATATGAGGGTTGAGTTCAAAGGACTGAAAACATTGATATTGCAGGAGAATAATTGTATTTTCTACATTCATTGTTTTGCTCATCAACTACAACTAATATCGGTAGCTGTTGCAGAAGATCATGTTGAAGTTGCGGAGATTTTCACGCTTATTAACCTTGTGTTGAATGTTGTTGGCGGTTCTTGTAAACGACGCGATTGTATAAGAGCATTAGAAGTTGATCGGGTTGCTTTAGAGCTTGATTGTGGGGAGTTGGAAAGTGGTCGAGGGGCAAATCAACCACTTGAATTAAAAAAGGCAGGTGACACACGGTGAAGTTCACATTATGACACAATATTAAATTTTATTCGGATGTTCTCATCTATTGTTGAGGCACTTGAAATTATTAAAGTTGATGGTGCAGATGAAAATCAACGAGTAATGCCCAATACTTTAATTAAAAGTCTCTTGACTTTTAATTTTATTTTTCTATTGCACTTAATGAAGAATATTTTATCCAAGTCACACGAGTTATCACAAGCTTTACAGAAGAAGGATCAAAACATTATTAATGCAAAGAAGTTCGTAAAATTTACAAAGTAGTTACTGTTTAATTTCAGAAATGATGATCTTGAATGGAACTCCTTCATGACCGAAGTATCAAAATTTTGCACAAAACAACATATAGAGGTTCCTAATATGAATGAAAAATATATTTAAGCAGGGAGATCGCGACGCAATGAAAGAGAGGTTACAAATTATCATCATTTTTGTGTTGAAATCTACAATACAGTGCTAGATTGGACTTTGAACAAGTTAAATGATCGTTTTAATGAAGTGAACACTAAACTACTTTTATGTGTTTCTTGTCTTGATTCAAGTGATCGATTTGCCTCATTTGATAAACAAAAGGTAGTTCGTCTCGCAGAATTGTACTCATCCGATTTCTCACAAATAGAATTGCAACTACTTGAAGGACAACTTGATATGTATATTATTGACATGCGCTCTTTACCAACCGACACGTTATCTCAAAGTAAAGGAATTGGTTGTGTTTTAAAATTATTGGTGGAGTTGAAAAAACAAGATCACTATCAGTTGGTTTTCAGGCTTTTAAAGTTGACATGTCTTCTACCCGTTGCAACGGCTACAGTTGAAAGAATGTTCTCTACAATGAAGATTATAAAAAATTATTTACGAAACAGAATGGGAGACGAATGGAAGAATGACTGCATGATCGTTTATACAGAGAAGGATGTTGCTGACACTATTACTAATGATACTATTATTACAAAATTTCAAAATATGTGTCCACGAAAGGTGGCATGTTGAACGGTATGTCATGTATTTTTTTTGTTTAAAACTTTTAAGTAATTGCAATATTAGTTTAATTTTATTTAAGCATTGCATTTAATTATTAATTTTAAAATTGTGCCCGGGTTAAGAAAAATTTCTAGTTCCGCCCTGCTCGCCAGGTAGGCAACTAGGCGAGATACTCGTTCAGCCCGTGCGAGTTCCTCCAGAACTCGCCTAGTCGTCAGGGGGGTGGGGTATAAATATGACCCCCACCCCCTCCTTGGATTTGCCTATAAATAGGACCCCAGGGGTACGAGGTAAGGCACTGGAAATCCTCTGCAGGATATTCGCGAGCTCTCTTTTCAGAATACTAGCCAAGTCTTTGGATTCTTTTTCCTTAGAGGTCAGGTCGCGACCTTGCGACTTGTCATCAGCTAGTCTCCCTCGTACCTAGTTCGATCATTTTTGGTTGAGAAGGGGCTGCTCCTTTTGAGCATCCGGGTACGTGGTGGGACCTTCCTACCGCAACATCTGAGGTCCTGTTGACCTTCCTCCTTCATTCTTCATCCTAGTCGTCTGATCTAACCTCTGAGCCGGTAACCTTAGGCGGCATTGGTCCGAATTCGAGATTGGGAGTTTTCCTGACTTCAACAATTGACCCATTTCATCTTCGAGTGTTTTGGGGTTCAAACTGGCCCAACTAGTCAATATTGACCAATTTGTTTGAGTCAATATTGAAAAATTTGACTTATAAGAAATCATTTAATAAAACTATGGTTGATTGTGTTAAATCACTCTAATAGGCCACATGAACCATATTAGGACCTATGCTCAAAATAGACTAACCCACTCCCCACAATGACCGATGTCTCTATTGATCGTATTCTACTCGCTACTCACTAAGCTCTCTGAATCTCTCAAGCTCTCCACTCTAGGGCGTATAAATGGAGGGTGCGAGCGAAGTAAGACTAGGAAATATGAGTATGTAAAACTAAAAAAATACCAAATTTCATGTGGATGAAGAATTATATGTCTAAAAAAAATTTATTCGCATTAAAAAATTGGCTACTCGTACTCACTAATATATTATTTTTAGGGCTTTTGAAAACACGTAACCACACTCTTCTCAAACCCACCGCCCCACATTCGCACACCTCTTCGTGTGTCTCGTCCCCCTACCCGACATTCGTCTCCGAGCTTCGCATGCCGCCCAACCCCAATGCCGCCAAGCATCTCGCCGACGGAAAGCATCGGAGCCCATCATGCGGAGGGGAACTGGAGGTGGCGATCCAAACTCCGGCGCGACCAAAATGATAAACTAAAATACATATTCCAACATATACCGTGCAAGCAGAGTGTCAAAAGGCAATTAGGTGTTGTTTTCACCTCACGAAGAAGATTACTAAAGAGGGGTGAGAATCCAAGGGAAGCAAGAAAGGAAGAGGGAGGAAGCTGAGCAGATGTTTGTTTGAGGTTGGGCTAAGCCATTCCGCCCCCAAAGGAGTGAAGTTTTTATTTGCTAATATCAAACTTAATTGGGAATATATTTTGAACATTGTTAAATGAAGGTCGCATTTGGCTAGATACAGGTCGCTGATATAAGTAGACCAAATTTTTTATATGTAGACCAAATTTTAGAATGATTCCTTCCATGCATGCGAACAGCAACAACAGTTCTTACAAAGCTAGAAAATTATTATTAAAGTGTCTGCGGCTAAAACTGTCATGCAGCTAAAACTGTTGCAAGTAACAATGCTATTTGAAAACTCATTCAATAAAACTATTAAATTAGTTATTACATATGTAAACTAAATCATGCGACTAAAACTGTTGTTGATCCTCATTAAATGGACTATTCAATGTATAAAATTGATTTGGGTAGAAGTTAATTAAAGTTTAATTTGTTAAAAAGCATATTTAATCAATCAACTACAAAAAAAAAGAATTACTAATTGTTGATATTTGGTATGTTGTAGAATGAAAATCGGTGATAGAATGATTACGTTATGTGCCCATCATCGTATTAAATGCTCCAGCAACAATGACAGTTTTCGCAAAATACGGGGCTCCAATTATTTTCTCATTGCAGAAGTCAACAAAATAGCCGCAAGCAACCTGTGATGCCGGCGTGTAGAGGCCGAGCATCTATAGGAGGCCGAACATCTACAGGAGGCCGATCGTCGTGGAGATGCATGATCGTCGTGGAAAAGGCGAAACTCTATTTCTTTCTATAACTTTGGCCTAAGAAAAATTTGATTTGTTTTCAATAACATTGATCTACGTTTAGCCATTAATGGGCTGCATTTAATAATGCTCTATATTTTTTATATAATAATTGGGATAATTATTTTTATAGTGCCAATAACAAAATCTAAAATTTCAAAGCAGTCTTCGCAATGTGCATCTAACACGATGTGGCACTATGGACTTCATATTTCATGACACCTGTCCAGAGACTTAAATGAACAGCTAACAATATTCTTTGGTGATTCATATGGACACGTGGCATAGTATACGGCATCGACGATTAATCGGCATTTCCTCTTGTCTCCCTCCCCAACTTCACAACTTCACAACTTCACGCGCTCATGGGCTGCTTCTCGTCATCCCTCCTCTCCGCCGTCGACGACGACGGCGGGTTTCCGACGGCGATGGTGGTGACAACCGACGGTTCTCTCATCGACTACGACGCCGGCATCACCGCCGCTGAGGTGATCGCGAGGACTGCGCGAGACTCCGCGCTCTGCAACTCCGACAAGATTTTCATTGATTCCTATCCACCGGCGGCGCCGCCCGGCGAGATGCTGGAGCAGGGGCAGATATACTTCCTGCTTCCGGCAACGGAGCTTCGTCGGCGGCTCACCGGTGAAGTTGTGGCGGCGCTTGCAATAAGGGCGAGCGAGGCGCTGCAGAAGGCGCAGGAGAAGCACGGGACGAGGAGGAGGATAAAGGTGGCGCCCTGCGCGGCGGAGGTGTTTCATAGAGATTCCGGCGGTGGTGGAAACCTAAGAAGGTGGCCAGCGGCGGTGTGGAATGGGATGGATTATTATAATGGAATGGATGGAATTGGGTTCGTAAAACTGAGGAAGGAGTTGAGTGCAGTCGTCGAAGAGGTTGACGAGGAGGGCGTTATAAATTTGTTGCTTCATTAGTTGACTTTTGACAATAAATAATATATTGACTCCGGATATATTGACTTTTGGCCGGGGGGTTTGATTGTAAATATCATTTTAAATTGAAGCCGACCATGTGGAACTAATGCCTTGCGGTTAATTTGGAGCAGTGAAGCCGGGCGACTTGAGGTTATTATTGCCTTGCGGCTAGATCAGCAACCTGCAGTGCGGGTAGTATTGTGCGGCTAACTGTGTAAAACACAGTAATTAAGGCTGCGTTTGGGGGACTTATTTTCACCGGTCAAGCGGTTACGACCGCATGACCGGACCTTAATTAAGGTCCGGTTCATGCGGTCGTAACCGCTTGACGGTGAAAATAAGTCCCCCCAAACGCAACCTAAATCTGCCTGAAGTGATTGAACTGCTATTGTGTTTTTTTGTTGTAATTGTTCAATAACTTGTAAAACAGTTTTCGTGGGGTGTGCTTCTTACTGGAGTATATGTTTTTCTCTTCTTGGTCCAGTTTTTGTAGAAGATTTTTTGGAAGAAGATTTTTTCTCTTTTCTTGATTGGATCCAGCCGGTTTCACTTTATTTTTACCTGATTTAGAGATCTTCAAGCCTATATAAAGAGGGGTCGGTTTTCGCCAAGTATGTATTATTTCAAGCAAGCAGGAGAACGCAGAGGAGGTCAGCCGGTTTTGGCCGAACCTTGCGGTTCTTCCTCGTTGCAACCGCGTGTGCATTTTTTTTGGTCGGCGGCCACCATCATTGTCGTCGAGCTTATTCCTTGCTGCAACTTTGCCGGCGGGCTTCTTCCTTACTGCAGCGTGCTCGGCTCTCGGCCGCCGACTCTTCTTATCTTGCCGTTGGTTTTCTTTCTCGTCGCATTGTGTACGACCGGATCTTGAAGGATTCTCTCTCGATTTATATTTTTCTTCCATTATAGCCATATTATATGTTTGAAAAAGAAAAAATTAAAATTCTCTGTCTGCATAGTGGACGTACCCATTTTCATTTTCGGGGAACTATTTTAAATTTGACGTTCTTTGTCTGTGGTGTTTTCTTACTGTTTCGTGATTATTATTTTTCATAACCGATTTTTTTGTCGTTATATTATTTTTGTATATCTGAAAATTATCTGTCTGGACCGGTTTTTCATAACAAGTGGTATAAGAGAAAGGTTCGATCGGCGACTAATTGGATGTTTCGTTTCGAGTTGGGTCAACGGTAAGTGACGATATCGGTCCGCTCTCTATCTTCTCAATTATGATCCGTTAATTTTCTTGTCGTCTCGGTCTCGGTGCAGATTTTCAATTTGATTTCTATGGCATTTCAACACTCAGTGCGAAGTTTGAAGTTGTGTTATTATAACTCTTAATTTGGAGTTATTTTTCTTAGTCAAGAATTTCATTTTGTGAATGTTGTTTAGTCATCCTATATTACTTAAGCTCTTTCATTGTTACTCCTTCGTTTTTCATGAGCTTAAAGTATGTCTAATCAACCTTTTTTGATTAGTTCTCATAGAGGTTCATTTTCTCCATGTCGAGATTAGTTTTGTTTGCATTCATTGTTGATGTGTCTGCATTTGTCGATTTCTCTCCCGCGCGCACATCAAAGAGCAGAAGTTTTGACAGATTCATTTATTTTGCAATGAGAGACCACTACTAGAGGTGGAGCAGTTGAAATTTAGCTTTCAGGTGGAGCGTTTTTGAGACAGCCACATCAGTCCAATTTGTGTGCTACTCGGGATTGAAAGAGTTTTCTCTTTTTTGGAATTTCCCAAATCCCAATAATTATGGAGAAATATTAATGACAGAATATATTTTCTTCCAAACAATGGAGGAGATTTTTTCGAATGAGATTTGTTCTCCTTCCTTGACAGTATCCAGCCGACCCCAGATTCCCTTTACCTGATTTAGGGTTTTTCAAGCCTATATAAAGAGGTGGCCGGTTTTCCCCAAGTATGCAGGATTTCAAGCAAGCAGGAGAAAGCAGAGGAGGTCGGACGACTTTGGCCAAACCTGGGGGTTCTTCCCCATTGTAACCGCGTGTGCATTTTTTTGGTCGGCGGCCACCATCCTTATCGTCGAGCTTCTTCCTTGTTGCAGCTTTGCCGACGAATTTCTTCCTTACTGCAACGTGCTCGGCTCTCGGTCGCCGACTCTTCTTCTCTTGTCGCTGGTTTTCTTTCTCGTCGCATCGTATACGGGCGGATCTTGGAGGATTCTCTCTCGGTTTATTTTTTCTTCCATTATAGCCATATTATATGTTTGAGAAAGAAAATAAAAATTCTCTGTCTGTACAGCAGACGCACCCATTTTCAATTTTGGGGAACCACTTTAAATTTGATGTTCTTTGTCTGTGGTGTTTCTTATTATTTCATGTTTATCATTTTTCGTAACTGATTTTTTGTCGTTAGATTATTTTTGAAGATCTAAAAATTATCTGTCTGTACTGATTTTTCATATCAGGCTCTGTGCACAAAAAATGTATTAGAGTAAAGTTAAATTGCTTGAGATATCATGTTTTTAATATAAATTGTAAGAACTCGACATCAACTCACAGAGAGTGAAGGAAACCAAGATTTTAGAATGGAACCAAGACAGTGAATTTGCAGTGTTACACTAGCTATTATCCCACATTATTATCAAATTTTACACAAAACAAATGACCATATAGCAATACACACTCGTCTTCTTAGGATTCGTTAAGAGGGGACTTTTTTTTACCGGTCAAGCGGTTACGACCGTATAAATCGGTCCTTAATTAAGGTTCGATTAAGGTCTGATTCATGCGATCGTAACCGCTTGACCGGTGAAAAAAAATCCCCCCAAATGGAGCCTTAATTTCACAAGTGGCTCAAATTGAGAGGATTAAATAACTTGATGTGTTTTGTGAAAGTCTTACCTCACCTAAGTAATCTGATGGCACTTTTATATTCAAAATTGAATTTTTTTGTCCACGGCTATAATTATTATCGTGTCAAACTGCGGGTTTATTTGGAGCGGCGGTGGCGGGCAGAGACGACGGGTGGAGAAGCGGGGTTCAAAAGGAAGGGGGAGAGGTGAGGATCAAAATGGAGGAAGACGGCAGCTTTTCCTCCTTGCTGCGGGATTAGAAATTTCCCATCATAACCATCCACAAATGGACTGGTTGGCAATTTTGTATGGAATAAGGCTCTGTTCGGGAGAGCTGTTGCAGATTGGAAATTTGCTGATCGTGTAGAGTTCATTGTAGAACTTTTTTAAAAGCTATTTTTGAAAAGTTGTGCTTGTTTGAAAGCTATTTTGAAAAGTTGTCCCAGATTCTTCTCCACTCCAACAAACAATACATGCAAATGGAGATCCATGGTTTTAGATTTGAAGGGCCGCCGACGTGAGAGAGGGAGGAGACAGGATCGAGCAGCGGCGGCCATGGAAGAGAAGAATCAGAGGAGGACGAGACTCTGGAGATGGAAGGCGGGATCGAAGGCATGTCCACGAGAGAGCGCCCGATAACAGCGTCAGGGGAGTCGATTTTTGTCCCAGGCAATGGCTTAGAACGCATCAACTAATGTTTTTGGAAGACACTTATTGTTGATGGTGCATCATAAAATATCGCTCATAATCAAAGAGAAAATATTAGGCTCATAAATGAAATATAGCTATGTATGGAGTCTTATAATCATTTACGGTAATTTATGATTATTACATTTATTATATCAATAATTATAAAAGGCTAGCTATCGTATGGCTGCGAGTGCATCACATCTCGCGCGCGCATATCTGAAAGACGTGAACGCATCTCCGCGCGAGATGTGATGCACTCGCAGCCACATGATGGCTGCACTGCACCGTAAAGTGCAGTGCCTGCACTTTACGCCCCCCTGCCCAATTCATGCTATTAGTCTACCGTTGACGCCCATTTGATTGAATTATTATTCCATAGTGGGTTTAGTGGAAATAAATGTGAAAGCATGTGGAAACTGGTCATCAATTTAATTTATTATTCAAGCACGTTTTATAATATATATAATCAATAATATATATAGAGCAATTTTTAGGTGCACATAATGCATGCTCCTCCTGTGCCCATTTAAATAGCTTCAATCATGTGGGGCCCACTTTCTTTCTCCCCCTTCGGAAAGAAAAAACTCAAAAATCCCGCCTCTTTCCTCTTCGCCTCCGCATCATCGCCATCCCCGCACATCTAGGGTTTCACAGACCATCCACATCTCCTCTCCTGCCCCACCGTAGACGTCGGTTGCAAGGTGAAGTCATCTAGGATTTCGGTGAAACATTGGCAAGGTGAAGCCATTTGAGCTCCAGAGGCAGCTCATTCTTGCAATCAAATCCCTCTTCGGTTGGTAAGCAAGCTATAATTTTATCAACAAATAATTCTGATGTAGTACTTGCATGGATTTTCTTCTAATGCAGGTGTTCCCAGACCTTTGAAAACTCAGAAGTAGTCCATATTACTTGATGCAACAAACGTACAAGAAATTAGTAGTTGATAGTTATGACAATGTAAGTTTTTAAGCTTCCTTCTCTGTCAATGTTCTACCTTCATTCTAGTATTTGAACAAAGAACGGCAAGATGTAGTATATTTTTCCCAGCTGAATCTTCATATTACAGTTGGAATACTATTTACCCGACTCTTAATTACAACTGTATTTTTTTCAATTACAATTGAAATTTTTGTATTACAATTGTAATTATGTTTTAATTTATAGAAAAGAAGCGTAACATTCCCTATTGTGCACAGTGAGGAGGAAACATATGTTGCGTACTGTGACTATCCTTATAAAACAAGCTTTAGTGTTAAGAAACAAAATATTGTTTATTAGACACATACGATGATTATTAAGGGCTGAGGAAATTGTTGCTCCAAGTTTGGTGTAAAGGTATCAAAACCAACTATTGACGAGCAAAAAAGATACCGCAAGTTGGATATTTGCACAGGTTGTTTAGCATGCATATATTTCAATGCAGATAAAGAAGAGAAGAATTGGGAGGTTACGAAATTCGTCGAGTAACATAACCACCCTCTAGCATCAGAAAATGACAAGCATTTACTGAGGTCTCATCGCAGTATATCTAATGTTCAAGCTAGTATTCTGAAGAATATGACCGGTGTGGGTATTAGAACAACCGATGCATACAATTTTCCTGTCGATGAAGTAGGTGGTGTTGAAAATGTAGGATTTTCTAAGACCGATGTCCATAATTTTGTCCAACGAGAAAGAAAAGCTCTAATAGATAGTGGAGATGTCATGAGCCTGTCAAATATATTATAGGAACGACAATCAGAGTATAATATGTTTTTCTATGATATTCAAACGGATGAAATGAACCGGCTGATTAGTTTTATTTGGATCGATAGGTGTGAGTACCCTGACCAGCTTGGCTCGCCAGCGCTGCTATTTGTACTAGGCCCCTATCATGGACTACAGTCCGTGCCACCCCAACCCCTCTTTGTGCCCCTTCGGCCACGACGGGTTGTTGGAAACCGCAGCGTGAAGACTCTGACCACAACGCACCTGCTTACTGTGTTTTCGTCCCAGGTCCCACGGACTGCAATCCTCCCTTTGACGAGAAGTGATCCGGTTAAGCGGGCCTATGAGGACTTCCCAGGAGGTCACCCATCCCAAAATTACTCTTGTCCGAGCACGCTTAACTATGGAGTTCTTTCACTTCTCATTACCAATTAAGCTACATCAATGAATCATATGACAATGATAAAAGATTTACTTATTCAAAAGTAAGAAAGTTGCACCAAGTGCGAAACGAAGTCATGCTTCGAGAATATCTGCAAAAGTAAGCAGAATAACATATACCTGTACAAAACGAGAAAAGAGACTTAACAACTCTACTCATGTGAATCATTAGCACAGGTAAGAAATGGTCCTGAGTCGGTGGCCACATTGTCCAACCCGAACTTACGGACCCAAAGTGTTTCAAGAAGGTATTGTGGTGGTGGCCACATTGTACAACACAACCAAGCAGTCCAAATGCCTCAATAAGGCATTAGGGTGGTGGCCTCAATGTCCAACTCAACCCATCAATCCAACATATAAACAAGGTACTGTGGTGATGGCCACTTTGTCCAACCTAACCTCATAGTCCCAAAAATAACTCCAGCAGTATAATGATTCATAATTTGGCAGCAGGTTGGAGGTCTTGTATCCACTGCCAACCAAAAGTCATACTTAACATTCATAAACATTCAAGTAACAAATCACTCCAAGTCACACTCGTCAAATTCAACTTAATTTGGCGAGAAATTTCTAAGTCCAAGCTGATTCGTCGAGTATACATGACGAATGCAGTATATACACGACGCCACGTTGAGTGTATTCAACGCACTCAAAGCCATACTAAGTTCGTGGAAAAGCATCGAGTACACTCGACGCCGCATTGAGTGTAGTCAATGCACTCAGCGCCACCCTAAGCCTAGGGAAAAGCGTCAAGTACACTCGACGCCGCGTTGATTGTAATCAACGCACTCAACGTCATACCAGCTAACTCAACGATCCGTCCTTCACTCGACGCCGCGTCGGGTTCACTCGACGCCGCGTCGGGTTCATTCAAGACACTCAACGCTCTTTCACTCCACGTCAAGTCTTCACTCAATGTTGTGTTGAGTGCATTCAGCACACTCAATGCTTTTTTACTTAGCCTCTCAGCCCACTCAACGCTGCGTTGAGTGTATCAAGCACACTCAACGTTTTTTACTTAGCATATCAGCTCACTCAACGCTGCGTTGAGTGTATCAAGCACACTCAATGCTTTTTACTTAGTCTCTCAGATCACTCAACGCCTAGATTCTCGACAAATTTCCCTTAGGTTCTATACGTCATACGCGACGAATTTACCTGGACTAACTTTACCATAATCGACGAATCATACTCGACAAATCTACACTGGCTAATGAACATATACTCGCCAAATTTGCCTTAGGCTAATCCGACCTATACCCGACGAAATGTCCTATCATGATCAATGAATTCTTCCTACACTATGGATCAATTACCGCTGAACCCTAGACTACTCCTACACTTTAGGGAGGGAAGAAATGAAACAAATGAAAAGCAAGAAACCAAAAGCAAGGGGAAGATCGCCACTTGCCTCGATTTGGCCGAAATCCGGCCACACAGCGCTCCTCTTCGAGGATCTGGCCGCAAGAACTCGTAGGCAACAATTCCTGAAACTTTTCAGGACAAAAGAGGGTCAAGGTGAAAAACCCTAACGCCAAAAGTCCAAGAAAACAGAATTACCTACCACCAACGCGTCGATCTCGGCGAGACCTTTCCGGATCTACTCTCTGACGACGATTTCGTGCATCGGAGCTCCTACAAATGGTGGCTGAAAGCTTAGCGAAACCTGCAACCCTATTTCTTCCGCGTTCTCGATCCGATAGCTTGGGGAGGAAGATAATGAATAGTAATCTTTATCTTTATCTATTTATATTATATATAATATATTATAATATTATATACATATAATATATTATCTTCTACAATATACACATGATATCATATAATATCATATTATAATCTCATAACATAATATCATATTAAGATATTATATAATATCATATAATTATTAATAATAAAACATCCAATAGCACAAAAACTTGTATTGACTCGGATTTCTATGAAATTCGCACCGAAATTAAATATCGATGATACGAATTCAACGGCAAAGTCGAATTTAAGACTCGACAAACCAAACTCGGGTAAAAACTTCCCCGAAGGCCAAAACACCAAATATCCCAAAAAGGCTCCGCCGAGTTTCAAAACAAACCTCGACATGCAAGGGAATATCAAAATTCACAAGAAATTAGTCAAGTTGATATTCTAAGTCAGAACCTTGGATACCAAATGAGCAAGGGTCATGCTCCAGCAACAGTACCCGTCAACTACGCGTCAACACAACGCTCTGATGTCAAAATACGTCACTAAAGGGATTTTACATAAACATCGAAAAATCAGGGGCATTACAGTTCTCTATCCCTCTTGAGCTTCTGGTCTCCGTCGAACTACTGACGATGAGCTTTGATAGCTTCATTTGTTGTCATCTGCGCTTCCACGAGGGTGTACAAGGTCTGGGTAGCTGAGGACAGTTTCTCTCATCAGTGTGGAGTAGAATTCACTAAGGTGAAGCCCTCCAAGAAATACTCCCCTTAATAGTTCTTGGTCTACTCCTGGGATCTGATGGGCTTCTGCGGTGAATCGGTGAAAAACTTCCTTCAAAGATTCCCCCTCGTTTTATCGGATTCCGGACAAGTGTGAGGGTCTCGGACAATTCTTCAGTTAGCGATGAACTGATCGGTGAATTGTCTTGTGAGTTCCGTAAAGTTCGTGATAGTTCCTTCCCTTAGAAAGTGGAATCAAGTCCGAGCTTGTCCCTTGATAGTGGCTGGGAAGACTTGGCAGAGTAGCTGATCAGGTGCATTATATATCCTCATGATCGTGGTAAAGTGGTTGGCGTTTCTGCCTTAAGAGGCACATTTACTAGTAGATGGGAGTGGGATGGCTCAGTGTGCCCCCTAGGACGGATGCTGTTCGAGCGTTTCTTTTCGCCATTAAAGCTGCTCCTTGGAAGCTGTCAGGTTGGAGGTTCTATCTCTTTGTACCACTATGCGGGGGGTATAATCTTCTGAAGATGTTGGGAACTCGTTTCCCACAGGCGGCACCAAACTGTTGCGGACCAACTCGACATCCCCGTCGGGCCGGAATTCTTGGACCGTCTTAGCTCTCGGGACGGCCGAGCACGCATACAGCCAAAAGAGTAGGATGATTGTACACAAGCAGTTTTAACGTGAAAAAAGCCCTCTACTGGGTAAAAAACCATGTGACTGGATCTGTGTCGGTCAAAGTCTAATATTTCTTGGGGGTTACAGCTGGTTTGTGAAGTCGAGGGTGAGAGCCGACCTCTCGTTACAATTATGGGATGAGAGAGCACTTTGCAAGCAGCGGACGACAGGCCGTCGCGCCGGGAGTTGTTACAGATTGTGCTTTGCCCCGGTGGTCTTCAGATAGAGACTTGCTGATTCTGGATGGGAAGCGGCGCCCTTGGTCTTGCAGTTGCTTGGGCCGCTCGGAACTTGGACGATTCGGCTTCGTCGGGTGGTTGCGACTTGACCCGCTTGCGGCTTGGGTGTGGCTCGAAGGTGGCTCGGAGGTGGATCGTAGAAGGAAATTGGTAGAGCTTCAACCTGAGGAAAAAGAAGAGTTTGAAGAGAAAAGAACAGAAAAGATGAGAAATGAGGAGCCTGTGACTCCTTTTATAGGATCTGGGAGGTGGCTATGGTGGTTATGCAGCTATCCACTCACCGTAACCACCTTCATAAATGTTTTTACTATAGTTTTTGATACGTGTATCTTGTTATTTGGAGACCGCTATGAATAAATAATAAAATATTAATTAAATCCCCCCCACGAACCTGGTGGTTAGTGGGTGGTTACGCGTGAATCGAACGGCCGAGTGCGCTCCCCCTTGATCGGACGGCGGGAGCGGGCCTCCACAGTCGGCCGGCGAACTTGCCGCCAAGTTCGCCGGCGAGGGAGGGTCGCCGACGACGGCCTGGGAGAGGTGGCTGCTCCCTTTGGTCGCGTACCGACGGCCGAGGGAGGGGGCGGTCGGCCGCCCCTTTGGCCACCGACGGCCAAGGCGTGGGGCGGTCGGGGTGGCAGCCCCGTTGGCCACGTCGGCCAAGGTGGGGGGCGGCCCGGTTGGCCGCCCCTCTCGGCCGCACTGTTGGTCGGGCAAGGTGGCTGCCAGGGTGGCTGCCTCTTGGGCCACCGATGGATGAGGCGGGGGGCGGCCCGGTTGTTGGCCGCCCGTTCGGCCGCACGGGCGGCCGGGGTGGCCGATCGGGCCTCCCCCTTGGTCGCACCAGCGGCCGGGCCAGGGGGCGGCCCGGGCGGCCGCCCTTTTGGCCGTTCGGGCGGCCAAGGAGGGGGGCCAAGCGGCCGCCCTCCTTGGCCGCATGGACGGGGGCGGGCGGGCAGCGTCCGGGGAGGAGGCTGCCCGCCCGCGCCGCGGATGAGGCGTGACGGTTTTTCCATCATGAGTAGTGAGATCGGCGCGCAGGGGATCGGACGCGGTTATCGCACGCGCGATCAAACTCATGATCCACTAATTTTAGTGAAGATCATGGGGTGGCTATGTGCACCCCCATTACCTATAAAATGGGGTTCATCCCCAACAATATTTAACTTGTATTATATATGAAGAGAATTGTTAAAGGCAAACCCAATTTGGATATATGCAAACCAAAATCTAAAAATCTGGTCCTTTTTTTTCGGGTGGTTTTTTTCTACGCAAATCAATTTGGATATACGCAAACCAAATTCATCGCAGCTCCCGCTGTATCTCCCGACCTCTTTGTCGTTGCCTCTCCCGTCGCCCCTTCCGCCGCCTCTCTCGCGTCAACTCCGGCCGCATTTCTCAGCCTCTCTGTCACTGCCTCTCCCGTCACCGGTAGGTTGCGAGACTTCTGATGAGCGGTTCGACGTACAACAGCCAGACGATTTTGAAGATCTGCATGCTGGTTTTTTGTTTTCGTTGTCTCTCCCGTCGCGGGCAGGGGATTTTTTCGTTGATTTTGAAGGTGTGTCGCTGTTTTTTTTTTTCATTTTCGTTTTGATTATGCAACTGGATTATTTAATACATATTTTCTTCTTTCATCTTCAGCATATTATGAACCTAACTTTTCATTTTGGATTATGCATATGGATTCTACACATTGTCTTTTTCGTTCTTCATTTTCGCTTTTGTTTTTGTGCTGTAATTATATAATGATGCTGGATGGTTGATTTTTACCTTCTTATGCCCTATTGTAGTTTATGAAGAGGGGGAAACATAAATGTATTGCTTGTTGTAACAAATGAAGTTGATTCTTGTTGTTCATACTTTCATTTGTCTTTCAAAAATTGCTGTCAATTTTTTTATTTCCAAATTTACACTTTTTTGTTCCTAATTTCAGATACTGGAATCAAGCTCAGAAACTTTTAAAGATTTTCATTGTATACACGCAGGTTTCACAGTTGACCTCTGAAATTTAAATTAATCAGGTTTATAAATTTTGTAGGTGTTGTTTGGTAATAAAAGTTTTAATTTTTACAGGTATTCGTTGAAGTGGATGTGACAGTTATCATATATTAAACGTCATAAATTTGATGTTTCTATGTTATAAACGTGTTATTTTGTCGAACTGTTGCGTTGAACTTCTCGTGAAATGATTTTTTGTCTAAAATATTTGATTATGTAATTTGTAGTGTTGGTTTGTTGTTAACAATTTTGGTTTATGGTTAACAATTTGGTTTGCACAGAGTATTTTTCAAAATATATGGTTTGTCATTAACAATGATTTGCGTATATCCAAATTTGATTTGCCTTTAACAATCCCCTATATGAAATGCAAGAATAGTGTAGCCAAAAATATAATTTTGTCTTTACCAATACTAGCCAATATAAAAGCCAATTGATTTAAATCTTATTTTATGTGTCCAGTTAAATTTAGATTTTGTCATTTGTGAATGTCCGATCTCACCTAAAGAATTTCATTTTCTTTAATGTTCAAAACTAGTTTTCTTTTCTAGGTGGCGGTCATAATCATTGTCCACATGTCAAACATATATTTTATGACGGTGATGTTTTTGTTCAAACTCGCATGAGCAAAAATGTTGAGCTAGACGGAGCCTAAGGCGCCATTTGGCACAACGTTGGCGGTCGTACACGCTTGGGTTAAGACGTCATTCGTTAAGGATCGCCCAACAAACATCTTCTGTTTGAACAAAAGTGAATGATATTACTTAGGTGGGCGTTAACGAATGACAATTTAGTCATCTTGTTCATTACCGCCGCCGCCATACTAAATGGAGCCCAAGTTCAACATATATAATTTAGTTCTTAAAAATATTAAATTTTCACTTTATTTATTTTGAGTTCTTATTTGAGAATATTTATTATTCATGTGAAACATATGAGGAGCATGTTGAGGCTCTGCTCAAGATAATTCATAATAGTTCATCAAATGTGAAATAATTATTAACTATCTACAGCGTAGAGTAATGTTATAGAGTGACACGAAATCCAATAGATTCTTACGAGTCGGTCTCAACACACACGGACATATAATTAATTCCGTAAAGAGCAAACATAAATCACACCCAAAAATAGATGTACATTTTTTTACGGGTGAGGATAGGTCCAGTAATAGGTCATTGTGTTATTTTGGGTCAGGTTGGGTTAGCGTTTACAAATTTATGCAAATGCTATGATATTCATGAAATTTGAATAATTAATTATGGGTGTTGTTATTTGCAAACTCATTTTCGTTTCTAGCAAACAAGAAAAAAAATAGATTCAATCATTTTTTGCATTTTTTTCTCTTTCCAAAAATTACTACTAGCAAACTAATCTTGCTTTTTTGCAGTTTTTGAATTTTGAGCTCCAAATATTTTTTATTTGAAAAGGTGATCGACGTGAAAGTTCTAGATTTCAGATCTCATCGAAATCTACAACTTTCATGTTGACCATTTTTTGATTTGAAATAGTTTAGGCCTCCAATTTGGGCCTGAAAAAAGACACGCCCGGAACGAGTCGTCCCTACAGATTTTTGGCGTGACTTTTTTTGGGGCCCAAATCGGGGGTGTAAACGGTTTCAAATAAAAAAGTATTTAACATGAAAGTTGTAGATCTCGTCGACATCTACAACTTTCATGTTGAACACTTTTTGATTTGAATCTGTTTAAGCACATGATTTGGCCCCCGAAAAAAATCACGTCGATCCCGGGCGTCCGTACATATGTTCGGCGTGACTTTTTCAGGGGTCAAAACGAGCGTTTAAACTATTTCAAATCAAAAAGTGTTCAACATGAAAGTTGTAGATCTCGTCGAGATCTACAATTTATGTGTTGAACACTTCTCATGAAAATGCACGTATAAGACGCAGTTCAAAAAGATGTATGTATTTTTATATACACTTAACTCGTATATACAACACATCCATATAGGAATTAAAAATCAAATATATTTTGAGCCACCTGCAACTCAATTTATCATGTCAGGGAACAGAGAGTATTTTATCATTTTTGGATTGAAATCTAGGTTTCAAATATATTTTCGGATTTTATGACGAGTTGCGACTTCACGTTCCCTATAGGGTCCATCATCCCAATTGTGTTTTCAATCAATAAATTCTGCTTTCCTTATTACAGATAAATCTTATGTTTGAAATTGAGCGTAAGATCTGTCATTGGATACGACGTCGTAAAAGCTGCTTTGGATGAGATTTCAGTGGACTTTGTCTCTTCATGGCAGTTAGATGATGTAAGAAGAAGAAAAAGAAACAAGTGCATTAAACTTAATTTCTGGGCAACTGCATATCTGCTCCTACAAATGCTAGTAACAGCACGTTTTAAAAAAATTAAATTTTTTATGGTGGTTTGCTTGTAACAAAATGGTTTTCAAATAACCATTTTTAAATATGAAAGTTTGCTAATAGTAATAGTTTGCTAGAAACCAAAACGGATTTGCTAGTAACAGCCCCCTTAATTATCTGATTCACTCATGACCAATTAGGGTGGATTCAGGAATAATATTTAGCAGGGTCAGATATCATCTTCCTCCAAAATTTTTTCTCAGCACTTTTAACTTATCAAAGCTATTTCTTTCTCATTCAGTCATCATTTTTTGACGTATAAGTAGTTAAAATCCACTGACTCGACGAGAGAAATCCAAATACAGTAATATTTTTTGCAAAACTATTGGGGGGAGGCACCGGCCACTCCCTTGATCTGCCTTCGTGACCAACAATACGGGTTTTGAAACTGAAAACCGGCTTCTGTGGAGTTCAGACCTTAAGAAGGGGTGATTGCACACCTACTTCTCCAAATGAGATCACTCAACCAAAAACTTAGGATCAGAGAATGACTCACGGCTACAGCACGGAGGTCACTTCACACACCCGGAAGATCTTAGAGTGTTTCTCCTTCTGAGCCAATGTTGAGCTAAGGGCACCTCAGAAAGCGCTACAAAACCAAGGCTAAAGGAAATGAGAAGATGAGTAGTCTCGCCATCTGTGGTATCCATGTGGGCTATTTATAGATTTCCGAGTCTGGTCTGCCAATAGCCTAACTCCGTCGTTTTGTTTTACTATACGCAACCAAACATGGGTCTGTCAATGTACAACCTCGGGCTCGTAAAGGAGCCCTCAAGAAGCAAATAGGTCGAGACGGGCAGATGGGGGTCAGGGGGGGCCCACTCGCAGTAGGCGAGACGATGGACTCTCCAATGGGCAAAATGCCCCACCCAGAGGCGAGAGGGCCCCCAGAGGCAATAGGGCCTCCAAGGGCGAGAGGCGCCGGCGAGACAGACGGTGGGTCCTTCTCGCCGGCAGGTGCCTTTCCTCTCGCCAGGGGGAGAAGAGGCTTTTTTATTCTTTTCTGTCAAGCAGGGGTTTTTACTCTTCTACCCCGGGTATTTTTACCCTCTTACCCTTAGTGGATTGCATATAGCTCCTCAGAACAGCGGAGTTTGGCTGTTGGCAGACCTAGCCAAGGGTACCCCGGTAATTTCAGATCGGTACAGTTTTGTTATTGGCAGTTCAGATTCGGAAATCTATAAATAAGCTCATAGGGGTTCTTCAAAAGGGGACTTTTTGGGAGACTTGGAGGAGGAATTGACAGTCTTCTGAAGAACTCCAAGCCCGGCTTTTGGCTTTGGAGGGTGTACAACCCCATATTCGCTGAGCCAGACAAGGAGGCACAATGGTCGCAGGAGGGTTAACCAAAGTGGTCCCGCCCTCAGGGGGATCTCGCCCACAGAAGGCGGGAACGCTCTCGCCGGGTGCTATAAGAGAGAAATCGTGGGCCGAGAACGCCAAGCGCGGGCCGCGCGGAAGCACTCTCGCCCAAACCAAGCTCCTATCTCAAAGGGTTCTCGCCTAAGCCAAGCGAGAACGGTCGCGCCATACCCTGGGCAGAAGGGTCTCGGCATAGTTCCCGCCGAGTTCTCGCCGAGTGGGGCCCAGGGCCTTTGAAGGAATGTCTTAATTGCCCTCAGGAGAAATTACTTCAGTACCCTTAGGAAAACAGCGATCATTGTCTCCGGAATTCTAGTGCTTTCTGAGGAGCTCCTAGCCCAGCTTTGGCTTTGGAGGGGAAGCTCTCAGAGATCTTCCGGGTGTGAGGTGTGTACAACCCCATATTCGCTGAGCCAGACAAGGAGGCACAATGGTCGCAGGAGGGTTAACCAAAGTGGTCCCGCCCTCAGGGGGATCTCGCCCAGCAAAATGCTATAAATAGACCCATAAGGGCTCCTTAGAAAGCAAGCGATCATTGTCTCCGGAATTCTAGTGCTTTCTGAGGAGCTCCTAGCCCAGCTTTGGCTTTGGAGGGGAAGCTCTCAGAGATCTTCCGGGTGTGAGGTGGGACCTCCCTGCTGAGGCTTTTGGGTCAGTCTTAGGTCCTTAGAATCCAGTCAAGGGGTGAGACTTGAGAGAAGTAGGTTTCGGCTGCACCCCTTTTTCTTCGAACTTCAGTTGAGGTCAAATTTGGCTTCAACAAGGTGGGACCTCCCTGCTGAGGCTTTTGGGTCAGTCTTAGGTCCTTAGAATCCAGTCAAGGGGTGAGACTTGAGAGAAGTAGGTTTCGGCTGCACCCCTTTTTCTTCGAACTTCAGTTGAGGTCAAATTTGGCTTCAACAGAGGGGAAGCTCTCTGTGACCTTCCGGGTAAGCGGTGGGACCTCCCTGCTGCGGCTTTGGGCCAGTTTTCCTTAGTCCTTCACGACCAGTCGGAGGTCGAGCTTGGGCCAAGTAGGTGTCGGCTACGCCCCAATTTTGTGAACATTTGTCGGAGTCAAATTTGGCTTCAACAGTTCTGGTGCGGTGAGCGTGGAAGTAGCCGGTTCAAGAAAAGTTTGAGTTTGGTCCTATGACAGGAGGTGAAGGAGAAGGATCTGGTTCTGGAGGTTACCCCTCCCAGGTAGAAGAGGCGACGAGGAAAATGCTGGAGGACTTCAGGCGAGAGGTCATGCAAACCATAAGCTTGGCCTTCTCGGCAAGGAGCGAGTGGGCGACGCCTCAGGTCCCGATCGAGGTGGTCCCGCTTTTAGGCGAGAACGCCCCTGGTCAGCGCCCGGGGAAGGAGGTTCCCGCGGAAGCTGGCGAGAGGGACGTCGCGGCGCGAGAGCTCTTCCCAGGCCAGCGTCCCGGGAAGGAGGTCCCTGCAAAAGACGGCGAGAAGGAGACAGCTGTGCGGGAGCTCTTCCCAGGGCACGGTCTCGCAGATCGGGCCAGCCAGCCGAGGCCGCGAGACGTGCCCTCTCGGCAAGCAGTCGGCGAGAGCCCGTTCAGTGAACTTGTCATCTCGGCTCCGGTGCCGGAGGGGTTCCGGGAGCCCGACATGTCCTACTACTCAGGGAAGGATGATCCTGTACAGCATGTGCAGTGGTTCGAAGATGTGGTTTCGATAAGACAAATGACGGATGCGTTCAAGTGTCGACTGTTTGCCATCACCTTGAAGGAGAAAGCGCGAGATTGGTTTCACCAGTTACCGGCAAGATCAATTTATTGTTTCGAGGATTTGCGGAGAAGTTTCTTATTAAGGTTTTCAACGTCGAAGAAGCGTAAGAAGGAGGCGGAGTGCTTGTTCTCGGTAAGGCAGAGCCAGGATGAGACGTTGGGTCACTACGTAGATCGGTTTCAGGAAGAGATCCTCCAGGTCCAGGAGGTCCCTGGGTATACGCTGATGCTTGCATTCACCCTAGGACTGAGGCCAGGCTTCTTCAGCATGGAGTTGAAAAGGGTGCCCCCCTCTCTTTTGAGGAGCTTATGGAGAGGGCGGCAAAGGAGACGGATTTCGAGAGGGCCAATCCGGCGTTTGCAAGGAGGTTAGCCAGGTTGGCGGAGGATGACGCAAAGGAACCAGGAGCAGGGAAGCAGAAGGAGCAGAGGGAGCAGAGAGAAGAAAGAAGGAGGGAGGAACCCCGAGGCCAGGGGCACCAGGGACAGAATCACCGGGGGGCCCGAGAGCCGAACAACCGGATAGGTTGGAGGCCTCAGGAGGGTCACCCCCAGGAGTTAGGAGGAGGCTTCCGGGGAAGAGATAACTTCCGGAGCCAAGGAGGTTCGATCAACCAGCATGGAGACAGGGGGTGAGGGATCATTTTCAGCATCAGCAGGAGGCAATGGGGATCGGACGAGGAAGAGGAGCTCGAGGAGGAGGAAGAAGAGGAAGAGGGGAAGGGAGAAGGGGTGGGGTGGCGTTGCCTTTCTGTGACTTCCATCAGGAGAGAGGTCACGCTACAGCCACGTGCCCAGAATTCTTAGAGATGAGAGAGGCCAGAGGTTTGAGGAGACAGGATCCGCCGGTGAGGATCGAGGAAATGCAGCAAGGGGAGGCGGAAGACAGGTGCGAGGACCGGGTGGATGTAGGAACCCGGGGAGGAATCGGGGCCATCCATGGAGGAATTAGGATCGAGGACACCCGAAAGGGGAGCCTCCAGACCATGTTCCGAAAGGGGGTAGCCTCGACCTCCAAAACCCCGCCCCCGCTAGAAAAAATTACCTTCTCTTCAGAGGACATGCCGGAATATGAGGACCCGTTCTGCGACGCCTTGGTAATCCAGACGGCGGTAGAAAACTTTACGGTCTCCAAGATCCTAGTGGATAACGAGAGCTCCGTAAATGTGATTTTTAAGAAGGCCTTCGATGAGATGCAGGTGGAAGCCAAGAGGGTTTTGGCCTCGGATGGACCGTTGTTCGGATTCTCCGGGGAGAGGAAAGAAGTGGAAGGGGGAGTTGGGGGGCGTATCACGGAACTGCCGGTTCGTGATTGTAGATGCCCCGAGCAGCTACAGCGCCATCTTTGGGCGTCCCCTCATCAGCGCCTTTCGCTGCATCCCCTCCTCTTTCCATCAATATCTCAAGTTTAACAATGGAGGGGTGCAGGTCAGGGTCAGGGGAGATCCAAAAGTGGCAAGGCAGTGTTACGTCATGGCGGTCAACACCATATCTTGGATAGCGGAGGCGGAGGAGTTGGAAAAGGAGATGGCGGCGCAAGAAGAAGCTATCAGGGAAGAAGAGGTGAGCCCAGAGGACGCGAGAGGAGGAGCCGAAGAGGAAGTCGGGGAGGAGGAGACTGAGAAGCAGAAAGGAGTAGGTGTGCAGGAGGCGCGGGAGGATGTTGAGATCGAGCAACAACAGGAGAGTCCGGAAGGGGGAATGGAGATTGAGGAAGAGCAGGGGGGAGAAGGTGTGCAGGAAGTCAGGAGAAGCGGGGAGTCGGAGCCACGGGAAAGAATGCAGGAGAAAGTGGGAAAAGAAGGGGCAGAGGAGGAAGCCCGAAGGGAGATGGAAATTGAGCAGCAGCAGGACGAGGTGATAGAAGTTGAGGGAGCAGGAGGGGAGGAAGAGATGGAAGAAGAAGAAGCAGGGGACGGCTGGGAGCAGTCGCGGTTGGAGGTGGCCGAGGAAGTAGTAGAGGTGGAGGTCCGCACCAACCAGGGGCAGGTACGAAGAGTACGGATCAGCGGGGGCTTGAGTCCCGAAGACCAGGAGCGGATGCGGGCCTGCATTCAGGGCAACGTCGACGTCTTCGCTTGGAGCGCGGCGGACATGCCGGGCATTGATGCGGACGTGGCCTGCCACCACCTGAATCTGGACCCTCGGATGCGCCCCATACGTCAAAAGATGAGAGCCATCGCCACCAAGCTGGAGGAGCCCATTCGCGAGGAAGTCAAGAAGCTCCTGGAGGCGGGCTTCATCTCAGAGATCCAGTACTCAGGCTGGATCTCCAATGTTGTAATGGTGAAGAAGGGGGGAGGAAAATGGAGGATGTGTATTGACTTTTCATTATTAAATAAATCGTGCCCCAAGGATTGCTACCCCCTGCCTCGAATCGACGCGCTGGTTGATTCAGCCGTTGGTTTTTCTGTTATGAGTTTTCTGGATGCTTTTTCAGGTTACCATCAGATCCGGATGCACCCTCCTGATGTCAAGGACGTCTCCTTCATCACAAGGGAAGGGTGCTTTAGTTATAACATGATGCCTTTTGGGTTGAAAAATGCGGGAGCAACCTACCAACGGATGATGGATCGAGTTTTCCAGGGTCAGAGGGGCCGGAACCTAGAAGTCTACGTTGATGATCTCATGGTGAAGAGCAAGGGAGTGAACTCGCATCTCCAGGATCTAGAGGAGACGTTCGCCACCTTGAGGAAATTCAAAATGAGGTTGAACCCCCTAAAATGTGTTTTCGAGGCCAATCGTGGGAAATTCCTTGGGCACCTTCTGACCCCGACAGGGATAGAACCTAATCCGGATAAAGTAAAAGCCGTTCTAGAGCTAGAATCACCGCGAAACGCTAAGGTGGTGCAGCGCTTGACAGGAAAGCTGGCCGGCCTTAGCAGATTCCTCTCTAGGTCGGGCGAGAAGTGCTCACCTTTCTTTAAAGTACTACGAGGGAATCAGAGATTTGAATGGACAGTAGAGTGCGAAGAAGCTTTTCAAAAACTGAAGGAGCAACTCTCCCGGGCTCCTCTGCTTCAAAGCCCAAAAGAGGGGGAAGATCTGACCCTGTACCTAGGAGTGGGAACAGAGGCGGTGAGCTCCGTCCTAGTCAGAGAAGAAGGAAAGAAGCAGCTGCCCATTTATTACGTTAGCAAGATTCTAAGAAAGGCGGAGCTTCGTTACCCTATCCTAGAAAAACTAGCATACGCTTTGGTTGTTTCGGCCAGGAAGCTCCGGCCCTATTTCCAGGCACATTCGATTAGGGTGGTGACGGACCATCCTTTCCGAAAGATTTTCGAAGGGGTAGAGCACTCGGGTAGGCTGGCCAAGTGGTCTATCGAGTTAAGTGAATTCAACATTTCGTTTGTACCCAGGCTCTCCATCAAAGCACAGGTGGTGGCCGACTTCTTGGAAGACTACATCGCGGAGGTTGGGGCCGAGGAGCCGCGGCCACCAGAAGCATGGAAGATAATGGTCGACGGGGCCTCCGGAAAGCACTCCCTTGGAGCAGGGGTGGTACCGACAAGTCCCCAGGGAGTGACCATAAGACAAGTGGTCGCCTTGCATTTCCCCACAACAAACAACCAAGCAGAGTACGAGGCAGTGATAGCCGGCCTTCGCTTGGCTAAGGAGCTCGAGATCAAGGACGTTGAGGTTTTCACGGACTCATTGGTGGTGGCGTCTCAGATACGTGGAGAGTTCGAGGCCCGGGAGCCCACCCTGGTGAAATATTTGTCCAAGGTAAGGACGATCATCGGGGGGTTCCGAACGTTCTCTATCCAGCACGTCCCCAGAGAGGAGAACACTGCTGCCGATCAATTGGCTAAGTTCGGACCTTGGGAAGGGGGTGCTCTGACTGATTTATTCCATCCAGCGATCGAAGAAGGGGAGCTAATGGAGGTTGATCGGCGGCCCTTGTGGGTAGATCCTTTCGTTACCTTCTTTCTGACAGGAACCCTCCCTGAGGGGGTCAAGGAGGCAAGAAACTTCCGCCATAAGGCGGCCCACTATCTCATGCATGAAGGAGGATTGCACCGGAGGATGCTTTCGGGTCTCCTGGCTCGATGCGTAACAGAAGAGGAGACCAGGCACATTCTGGAGGAGGTGCACTCCGGGGAATGTGGTAGTCATTCCGGCGGGAGGACATTGGAAGCAAGGGTGGTCAGACATGGGTACTTCTGGCCCACCCTGAGGAAGGACGCGACAGAATTTGCGAGGAAGTGCCAGAAGTGTCAGCTCTACGGCCCCCTCCAGCTCTTGCCGGCTCAAAGACTCCGAAGCATCACAGCACCATGGCCCTTCGCCATTTGGGGAATGGATCTGGTGGGGCCTTTTCCTCCAGCTAGTGGACAAAGAAGATTCCTCCTGGTCATGATAGATTACTTCTCCAAGTGGTCGGAGGTCAAGGCGCTAGCAAAGGTGACCTCCCAGGTCATCAGGAACTTCGTCTGGGGGGAGATCATCTGCAGGCACGGGCTACCTCAGGCCATCGTCACGGATAACGGCCCTCAGTTTGCTAGCGAAGAGTTCATCAGCTTCTGCACTCAGCTGGGCGTCGACCTCAGGTTTGCCTCCGTCCACCACCCCAGGAGCAACGGTCAAGTGGAGGCGGCAAACAAGATTATCGTTAACTTGCTAAAGAAGAAGATAGAGAATCTGAGAGGGAATTGGGTAGAGCAGCTCCCCTCGGTCCTGTGGGCTCTGAGAACAACCCCGAACACGGCCACTGGCGAGACCCCTTTCAAGCTTTCTCATGGTTGTGAGGCGGTACTACCGGTGGAGTTCGAGGTCAGATCACCGCGGGTCGCGGCTGCAGGTGATGGGGACGAGGCGTGGAGGATGGAAAACGAAGAAGGCCTGCGCCTCTCACTAGACCTTACAGAGGAGCTGCGAGACGTAGCAGCCATCAGACAAGAGGAGATCAAGCGTCGAATGGCAAGGCACTTCGACAAACATATCAGGATAAAGCAATTCGCGGAGGGAGACCTAGTGCTAAAGAAGGTTGATGCGGCAGGGAGGTCCGCCCCGGTGGGAAAGCTCAATCCAAATTGGGAGGGACCTTATATTGTAGAGAGAGTGTTGAAAGCGGGGGGTTACTACCTCCAAGATGTGGAGGGTAGGACCTTGAACCATTCCTGGAGTGGGGATGACTTAAAACGATTCTATCCATGAGGGGGGAGAGCGGAAGACATGTACTCAAAGCATAATTAATACAATGTACTTCTCAAATTATTTCTCGTTCATTATTTCTCGTGGACTCCTGATAATAGGAAGAGGGATCTTCATCGGCACCCCGAGCTCGGCTCGGCCCCAGGTAGACCCGCTGCGCAGGCTCCCATCTAGCTGACAGGTCCGAAGGCTCGCCTGTGGGGGATAGGTTTTGAGTTGGGATCTTCATCGGCACCCCGAGCTCGGCTCGGCCCCAGGTAGACCCGCTGCGCAGGCTCCCATCTGTCTGGCAGGTCCGAAGGCTCGCCTGTGGGGGATAGGTTTTGAGTTGAGATCTTCATCAGCACCCCGAGCTCGGCTCGGCCCCAGGTAGACCCGCTGCGCAGGCTCCCATCTAGCTGGCAGGTCCGAAGGCTCGCCTGTGGGGGATAGGTTTTGAGTTGGGATCTTCATCGGCACCCCGAGCTCGGCTCGGCCCCAGGTAGACCCGCTCCGCAGGCTCCCATCTAGCTGGCAGGTCCGAAGGCTCGCCTGTGGGGGATAGGTTTTGAGTTGAGATCTTCATCAGCACCCCGAGCTCGGCTCGGCCCCAGGTAGACCCGCTGCGCAGGCTCCCATCTAGCTGGCAGGTCCGAAGGCTCGCCTGTGGGGGATAGGTTTTGAGTTGGGATCTTCATCGGCACCCCGAGCTCGGCTCGGCCCCAGGTAGACCCGCTGCGCAGGCTCCCATCTAGCTGGCAGGTCCGAAGGCTCGCCTGTGGGGGATAGGTTTTGAGTTGAGATCTTCATCAGCACCCCGAGCTCGGCTCGGCCCCAGGTAGACCCGCTGCGCAGGCTCCCATCTAGCTGGCAGGTCCGAAGGCTCGCCTGTGGGGGATAGGTTTTGAGTTGAGATCTTCATCAGCACCCCGAGCTCGGCTCGGCCCCAGGTAGACCTGCTGCGCAGGCTCCCATCTAGCTGGCAGGTCCGAAGGCTCGCCTGTGGGGGATAGGTTTTGAGTTGGGATCTTCATCGGCACCCCGAGCTCGGCTCGGCCCCAGGTAGACCCGCTGCGCAGGCTCCCATCTAGCTGGCAGGTCCGAAGGCTCGCCTGTGGGGGATAGGTTTTGAGTTGAGATCTTCATCAGCACCCCGAGCTCGGCTCGGCCCCAGGTAGACCCGCTGCGCAGGCTCCCATCTAGCTGGCAGGTCCGAAGGCTCGCCTGTGGGGGATAGGTTTTGAGTTGAGATCTTCATCAGCACCCCGAGCTCGGTTCGGCCCCAGGTAGACCCGCTGCGCAGGCTCCCATCTAGCTGGCAGGTCCGAAGGCTCGCCTGTGGGGGATAGGTTTTGAGTTGAGATCTTCATCAGCACCCGAGCTCGGCTCGGCCCCAGGTAGACCCGCTGCGCAGGCTCCCATCTAGCTGGCAGGTCCGAAGGCTCGCCTGTGGGGGATAGGTTTTGAGTTGAGATCTTCATCGGCACCCCGAGCTCGGCTCGGCCCCAGGTAGACCCGCTGCGCAGGCTCCCATCTTGCTGGCAGGTCCGAAGGCTCGCCTGTGGGGGATAGGTTTTGATTTGATATCTTCATCAGCACCCCGAGCTCGGCTCGGCCACAGGTAGACCCGCTGTGCAGGCTCCCATCTAGCTGGCAGGTCCGAAGGCTCGCCTGTGGGGGATAGGTTTTGAGTTGAGATCTTCATCGGCACCCCGAGCTCGGCTCGGCCCCAGGTAGACCCGCTGCGCAGGCTCCCATCTAGCTGGCAGGTCCGAAGGCTCGCCTCTGGGGGATAGGTTTTGAGTTGAGATCTTCATCGATACCCCGAGCTCGGCTCGGCCCCAGGTAGACCCGCTGCGCAGGCTCCCATCTAGCTGGCAGGTCCGAAGGCTCGCCTGTGGGGGATAGGTTTTGAGTTGAGATCTTCATCGGCACCCCGAGCTCGGCTCGACCCCAGGTAGACCGCTGCGCAGGCTCCCATCTAGCTGGCAGGTCCGAAGGCTCGCCTGTGGGGGATAGGTTTTGAGTTGAGATCTTCATCGGCACCCCGAGCTCGGCTCGGCCCCAGGTAGACCCGCTGCGCAGGCTCCCATCTAGCTGGCAGGTCCGAAGGCTCGCCTGTGGGGGATAGGTTTTGAGTTGAGATCTTCATCGACACCCCGAGCTCGGCTCGGCCCCAGGTAGACCCGCTGCGCAGGCTCCCATCTAGCTGGCAGGTCCGAAGGCTCGCCTGTGGGGGATAGGTTTTGAGTTGAGATCTTCATCAGCACCCCGAGCTCGGCTCGGCCCCAGGTAGACCCGCTGCGCAGGCTCCCATCTAGCTGGCAGGTCTGAAGGCTCGCCTGTGGGGGATAGGGTTGGGTCAGGCAATCTCCATCAACATCAAACTGACAAGGCAGAATTCATTTTGGTGGAATAGGGTGAAAAGTCCCCTTAGGCGGCACTACACCTTAGTATCCCAACTTAGCCCTAAAGTACAAAAATAAACAAAGGGAAAAAAGAGTGTGGAGTAGGGCAGGTAACAGCACTCGCAGCGGATGGCTTTTGAGGATCGTCTCGCCGTAGCGAAAGGGCACTCGCGAGGCAAGCCATTGCGCCAACTCGCGGACGTTAAGCGCGTCGGGAACACGTCTCGCGTAGGACATAAAAACAGGAAAGTATATATACAGAAAGGTTACGCGGCGAGACGAAGTAGTAGCACCGTCCCGCAGGCAAAAAGCAAACCAGAGATTAACTTCACAAGAAATAAGAAATAAAAAATAGACAGCAAAACTGAGCACTCGCTCGTCACTTGGCAGATGCCACAAAATATAGTTTAAAGTCTTTACATCAGGAGGAGGAGAGAGTGATTCTAAATCTTGGAGGCGGTGCATCAGTCCTCCTCGCCGGATGAAGAATCATCGCTCTCCTCGCTATAGAGCTCGGGGACCAAGTCGCGCGCGGTCACTGTCTCAGACTCGTCCTTCACAACCCCCAGGTCTTTCATCATCTGCAGCACCAGCTCAGCCCCACGGACACCAGCGTCTCGGCATCGCTCCTCAACTTCCTCGTAAGAGTAGTGTGGCGGAGGTGTCCGGAAGGGCTCGCGGCGAGATGACGACGCAGCATCCGCCTGAAGGCGCGCGTTCTCAGCTGTCAGGACCCGGACCTCCTCTTCCAAAGCTGCCACGCGCGAGCGAAGTTGTCCCGCCGTCTCGGCATCCTGCGGGATGACCTAGCAATTAGCCAAGAATCGTGGGAAAGGAAAGAACCAAGGGAAAAGAGAGTTATGACTTACCACGCCGCCTTGGGCCTTCGCGAGGAGTGACTCGGCATCTGACAACCTTCTCGCTAGACCAGTAGATTTCTCCCGCTCCGCCTCCAGATTTTCCTCGCTGGCCTTCCATTTTGAATTGATGTAAATAAGGCGGCGAGAGGAGCGGTGCGAGAACTCCAAGGCCCGCATTTGATGATGGCAGGTTTTCAGCACAAGGTCCTTGGTGGACTCGCTTTCGGGCGAAGCGGCGTCAAGGCCGCCATAGAGGCCATACCCTATGGCGAAGGCGTGGCTGGAAGGGACCTCTTGCTCTTTCCATGATGGAAGGAGGGTGGAGATGGACACGCGGTTGGCGTCCCGCCCCCACAGCAGAACCGGGTCGTCGACGGCATCGTGAACCACGGGACCCAGATTATAATTCATGTGAGAGGCGGGGGCGGGACGGCCAGAGGAGTCGCCCTCGCGAGAGGAGGTAGCAGCCACCTGTTCAGGAGCAGCAGCTCGCGGATTGGAAGCAGTGGCGGGCAGATTGGAGGCAGCAGCAGGTTGATCAGAAAGTACCGTCTCGCGGATAGGCGAGACGGCCTGGTGATTAGGCGAAGGAGGCGGTGGAGTTTCCCCTATAGAGATAGGGCTCCCTTGAGGAGCCTTCCTCCTTTCCTTGGAAATAACAACAGCCTTCTTCATCTTCTTTTTAGGAGGGCTGGAGCGAGAAGGGACCTTGTCATCTCCGGGACGCTTGGGCGGGTTGACCGCCAGGGACTCTCTCGCCGCCTCTGCCGCTGCATTGGCGAGATCAAGACCCTTGGAAGGGTGAATATTGCTCTTGTAAGGAGGGGATGCTGGGATAATTCGCTCACCTAAAAGCAAGCGGGGGTTAGAAAGAAGCGAGACGACAAATAGCGAAGAGAGAGGAACAAAAGAATACCCTCGCCCGGGAGCACTGGGAGAAGCGAGTCGAGGTCTCGCCGCAAGAAGTTGACCTCGAAGTTCTTGCCAACTAGGTACTCGCACAGCAGCTTCTCTGGCCCACTGACTTGGGGGGTGGCGTAGAAGCTCTCTGGCGGAGAGACCGGCGCGAGAGGGATGCCGCCGAAGTCAGCCCGGTCTCCCCGGATGAAGACGAAGCGGGTGAGCCAGTGATGGTTCTTGTTAGGCGTCTCGCATACCTTGAGCCCCTGCCCAGTAAAATACGAGACGCCATTGGCATTGGCGTGGTAGATGAAAAGCTTGCGGAACGCCGTCAAGCTGAACTCGATGCGCTCCCGGCGCATATAGCAGGCGAACGCGATCAACACCGAAATCGCGTTAGGGTTGAACTGTGCCGGGACGACACCGAAGTATTTGAAGGCCTACTTCACCTCAGGCCAGAGGGGCAGTCGCAGCCCCGCCTCGAAGTGCGAGACGGGGAAGGCGAGTTCCCCAGGGTAGTATGTGTTGATGCACTCGCCGACCTTGGGGGGACGCGACTCGATCCCTTCCCCCAGATACTCGCGGTCAAACTTATCGTGGTCTTCCCGAGGGAGCCGGCCGAGCGGGAAGTCATGGTCAGTAAACTTCTTCCCGCAGCGGCTGCGCCCCTCACCCTCCTCCACTTTCTTCTTACCCATCTTCTTCGGCGAATTGGTCCTAGGCGAGAGGGAGAGTCGCTTTGGCTGCTCCTCAATAGGAGAGTTGGCCCGAGAATCTGCGCAAGGGGTGCAGAGGCAAGGTGGAAGAGGCACTCGCAGGAGAGAGTGAGAGTAGCGAAGGGGATTCAAAAGGGCAAGGGAAGGTCCCTTACCAGGATGGCGAGAGGTATCGGCGGCCGGTGAGGTGTCGTCCCTCCTCTCGCTGGGAGTAGTTGGGGGAGTAGATGAGGGCAGCGAATCGAGCTCCTCGTAGCGGGCAGCAGAACCATCTCGCGGACTCTCCGGGGGCTGCGGAACCACAAGAGCCCCCTGAAAAAGCATTAGTCAACAAGAGAGCACTCGGTCGCGGAGATAGCAGTGGTAATAGCGAGTACCCACCTCTTTTTCTGTAGGGGGCGCATGGGGAGTGGGGACAGGTTTCAAAGCGACGCGAGACGAATCTACTGCTGCAGGTAATGGGCCGCCAGCCTTCGTCTTTTTCAAGCGAGACGGCGGGGCGAGGGGACGAACCAGAGAAGAGGTAAAAGCAGTCACGTTGGCCTTATGTTGCTCTCGCACCAGTGCGAGACGTTCGCGAAAACTTTGACTGTGCGTCATTATGAAACTCAAGAACAGGGAAGAAGAAGAATATGCATAACGGGGCACCAGGAGTGCAGGGCAGGAGTCATATATTTATAGGCCCCGGTGGGGGCCTTAGAAGATTCCTCATAAATACGTTTTTTAATGCACCTTGAATAACGAGCCTCGGTTGAACATTTTTTTTAGCTTAGAGTAATCTCAAAAAGAGCGGGGATTGTGTACAACCTCGGGCTCGTAAAGGAGCCCTCAAGAAGCAAATAGGTCGAGACGGGCAGATGGGGGCCAGGGGGGCCCACTCGCAGTAGGCGAGACGATGGACTCTCCAATGGGCAAAATGCCCCACCCAGAGGCGAGAGGGCCCCCAGAGGCAATAGGGCCTCCAAGGGCGAGAGGCTCCAGCGAGAGGCGCCGGCGAGACGGGCGGTGGGTCCTTCTCGCCGGCAGGTGCCTTTCCTCTCGCCAGGGGGAGAAGAGGCTTTTTTATTCTTTTCTGGCAAGCAGGGGTTTTTACTCTTCTACCCCGGGTATTTTTACCCTCTTACCCTTAGTGGACTGCATATAGCTCCTCAGAACAACGGAGTTTGGCTGTTGGCAGACCTAGCCAAGGGTACCCCGGTAATTTCAGATCGGTACAGTTTTGTTATTGGCAGTTCAGATTCGGAAATCTATAAATAAGCCCATAGGGGTTCTTCAGAAGGGGACTTTTTGGGAGACTTGGAGGAGGAATTGACAGTCTTCTGAAGAACTCCAAGCCCAGCTTTTGGCTTTGGAGGGGAAGCTCTCTGTGACCTTCCGGGTAAGCGGTGGGACCTCCCTGCTGCGGCTTTGGGCCAGTTTTCCTTAGTCCTTCACGACCAGTCGGAGGTCGAGCTTGGGCCAAGTAGGTGTCGGCTACGCTCCAATTTTGTGAACATTTGTCGGAGTCAAATTTTGGCTTCAACAGCCAACAGCGAAATTCCGTTATTTAAAGAGACTATTGGCAGACCAAATTACATTAAATACATGCTATTTGCACCCCATATACGGGGGCGAGCGTGAGCCAGCTCGCTAATCCCCTGGACGGGTGCGGTCATGCCCCCTCGACTCGCCTGCCTCTCCGGCGAGTGCGAGTTGGTTTCCTGCGACTCGCTCACCTCCTAGACGGATGCGGGGCAACTCTCGTGCCCCGCCCGCCTACTTGGCGGATGCGGGCCGGCTGCCACCGGCTCGCCTGCCTGCTTTGGCGGATGCGGGCCGGCTACCCCTGGCTCGCCCGCCTGCCGAGCTGATTGGGTCGGCTGCTCCGGCTCGCCTGCCTGCTTGGAGGATGCGGGCCGGCTGCCCCGGCTCGCCCGCCTGCTTGGCGGATGCGGGCCGGCTACCCCGGCTCCCCTAGGACTCGTGATCCCATGACCTATCCTGATGGTCTCACTTCACTTTGCCTTGTTGAGTTCACTCGACGAACACGGAGTTGTAGAACGGATTTCAGGCCAAGCACAATAGATGATTGAGAGACAACTGAAGCGCTGGGCATGAGGGGACTTCGACCACCGAAAATATTGTTGTGTAAAGCCGTTGCGCGCAAGAGTACTTGAGCATAAAGGAGGGTACACATCACGTGGGATCTCCATGTGCACCAGCACTCAAAACAATATATTGTTTTCTGATATTATTTTAATTTAGGGGTCCACGTCAGCCCTTGACTCAAATCCTCCATAAAGCGAATAAGCGATTAGGCCCATTTCTCCCATCCTCAATCTTCTCCCTCGCCCCCGCTCCATTTCCAACATGGGCTGCTCCTCCTCATCGGCTCACGCGGCCGCCGCCGCCGACGACGACTATCCTTCAACGGCGATGATCGTGGCCACGGATGGATCTCTCATCGAGTACAGCGGCGGGATCACCGTCTCCGAGGCACTCGTGGCGGCAGGGCAAGGATGCGTGCTCTGCCACTCCGACAAGATCTTCTTCGATGCGTATCCTCCGGCGGCGCCGCCGGAGGAAAAGCTCGAGCCAGGACAGATATACTTCCTGCTTTCGTCGGCGCAGCTCCGGAGGCGGCTTAATGGCTCCAACGCGGCGACGCTCGCGATGCGAGCGAGCTCGGCTCTGAAGAGAGCGGCAGAGAAGCGGGGGAGGAAGATGAGGATTAGGGTGGCGCCGATGGCGGGGGCTGTCGATTTGGACGCCGGTCGCCGCGGCAGAAATTTGGAATGGCGGCCGGCTCGGCGGTGTTTGGGAAGATGGTAATTGCAGTTTTGCTTTTACCCCCAAGTTCCTATAGATGCCCTCCCGATTTTTTGTCTATTAATATTATTAATAAGTAATTGTATTTATTAATCAAAACTTTTACATCCCTAATATCTAAATAATATCCTTGTAGTTGCCCCATGCTGTGTCGAGTGTATTATCATGAAGCTACTAGAAGGTTCTGTTTGGATGGGCGGCGGGACGCAAGTTGGCAGAACGCTACCGCCGCAAGGCAGAAAAACAAACACTTCTGTCAACCCCTTCCTTTGCGGAACGGAGAAATAGCTCTGTTTCCAGCGAGGCTCACACTAAATCCGCCTTAATTGGGAATTAGGATTCCCTCTAATTCATTTCATCACCTCTTAATTCATTTCATCACCTCATCATGGCCTTAAATTCGTCAAAGCTAATGACGCCGTCTCCGTTGAGATCATATCCCCTCATCATGAGCTTGCAGTCCTCCAAGCTCCGCTCCTCCCCGAGTCGCCGGAGCGTCCGCCGTAGGCTCCCGGCGGTGATGCCCCCCTTCCCTTCCATCTCATACGCGGCGAAAGCATCCATCAAGCTCCTCTCTTTCTCCTCTCCCTCCTCCGCTTCCACCAGCATCAGAAAATCCCCATAGCCCAGCTTGCCATCACCGTCCGAATCCGAGGCTTCAATGGCCGCCTCCGCCTCTCCCTGCAGCATCTTCTCTCCGGAGAAACTACTCATTCCCCTGCGCAGCTCTGGCGCGGAGATCTTCCCGTCTCCATCTTCGTCCCATGAGCGAAAGACCTGCTCGAATCCGTGGTGCGGCGGCGCCGGCGAGGCGGGTGGGGGAGAGTATTGCTTCGGCTTCTTCGGCGAGATGGCGCCGCGAATTCTGGAGAGGAAAGAGGGGCGGCGAATTCTGCCGGAAATCTTCATCAGCGTTGTGGGATATACTGAGAGTTTGTGAAGATGGAACCAAATTTGGGTGGTGCGTTTGGAATTTTATTGATTTCAAAAGTGACGTTAGCGGCGCGGTGTTTGAATTTTCCAGTGGGCGGGTGGCGGCTGATAGCAGCTTTAACGGTTAATAATATGGGCGATCGGGGCGAAAAGATAATGGTGCAGGATAGCCTGGACCACACTGTAGGGTAAAGTGCAAAATTGTATTTTATCATCCGGGCTACTTGTATGGCTATAGTGTCGTGCGAGTAGCAGATTCAGTCATGCACTTACACATCAAATTAGACGCACGATGTTTGATGTAAGAATCTAAAATTTACTCCTTGTGCAAGGGGAGGTAAAGTGCACTTTACCGTAAAGTGTATTGTTCTGATGATCCGCGTGAATCAGTACAGTGCACTTTGAGATGTGTTGCGAACTAATTCGGCGTCCTGCTCGGATCGAAATAAACTGGACCGCCTTAGCTCTCGAGATCGTCGAGCGCGCGCACAGTCAATGAAAATAGAGGATTGACACGAGGTTTTAACGTGGAAAAATCTCTCAATCGGATAAAAAATCACGTGACCGGATCCGTGCCGGTCAAAATCCACTATTAACTTACGGTTACAATATATTTGGAGAATCGAGGGCGACAGACCGCTGCTCGTCACAACTTGGAGGTGAGAGAGAATTTCTGACTCGCAACAGGCAACAG
Organism: Platanthera guangdongensis; assembly: GCA_039583875.1. Classification (NCBI taxonomy): domain Eukaryota; kingdom Viridiplantae; phylum Streptophyta; class Magnoliopsida; order Asparagales; family Orchidaceae; genus Platanthera; species Platanthera guangdongensis. Next base: position 17,505,255 of record CM077166.1, on the reverse strand, counting down.
GCTGCGTCGAGGGAGTGCTGGATGTTTAACTTGGTGGCTGCTGCGCTTGAGCGTTGGTGATGGTCGTCTTCTTCCCTTCTCTGCGCACTTGGGGACTTGAACGTTCCTCAGGCTCGTAGGCGGCTTGAAGATGACCCGAGTGAGAAGTTCGACAGAGCTCTGATCTGAGAAAGAAGAAAACTCGGGGATCGAAAGATGAGAAATGAGGAGGCTTGGGGCTCCTTTTATAGCCGTCAGGAGGTGGTCATGGTGGCTCCCCCCTAACTTGGTGGTTAGTGGGTGGTTCCCTGCAGATCGGACAACGATGGATGCTCTGTAGTGATCGGACGGTGGCCAACCTAAGAGCAGCGACAGCGGTTGGCGGGAGCGGTCGGCGGGTGGCGGCGATAGTTGTTGAATGGGAGGCCCTCATGATTTCTCCTATTGTGATGGAGATCATGGGGGAGTGGGTTGACCGGTCAATCCCATAATCTCCACAGTAGAAAAAATCATGAGTAAAGTGGTTCAGTGCACTCCCCAGACTTTAAATAGAGTTTCATCCCCTTCAACGTGTGTAAATTGCACTTTTATAGGAATACCGAATGGACTTTACGGTAAAGTATAAAATTGTACTTTTTCGCCCCTCACACATTCCATGAGAAATTTTTGGTACTCTTTTTAATAAAATAGATTTTTTATATAAAAATAATATTAATTAAGATATTTTTTGCAATTATTATTTGTCCATTATTTTTTAAAAAAAATCAATCGAAGTAAAAATTTTTTAATCAATCTGTAAAGGGGCAGCCGTTTGAGGAAATCTTATCTTTTTGATTGGACTTCGCTTCCGTTGAATAACACATGAAAAAGTTGCCGAGTGGAAAAAGAAATAAAATATTTCTCAAATATTAATTTAGATGGCTGTTAACCGCAACCCGCTATTGGCTAGTTGCACCCCAAAATCTCCTAATTTTTTTGCGAGTTTTCGAAATATGTCTTTTACATGCAATTTCAGGAAAAATGTTTAACACGAAAGTTGTAGATCTCGACGAGATCTACAACCTTCGTGTTGAGTATTTTTCCTAATATTACATGTACAAGGCGTATTTCGAAAAGTCGCGAAAAGTTATGAGATTTTGTGATGCGACTAGTAAATAACGGATTGCGGTTAATAATCGCCTTAATTTATTATAGTTGGCATGGGAATGGCATGGAGATCAGACGACCACTATTTTGACAGGGCTTTGGGCACTATATTAAAAGCTGCTGGCTAAAAACATAACAGTAGTTGGCGTTAAGGTTGTTAACAAATAGTATAGTTCGTGAATAATTCGAGATTAGATTCTTGAAAATTCAATAAATATTAGTAATTTTCGAATTTGAATCCGGATCCGAATAAATTTATCACTATTCGAAGTATTCGTGAATATTTCGTGAACAGTAAAATTACTTAAATACAATTATATATATATACATATGTAATAAAATTATATATTTAATTGTTGCTATTAGAAAAATTCGAATTCTAATCCGAATTTGAATCTTCATTCGAACCCAAATTCGAATCTTAATTCGAACCCGAATTCGAATCTAACATTTCATGTCGAATTTAAATCCAAATCCAAATCGGAATCTCTGCATTCTATTTGAAATTTGGATTCGATTGAAGAGATATTCGATTCGATTTGCTTCATGAACAACCCTAATTGGCGTATTGTTAGCTCTCCTTCAGTTTTTTTTAGAGAAACGATAGTTGTGTTGTGCATCATATCTTAAAATTTTTAATTAGACTAACAAAGAATCGGCTTTTAGCGAACACTTTTACTTTTACACGTCTAAGGCACTGTTTGGCATAGTGGTGGCGGTTGTGAACACGGTGATTATGAACTGTAGCATGTGAAAGTCCAACCTCACCTAAAGAATTGCATCCACTTTTATGTTCAAAACAATTTTTCTTTTCTTGGTGACAGTCATAGACTCATAATCATTGTCTTGTCTAACATACATTTTATGATAATAATGTTTTTGTGTAGACTCAAAGTAAAAAAAAAGATGTGTCAAACAGGGCCTGAGGCTCTATTTATTTAAGCATTATTTTCATGTTGCAAATTTTAAAGGAAAAAAAAAACCAAAAGCAGGTTTTTTAGGTTTCGTTTGGCATGATGGTGGCGGTCATGAATATTGGGGTTAAACTGCCATTGGTTAACACCCACCTAAGAAACTTCATCCACTTTTATGTTCAAACGAATGATGCTTGTTAGGTGCTCCTTAAACAAATGACGGTTTAATTCATGTGTTTACGACCACCACCACCGTGTCAAACGGTGCCTTAAAAGTGGATAAAACTCAATTTGGAAACACGGATCCCAGAAACATTGTATTATCAAAGTAGTTCACTAAATTCTTTTTTTAAAAAAAAATTAATATACTCCATTAGTCCATTTGAAATTTTGAGCATGGCCAACAATATCTTTATTTTTAACTATTATAAAGAAGTATCAGAATCAGATCACGATCGTTGAATAGAAATCACACATTAAATCGCAATCATTAGATCACAACAACGAATCATGGTCGTTCATATTTTTTCTTATATCTCCTAAACCTATGATAGGGCGACTCAGACCTATATTTTTTTTTGTGGGGGGACCCTACAACCCGCCAGCCCAGTGGGTCCATTTCACGACAAAGCAAGCCCGTCCAATCTTGCGGACTACAAAGTCAAGCCCAAAACTTCACTGAAGCAGCCCGCCAGCAACCCGCCGGAATAAGCTTCAGGCCTGCCACAACAACTTGTAAGGCTGTTGCACATATATACACGAAAAATCCCTCAGCATACGCAGTGTGAGACTAAATCCCGTCTGGAATTAATCTCGCCTACTTAGGCGAGATTAAATCACGCCTAAGTGCGGGATTTAATCCCACCTGCTACATAGGCGGGATTAAATCCCACCTAAGTACGGGATTTAATCCCGCTTGCTGCTTAGGCTGGGATTAAATCCCGCCTACTTAGGCGGGATTTAATCTCAAGCCCGCCAAGGGCGGACACCGCCCGCCGGGAGGCGGAGGTCGACGGTGCCCTCCTCGATGCGGCCAAACGGGGGCGGGCGAAGCCCGCCGGGCCGTCACCAACTGGGTACTGTTGAGCACATTACGTGGAATGGACGGTGATGCGGGCGCAACCCGCAGCGCCCTGTCCTGGGCTAGCAAAGCCAGCCTAGTGCGAGCGAAGCCCGCCGTCACGGGCCGAATACTGTGATGCATATCCATAGGGGAGGAGCCCCGTGTCGGGCACCGTCGACCGCAGCGAAGCATCGTCGCACGGGCATCTTCGCACGGGCTACGCCCGTGCTCGATGCTCTCGGGCGGCCTTCGGCCGCATCGAAGCGGGGTTGTTGCGATGTTTTACGTGTTTCTGCAGAGTGTAGGTGGTCGTTGTGCGTGTTTGAAACGGTAGCTACCTTAGAGCAACATTGAGGGTCTAACCTGCTGTGAAGATGGTTATATTTAAAAACTTTAGAACGTTTCTGTAAGTCTTGTAAAAATAGCATGCTTATACAGATGAAAATTGTAACAATGTTCATGTTATTATTAGGTTACTGTTCGTAAAACATAGAACACATAGGTGAATGCAGTAAATTCTATGTATGGGAAATATGCGGCACGCTGATTATTAAAGCAGTTGTTATATATATGCAAACAACATATAAAGTTCCCGGTGATTGGGGATCGAGCTATACGACAGTACAATCTCTATTATTGAACTCATGTAACTAAGGTGCGTGCACGTAGAAGTGCAACTGTACTTTGAAGATATTATACGATCAAGCAGTGGTTGATGACATATCTTTTTCAGTGGCCTTGCGAGACTCTGCATTGGAGGAATATGTACAGTTATATTAGTGATGAGAAAATATTTCCTGAGTTATTGTAGTGTAATTCGTTATGTATTGAAAATTATTTGTTTTGGTGTACCTTCTAATCATTGTGAACACGTAGTTCCATTCTTCTTGCGCAGTTAAGCCTGGTGGCACAGGTGGGATGCGTAAGCGAAAACCTGGAATCTCAGTTCGTGGACCATCAGACCACCTTGCTGTCGTTGGCGGGCAAATCTCGTCGTAGTAATTATAATCAGAGTCAAGAGGATTGCTGTTGCTGATAAGGGTACCTGCGAAGCAAATGGGAAATTTTATTTTTCAGTGTGTTATCATAATACGTAAGTAGATATGTACAGTAGCAATGACTTACTGTGTGGAGTTGTGGAATTATTATTCTGTATTTCTACTGGTTTATATGATGAGTCCTTATCAGCCATCTGCATATTGTGAAAATGCATAAAACAGTAATCCATGTATGACAAATGAGGGAGTATTGATAACATATCTGTGTTATTATCATAATATTGTGACGGTATATAATAGAAACGCATTATACAGAAAGTCATGAGAAATGTGCAAAGATATAGAGCATTTCTGTATTATAGTTCTGTGTTTACATGAGATAGTATAGAATAATAATATAAGTTTAGGGTATGGCATATGTAATTGGTTTATTTTGTGTTTGCATCAAAATTGACGTTCATAGAAATAGAGTGAATAAAGCTTGTTCAGTAATTCTAAACCAAATTAAAGTTCAATTGCGTACCAAGTGAGGAGCAGACAGGTTTGTTGTTATTGACTTTGTTGTACGTATTTTCAGTTGATTACGGTACATGAGACTGCGTAGGAAATTAAATATAGTAATTGGTAACAATGTTTGTATGATTCAGAGAAGAAAAAAATTTTGACAGGAGAGACGGGAATGTACCTGTACGTTGATTTTGCACAGGAGTTCCTTGAAAACAACATTTTTCGTATAAGTACCTGAATGTTTTGCTATAAAGCCATCCTTTACTAAAATTTTGGTACTTGCCGCATTAACACCTCTTGATAAAGCCACGTAAAGCTGACCATGAGTAAAAACAGGAGATGGCAAGTAAAGTCCAATCTGTTTAATCGTTTGCCCTTGAGCTTTGTTTATTGTGAGTGCAAAGCTTAAACGAATTGGGAACTGCTTTCGTGTTAATTCAAATGGTATATTGAAATCTCCCGCATGTTTTAGTGGTATGCGTGGAAGGAATACTGACTTTCCTTTGTGCTGTCCACCTAGTATTTCGGCCTCAATAATATTTCTTGAGAAATGACGGCAAAGAAGACGCGAACCATTACATAGACCGATTCGTGGATTCAAATTGCGCAGGAGCATGATGGGGGCGCCTGTTTTCAACGATAGTTTATGTGGTGGGAGAGTGCCTGGTGATATGCTATTTAAAAATTCTTGTGGGTATAAATTACAACTGTCATCGTCAACAGAGTCAAAAGAATAGTATGTAATTTCATGTCCATCGAGTAATTTAATGCAATTGTCATTTAACTTAGCAACATCATCATTTAATGGAGTGAGTAATGCTCTGTTTTCCCAATAAGTACAGTCGGTAGCAGCTGACGTAATATCAGAGAATACACTGTTGATCAATACAGTGAGTGAATGTTCTCCTTCCCATGGAATAATCATTGGTATTGGCATTGCAATCATATCATTATCATATGTTTGTTCGTCGCCATTTCCTATACGAAGCAGAAATTCAGAGAAATGATAATCATCAACAGCAAGCATATTTTCAGATAATGGAAGTAACTGTACAGCTGACCACAGATGTGAGTTAACTATGTTGGCATTGATAGTTTGGAACTTTGTACCATTAACAACAACTGGTGGAATTTGACGGAAATCTCCTCCCATAATGATAACTTTGCCACCAAAAGGTTGTGAGCTGTTTAAAATGTCTCGAAATGATCGATCAACAGCTTCAAATACATGTTTGTGCGACATTGGAGCTTCATCCCACAGAATAGCTGAGCAATGTTCTATCAGTTTATGCATCTCAGATTGTTTGGAAAATTTGCAAAATGAACCAGCTTCAACAGGAATTGGAATTTTAAAACGTAAGTGTGCTGTAGTGCCACCCGGAAGAAGAGTCGCAGCAATTCCAGATGATGCAGTTGCTAGTACAATATGGCCAGCTTCCCGTAAATGAGCAAGTAATACTTTGTATAGGAAAGTTTTTCCTGTGCCTCCAGGACCATCTATGAAGAAAAGACCTCCAGTACGATGTGTAACAGCTTCCATAACAACGTGAAAAGCATAAGATTGAGCAGGGTTTAACAATGAAACAGAGTTCAAATCCGTTGATGATATGGGTATCGACAGTTCATCCTGAATTAAGCTTGACACGTTGTGAAGATTTCGGAACAATGGCGACATTTGAGGAATATCGAACTGTATAATACTTTTGCTATGTTGCTGCAAAGTACTCTCTATTTCATGCAGAATTTTGTTCAGCACATATACATCATTTATGAAAGTGGAGGAAACGTAATCTTCAGACATTGCACTGTAGTTATCATTCCATAGTTGTCTAACATCAGTTGGGTTGCAATATAACAAAATTGTTGTGAATAAATTCCGTAATGAATGCGGTAGTTGAAATTCTCTTGCTTCACGCATACAGTTATGTAGATTGTTGTCGTGTTCGAGCAGACCATAATGTTCAGCAGCTTCTTTAAACGTAGAGTATGTAATGTTGTTGACAGTGAGCAAATGTTCAAAGGATTTCGGACCTCGAATATGATACAATAAAATGCGTAAGTAAAATCTTTCACCTTCAGAAGGATGAACTGAGTACATGCGACCAATAACTTTCTGTTTGCGTCTTCGGGGAGTCCAAATTTTAGATGTCATATTCCATGTGTAATGTTTTGGGAAATCCGTATACAGATATGCGTGTTGTTCGTTTTCTGAGGCGCAAACACGGAAAAATTCAGTCAACATTGTGCGTGAATTTCGTTCGTTTGCTAGAACATTCTCAAGTAAATCAGTGGTACGAAAATGCACTTGATGCTTATTCGGCAAGTGAATTTGTAAACGGATAACTGATGGATATGTTTGATACATCGAGAACTTGAATATTTTCCAACATGCTTCCTGCGGACATATCCACCGACCATTTACATATTGTGCAAGCTCATTATGATCTGAAAATGGTTGAACCTGAAATGCAACTGAATCAGGACCTTTATGGATGTATTTATATATATATTTTATACTTTTGATACTACTGCATATCTCTACGTTAATATGGCAGTCATATTTCAGCAGGAGCCATGGGTTATATGGAACAACCCATCGATTGTCAATAGCGAAGTCTTCTGCACGACGAAGCATAAATGATCTTCCATTATTACGGCGTCTGTATATTGGGTAAGAGTCCGAGCCTTGCAAAGTTCTTTCTGCAAAATTTTTTGGATATCCTTTTTTACAAACACCATGTTTCATGCATGGTGCATGATAATTTACAGTTGCACATGGTCCATGAATCATATGACGCACAACTGCATTGTACAATTCGGGTTCATGCTCCATATCAGGAATCTCGGCTTGAACAATTTTGTCATAGTCATCTGGAGTGTTTACTTTATCACGTGCATCAAATATAACCAGCATATGAACATGCGGCAACCCTCTTTTTTGGAATTCTATTACGTGAACATGACTAACTGTTCTGCCTAGCACGTGTTTTTGGAAAATATCGTTTTTCAATTTCTCATATTTAGCATGAAATATTCGGGCGACTATATCTGGACGGTCTTGCGATGTTTGTCCATCATAGAGCGCATCTGTGATTTCCTGCCAAGAAGTGTTGCATGTCATTGTGAGGAATATATCGGGTCTACCGTAATGCTGAACAACAGCCATTGCGTCTTGGTAGCGCTGGTACATGTCGCGAGGACTTCCAACAAAAGATGAAGGCAATATGACGCGTTGGCCAATATTCGCTGTAATATAAGGACATTGTGAAAATGTGTGATAGTGAGCAAAACAAACATGGAGTTCGTAGCAGAGAAAAAGAAAATGTGTACAAACCTCCACTATGCTCTCCGGCATTGAGACAGTCTTGTAATCCGCTGTACAGTTCAGATCGGATGGTTTTTTGGTTATTTTTTATCCATCGAAGTTTTTGAGTTTCAATTTTAATGTAGTTATCAACAACATATTGCTGCAGTAGACGACATCCATGTAACGGTAATGATAAAGGTGCTTGACGATCCTAAAACAAAAGGATGATGAGGTCAAATAGCATAATAGTAACAACAGTATTTGTGTACACAGTGAAATGTATTTGCATATAACCTGCAGCATGTATGAGTAGTAGTCGCAACAGGTAACATGCAAATTATTCAATCCTTTGTATTCAGCTAACCAACCGTATGTACCGTATGGAAGGAGCAACGGATATTGAAGCGGGTCATAGTAACCAGCGTATTCTTGAAGATTAACCAGCTGACCTTCAGTCGTTTCAACAATTATATGTCGTTCATTTGACTCGAAATACTCTTCGGAACCAACAATTATAGCAGCGACCTGCGATGCAGATGGTAATGTATACTGTGGGCCAAAAGCAGGCATGTCTTTTATCATAAGTCTGCATCTATTTATGTTCTCATGTTGAGAAATATGTCGAAACATTAGTACGAAGGGGTTATATGTATCCAGAATACACTTTATTTTTTCAAGCAATGCACGGTCTAACTCGGTATTCGCTTGCAAACGGTAATCTATCTCATGTTCAGTATCGTATACATATAGCTGAAGGTACCTAGGACGTGAGTTTGGAGGAGGTAAAAGAGAACCAATTCGGTGATATATTGTTCCATGAGCGCAAAATGTGTATACTGCATGTTGATCAGCGGCCAAAGACGCATCTAACATCACGCCCATTGACGTGAAAGAGAAAACATGGTTATATGAACGAATATATCTTTTGAATTGACGACTTTCAGCGGAGTTTGTAGTGAATAAACTATAAAGCTCTGGTGGAACAGGTATAGGTGGAATCTGAATCCTTCCATTGTTACAACACATCGTTGGTGTCTCACCAGCAAACAGTTTAGCATTGCAATATCTACAAAACTGAGGGTGTGGTAGCTGTAAGTATACAATTTGTTGCGCTGTTCTACATATGCGTGCACTATTGTGGTTTCGCAGACGTCTGGGCCTCACAGGATCAATAACATCAGAGGGATTTTCATAGGTGTCCTCATGTTGTGGAGGCATTGTCTGTGAGTTTTCTAGAAAACAAATAATATTATAATATTATCAGCTATATACGGTAAAAGCGAAAAATGTGAGCAAAAAAGGACGATAGTATAGTGTTAGAGAAGTTACCTTGGCGATGCATATGAGGAAAGATATTTCTGTGTAGTAAAGTACTTGCAGGTTCTTCTATGTGTACAACTGATGTGCTTGGAAGATGTAGATGTGACGATGTTGTAGTAGTAGTAGGTGTAGCAATATGCCCAAGTGCGTGGGAAGATATGCCTGAGAGGCTGTGGGTAGACAGGGCTGTACTGGGTGGTTGCATTGTTGATGATTGTCCAATTTCAGGGCATCGGTCAGCATGGAGCGATGAATAGCATGGTGTTGATGTCAGTGAATATCTATGTACAACACCATTATCTGTATTTGCAACTTTAAAGTACAAAAACATCGCGATGTTAAAACATGTAAATGTATTTATAAACATATCATAACGGTGATATACGTAAGATAATTGTTACCCCATGTTACGCTTTCGTGTGCAGAAGTGATACCCAGAGCAGCGCGATCTGTAATTATTGGCGGTAGCGATGCAGAGCTGTACTGTAGGTTGGATTCCTGCCGTGGCAATATGCGAGGTTGATGGGGTAATTGATGGCGTCGTCTGTGAGCAGTAGCACGCGTACTGGCACGTTCATGTGCTTGTTGTGTTTCTGTCATACGTGAACGTCTTCTCCTTTGGTAATCACGGTTGTGTGCTCGTTGAGCCTCACGTTGTTCAGCAGACATCAGAGATCTTCTTATCTGTGAACGTTCTCGATTGGCAGCTCGTTCAGCAGCAAGCTCAGATTCTGGTGTATGTGCATTTCGTAATGATGTGGCTGAGTAGTTATACAGGTGATTTACTCTACGGTTCTCATTGTGAACAGAGAGGTACTGATTATTAAGATGGCGCTGAAGTTGTTCAGCAGGCGTAGAGAGAGAGTCAGCACGAACATCAGATCGATCAATTGTATGTACGTTAACTACGTTGTCGTTACAGTCCATATCTATAAAAAATTGTGCATAATGTTTTATGTACGTAAAAAAAACTACATAAACTAACATGAATACGTAACAGTAGCACCAATAACGTGCGTTATCATATAGGACGGTGGCACGTTGATAGAACATGTACAGCAAAATCAGAAGGAAATAAAATGTAGGCAGTTGTTAAAAAATAATATTCAAAATATGAAACATTACGTATATGAGGGTGTATCAAATTAATACCTAATTTTAATGAGTTTGTTCAACAGTGAAGTGTGATATATTGCAGGTACGTCTTCAGTATTGCATATTCGAAGTTCATGGTGTTGCTCAGCATTGACTGATGAATAAAATGATGCCGATGTAAATGAATATGTATTGACAACAACACTATTTATATGTATAACATTGAAATGCACAAATATATCAATGTTCAAGCATGTATATGTATCTATAAACATATCATAATGTAAATATAAAAAAGGTAATGTTTATCAAAAGTGATGTTTGAATGTGCAGCATTGCTGTATCAAGTTGGGAAATGTGTACCTATTTTAGCAAGCAATGTAGAAGTGGAGGGGATGATGGAGTCTTGCTGGGGGAAGATGTCACATGGATGGGGTAATTGGTTGCGATGTGTGTGCGCATGTTGGGAATTGTAGTTGAGGAGATAAGAAAAATAAAAGATAGACTGTTATATTGTAGGAGCACAAAGGTAAAAGAAATTTAACACGAAAGGAAAATATTGCTGAGGAGGTGATATGGAGGAGCTGATGTTGATGTCATGTGGGCGAGACAGTCGGTGAGGAGGTTTGATTCGGATACAGGAATCAACTATTTTTGAGCAAAGAACAGTTTTCGAAGAACATAGTTATTTTGTAAGACAAAATGAGGTAGCAAAGCTATCTTTTTTGGTTGAAGTAAGTGGGGCAGCAACATTAAAAGGACAACAATACGCAATATAAGTTGATGATGTAGAACATCGAAAATTACTGTAAATGAGAGTCATTATGTTTACATTATAAAGTACATGACTATATGAGTTCGCATCAAGTCGATACACAATTATAAGGAATCACGTAAACAGTAAAGCGCGATATATTTTATGTAGGTCTTAAATAGTGAATGTTCACAGATATTGGTGAACGTTGATGTAATCCATTAATTATGGGTAGTGCAACAGTAAAAATAGCACGGCTGCGGGAATAAATGATAAAACAAATGAGGAGAACATGAAAGCGAGAGATTGTTTTATACATGTGCTTATGTACTCACTGATCTTACTATTATTACATATCAAGTTCTCTGTAGGAGATATGGAGAAGAAGATGTGCAACAGATGTGGGTTACTAAAACAGTCATGCTGCACACATAATAATCATGACTCTTGACTATACTCATACTTATGGCGTCGACAAACGTCAACAACAGTATTCATGTTTTTCTTCTCTGTGGAGTGGATAGAGTAAATGTGATTTTTATGAACTGAATGTCAAGCACAGATGTAATAGTTTTGCAAAAGAGCAGCAACGGTTAACATGTTTTGCGACATGGCGCATTGGAAGCAGGCAATCATTAATAGAAGGCTGTTTAGGGAGAAGTATGATTCAAAATGACACATTTTCTGTCATTTGTACAATACAGATTGTAAAGTTAATGGCGTGGTGCATATATAGTTTGTAAAAGTTTAGGATAATGGAAACAATTTATTTATTTTCGGTTTGCAAGTCTAACATGAGAAAAGCATTATGATGTGTATGCCATTCGAAGTGGTTTGTATTATACATGAGTAGCGGCAAACATATTGCAATATTTACAAACATAAACTCGTTTATGTCATAGTTAACTCAGCAGGATATTATATTTGACGGAGCTTCGACACAGAATAGGTGAGGTAGGTACTTAAGGCTTCCCCTCAGAGAACTCTGGGCTAACATCAAAGAGTGCCAACTCACGAACAGAGATATTCTGACCGTCAATGATGTGGTTTGTCATCTGTATTGCGGCGGTCCTCAGAGTCGTTTCATCGGCGAAAATAACTTCACCCGTGTCAACTGAATCTCCTCTTGTGGTGACGTCGACCTTCATAAGGAAATATAAATAGTAGTATTGAGATATTAAACAAATAAGGTTAATGTGTATAACGTGTTATCAATATTTTGGATCCATACAGCAGCATGAAGAAAGCCCGGAAGTGAGCCGAAGACGGACTGTAACACCTCATTAGTTGTACAAAGGTTAAGATTCTCAATTAAAAGGGCGAAGTAGTAGTATTCGCGCATAGCGGGGGGCACATCGCCGGTGTGCTCGAGTTCATTGTTCATGAGAAGAACGTCTTTCTCCTGCGTCATGGCTGAGGAAGAGTGTGACGCAGACATTGCAGGTTTTTGTTATTAATTTAAATGGCGGAGTAGCGACAAAACACCTGCCAGCGAACAATGGTAACATGTAATGTATAATAATTTTGAAATAATATGAGTATATAGCACAGCGAAGGACACCTGTAAATACCGTGTATGTCTGTTGGTAAGGGTTTTGATATGCTGACGAAAACACAGTATGACCATTACAATCATAATCAGTGAGAGCAGGAGTATACAATGAAGTGGAAATTGAAATGTAAAGGTTGATCAAAGCAGAGTGAAATCAGGAATGGAGAAGGAAAGGTGAAACTGAATGAAAATCGGAGTTAATGCTAGCATAAACAGGAGGATTCTGACGTAATAAAAATGGAATATGTGGTGATATCGCACTATGGCTGCGGGTATACGGTTTTAAATTTCGAGCTCGTAAATTACTTGACATTGCGGAGTTATCACGTAACGTGTATGATCTTATATTTCTAATTGGCGCTTCTATTCTGAAGCTGATTTCATTTTCGTGGTGAGAGTGCACGACCAATTTTGATGAACAGAATGTCATTCTCGTGCGTCATGGTTGCTGAAGAGTGGCACACAGAAAATTTCTTTCTTAATCGAAATTGCCGAGTAGAAACGGAGCACATTCTGGCGCAGATTGCTAACGTGTACTGTGTATAAAATTTAAAATAATCTCAGTATATAGAGAAGGTGAACACGTGCATGTACGTCATATCTCTGTTAAGGGTTTTTAGATCGGGAAGCGAACTTAACATGAGCATGAGCATGGTAATGAATGAGAGCAGGAATTTACAACGCAATGGAAGGTGAGGTGTGAAGGGTGATGAAAGCAGAGCGAACACAGAAATGGAGAAGGAACGCAGCACTGAAATGGAAGTCAGAGGTAATATTACCAGAAGGAGGAGGAATTGGAGGTATTGTGGTGATGGTGCAGTATGCTTGTGGAGATACGGGTTTCCATTTCAAAGGTATAAGTGTCATTAGCGGTACTGTGGTAAGGGTTTTGATATGCTGATGAAAACACAGTATGACCATTACAATCATAATCAGTGAGAGCAGGAGTATACAATGAAGTGGAAATTGAAATGTAAAGGTTGATCAAAGCAGAGTGAAATCAGGAATGGAGAAGGAAAGGTGAAACTGAATGAAAATCGGAGTTAATGCTACCATAAACAGGAGGATTCTGACGTGATAAAAATGGAATATGTGGTGATATCGCACTATGGCTGCGGGTATACGGTTTTAAATTTCGAGCTCGTAAATTAGTTGACATTGCGGAGTTATCACGTAACGTGTATGATCTTATATTTCTGATTGGCGCTTCTATTCTGAAGCTGATTTCATTTTCGTGGTGATAGTGCACGACCAATTTTGATGAACAGAATGTCATTCTCGTGCGTCATGGTTGCTGAAGAGTGGCACACAGAGAATTTCTTTCTTAATCGAAATTGCCGAGTAGAAACGGAGCACATTCTGGCGCAGATTGCTAACGTGTAATGTGTACAAAATTTAAAATAATCTCAGTATATAGAGAAGGTGAACACGTGCATGTACGTCATATCTCTGTTAAGGGTTTTTAGATCGGGAAGCGAACTTAACATGAGCATGAGCATGGTAATGAATGAGAGGAGGAATTTACAACGCAATGGAAGGTGAGGTGTGAAGGGTGATGAAAGCAGAGCGAACACAGAAATGGAGAAGGAACGCAGCACTGAAATGGAAGTCAGAGGTAATATTACCAGAAGGAGGAGGAATTGGAGGTACTGTGGTGATGGTGCAGTATGTTTGTGGAGATACGGGTTTCCATTTCAAAGGTATAAGTGTCATTAGCGGTATTGGGTGAGTGTTATATTCTTGAAAAATTTTGTAACCGTTAAAACATTTTGATACGAATTGAGATTTGAGAATTAGAATTAAAGGTGAAATTTCAAAAAGAAAAAAATAGTAACTGGTGGCCGACATGGCGACATCCCATAATTATTATATTTTAAAAATCCTAAACAAAATAAAACATTATACAATCAAGATAAACAAAACAACCCGAAGAATTTAGTGTCACATTTATCTACACACCAAGCTCAAATTATATAATATTTTATCTAACTTCTAATGTTTAAGTAAACATATTCCGAAATGCAGTTCTCACTTTCCCCCTTGCACCGGCTACACGAACTTCAAGCTATTAATACCAAATAATTGAAAATCAGAACATACATGCACTTCACATATCAGTACCAAATTTGTTTTTAAGAATCCAATCTATTAGTAACAACATTGAGAATGCCACAAAAAAATAAATTAAATAATACCTCCTCTTCAAGATTTCGCCTTCTATAAAAGCAATAGGGGATTGAAATGATAAAACAACCCGAAGAATTTAGTGTCACATTTATTTAAACACGAAGCTCAAATTATATAATATTTTATCTAACTTGTAATGTTTAAGTAAACATATTTCGAAATGCAGTTTTCACTTTCCCCCTTGCACCGGCTACACGAACTTGAAGCTATTAATACCAAATAATTCAAAATCAGAACATACATGCACTTCACATATCAGTACCAAATTTGTTTTTAAGAATCCAATCTATTAGTAACAACATTGAGAATGCCACAAAAAAATAAAGTAAATAATACCTCCTCTTCAAGCGTTCGCCTTCTATAAAAGCAATAGGGGATTGAAATGAGAATCACTTTTATTAGCATTTTAGATAGAGTTTTAACCTTTACGGCAAACATGTGTAGAAATATTGTTCATGTACATGGGATAGTTGATGGTATCCAATAAAGGAGTGGGCAGCGTATGTGAATGGTAATCCCAAATATCCGTCTCTGATAGTGAAGCAAAAGCACTCACATTTGTAGGTTCAGAAGAACGCTCACATTTCTTCTTCCCCGATAAGACAGGAGCATCCAACCCACAATTACCCAAATCCGAAACAATGGAAAAGAGGAAGACCACATGTTTTGATTGAAAGTGGAACGAAAATAAAATCAACATGCTGTCAACAGCACCAACAGTCCTATATTGAATCCACCATGAAAAGGAAAGAGGAATAAAGGTTCAAAATCGGAGAGAAGATAGGCCAGTACGCACCTCCGGCGGACGCGTAGGTGGAGTGTCGGCAGATATGTGGAGGACAGCGGACCTGTTGCCGGCGTTAGCAGGCCAAATCTGACAGTGAGAGTAGGCGAAAGGGCAAGCCGAAAGTACGGGGCGGAGTAATAAACTGAAAGCACAACCTGAGAATAGGGGAGAACATTAGGAAATAAGGAATGAAGGTTCACAGCCGGAGAGAAGATAGGGCAGCACGTACCTCCGGCGGACGTCTTCGTGGCGTTAGCAGGCGAGCCGAGGGAAATGGCAGAGCAGGAGAGATGGAAATGAGGAGACGATGGGAGAAATGGGGGAACCATATCCCGCGCGAACAGCGGCGGCGTAGGCGGCGTGGTCGGCAATCGGCGGCACGCGGCGGGTGGCATGAGGCGTGGCGAGCAGAGAGGTGTCATGCGGAGAAGAGGGCTTCTGTCGCGATTTCAGGTCGCAGGGGGCGAAGCGCGGTCGGAGGAGTTTTCGGGGATTTCGCGTAACCGACGCTCCTCACCAACAAACTTTATTAATATAGATATATATATACTAGCATCTTCGAACGGGCTCCGCCCGTTCTCGATGCGTCGCTGCGGGCTTGGCCCACAATCAAGAGGGCTTCGCCCGCTTGACCCCCCGGCGGGCTTCGCCCGCCCCCCGACGGGCTTCGCCCACCACCCGGCTTCTCGCCGGCGGACGAAGCCGGCGGACGGGGTTCGCCCGCAATCAAGCGGGCTTCGCCCGCTTGACCCCCCAGCGGGCTTCGCCCGCCACCCGGCTTCTCGCCGGCGGGTGAAGCCGGCGAGAAGCCGTCCAGAGCCCGTTCGGTCCATCACATTAGCTGAATTCGAATTCAAACCCAAATTTAACTTTGAATCCAGGATTTTGGGACGAAATCGAATTCAAAGATTCAAACGAATTTGAATCTCTGCAATCTATGACAAAATTGGATTCAATTGAAGAGCTATTTGATTTGTCATGAGAGAGAGAGAGAAAGAGGGGGGAAATGTTTATGAAATAGATTAAAAAATAATCCTGAAATGGAAAATCAGAGGCAGAGCCCTGTAAATATCCAAGCAACCTAAACCCGCTATAAATATGCCCTAAACCAATAAAAAAGAAGGCACCTGGAAGCTAAATATGTATTATTACTATACCTGCAGCTTCTTTGCAGTCATCCCAAAGCATCTCAACTTCTCCATAACGCTTCTAATCTGATCAGAGATGGTGGAATAAAGCCATCTCTGGGCCCCCTCGCCGAGCCCGTCCGGCGAGATTTCGGGCCACCCCAGAGATCGAAAAGAGGATTCATGTGACATAGTTTTCGCTTCCCGCCTCAAACTCTCGACGTCAAGCTCCAAGGGTTCGCCGACTATAACTTTTATGTTGTTGTTGATCAGAGGAAACGGAGGCCTGCGGCCGAACTTGTATTTCTCAGGCATCACCTGATCATGAAACAAAAAGGATTAACAAATTAGGAAGCGTGTTGCTGACAAATCTCTTCTATTTCTATATATTTGGTATGGAGGAAGTTGAGGGTAATGCAAATGAAATTAGTAGGCAGTTTCACATTGGATGCATTGTTCCAATGTTTGGTTTTAAGGAAATTTGAGGTAATGCATATGTAATTAATAGGTAATTCCATATGGGAGTGTATTTGAACTTGCCTACGAAATCTAGAGAAATAGGTTATTCCATAAACAATTTGAATCCAACAATAGTGAAAATCGGAAAACTTTTATTTTTCCATCAACAAAATAATGAAGAGAAATGATTTTTTTCTCACTTAGGCTCTGTTTGGTACAATAGTTGCAATCAAGAAGGCGGTGGTTGTGAACCGCCGTTCGTCAACGCCCAACCTTACATAAGGAACTTCAACCACCTTTATGTTTAAAAGAAGTTTTATTTTCTTGGTGGTGATCATAATCATTGTCATGTCAACATACATTCTATGACGGTGGGGTTTTTGCTCCGGTAAGTTTGAACAAATAAGCCACCGTCATAGAATGTTTGTTTGGCTGGACAATGGTTAGGACCGCTATCAAGAAAAGAATTTTGGTGCATAAAAGTGAATAAAGTTGACTAGGTGAGGTCTGGCGTTCCCGAACGACTGAACGAGGGTTCATAACCACCGCATTCACCACCGCTTCCACCGTGGAAAACAGAGCTTTAGGCCCGTTTGGCACAATAGTAACGGTCATGAACGGGATGGACCGATGGTTATGAACCATTGCTCGTGAATTCCCGATCTCACCTAAGGAACTTCTTTCACTTTTATGTTCAAAACTAATTTTCTTTTCTTGGTAGCGGTCATAACCGTAGTTATGCCAAACAAACGAAGCCTTAATGTGGAGAGTCTACGGCTAACCATTGATGTCGTACGGGCTATGTTGTCATTTTTGTGTTATTTTTTATGCTGTGTTATGTGTCTTCTCATGTATCTTTTAAGTGTAGGTTAATTAAGAATTGCAAGGACTCTTTTGCAAATGCATGAAAATCAGCAAACCCTAATTAGTTAAGGGATCAGTTTAGCAATCATATCTTAACTTTTATGACTAGAAAAAATTAATAGAATGCAGTAGGCTGTTGCAGCAATTGTAGCACATGAACACAAGCTAAGATGATGACCTTATTCACCTTAAAATGATGTAAAATAATGTAAACAAAAAAGAAAATAGAAATAGTAAATAAGAGCAAGGCAAAGGAAAAACAAGCAGTCGCCTATTTTTACATACCTTCTCAAAACCACAATGGATGATCGGCAAAACTAATGGGGTTATAGGCGCACGTACAATGAGGCTGGCAGTTCCCCATTTCAAGCGTCGTATAGGGATATTCTCTTGGCAAACTTTACCTTCTGGAAAGGTATGCAGCTGCACCTTGCAAATTGAAGTGCTTCAAAATTGAATAATCATAATTTATATCAATAGATATCTTATTTAAGGAGAGGCAACAAAAAACCAATTTAATTTCAAAAGCAACAGGAGATGGAAGGGTCTACCCAGCCTCCATTGGTTAAGACGTCGAGAGCTTCATTCATATTTTCTTGATATATTCCTCCTCCCCGTGTTATTGGTATGCATTTTCCTGCATCAGATGCATTCCGAGAAAAGAAATTGATGATTGTAAAGCCCTATGTTACAATTAATGCTCTACTCCGCAAAAGAATATATAAATTTTGTTACCAAAAGAATATGTAATCGAAAAGTAACCTGGGGTCATTTTAAACATCTCATTCAGTGGTAATTATATCCCATGGGTTCGGAGGGGATAGACCGAAAATTTGGCACAATTCGCCGCATCGCCATGGCCAAATTGTGCAAGAGTACGCCAAGAAGCATGGAAGATATATTATTACTTTAAGGGCATATGTTGGAGGTGAGTTTGGTGAAGTGGGCCAGAAATACTCAAAACCCTGTCATTTAAAATTGGAAATTGTATCACAAACTGGTCCCTAAAAGTGGAAAAGGATAGGAAAGTCGAAACAAATGATGCAGGAATAGACAACGGGTGGATCCTTCTCTGCTTCTAATGGTCTCACAAAAGCCTGAAGGGAAAATGTGGCGTATACTCCAATGTGGACACGAGAGTTGTTCACTTTGGGATTATCGATAAAACTGAGTTTAGTCAGAGCTAAATATTGATGTTCATTGTGGCATCAGGTTGTCACCGCAACAGATTATTGATAGGATGTTGTTCAAGGTGTTTTCCATTAGATAAATGGCGCACACAGTTTTTGGCAGCTCATACATTCATGATAGGTATCCAATATTGCTTCGAATTTATAAGTGCCTAGTTACAAACATTAACGTGCTCCCATGAATGATCGGACAACAGTAGAAACTTGTAGCTTTCTTGTTTACCCAGTTGAAGAACCACCAATATGGCCCATAGTGCACAACATTCGGGTGTTGTCAGATGCATTACTAGCTGATGCGGCACAGGCGTCACACCTGTCCACCACCCTGGAGTCCCACCAGGGGACCCACCTGGAGTCGGCACCAGGCGGCTTTCATCTGGGCCGCGGCACGTACACCCCAACCAGCTCGCCGTCATGGAGTCACGACCATGGGCCAGGTTGTTGAGGTCGGGGCTCGATCCCCAGACCTCCTAGATAAGAGACCTTCACCAGCGCTCTCATCACCAACTGATCCACGGGGTCGGCACCGTGGGATGATCGCGGGAATCCGTGAATTCTCTTCTCCAAACTCTGCAATGTCTCTAATCAGCCCCTACATGATCTAATTATAATAAAACAAAAGCTAGGACATCCCACCATCGACGGCTATGATTGGCGAGAGGTGAGGTCACCCAAATACATCAAAAAATGCAAACATAATAAACTAATATATGAAATTAATTCGGCGGTGTCTGATCATCAATCCGAGCACGCCATATATGGAAAGTCGTCAAATCAGCCCCGAACGGGCCCAGAACTCGTCTTCCACTACGACTCCGCGTCTCTACACCGCATCACTACCAAATCTTCCCATATCTAGGAACTCCATCTCTAGAGAAGGTAAGAGGAAAATATAGTTTATAATTGCTCAGCAATGGAGCAATCCAACCGAGTAGTTCGCATTGTGGATTATTCTTTCTAAGGTTTCTTAAGAAGGATAGTATGTGTAGCGATGAATTGACTACCATGACTTCAACCCAAGAAAAAAACCATCACTTGACGATATTCAAAAATTCATATGTAGATGAGTAGTAATTGCAAAAAAAACAAAAAAAAGATATTTCATCACACGCGCATGGCATCGGCAAGCACTGGCATTTTATTTTTTATTTTCATCATGCTTTTTAATCTTTGAAGGGCAGTTAAGTAAATGGGTAAGTAGGTCTCACTCTCTATATAAGGAAGAGGCATGTCACTCTTAGGGCATCTTTCTTACGAGTTTGGGATTTCATTTGAGAGATGAGTAATTTGGAAGCTAGAACCCAGCCTCCGAGAACTTGGTGTGAACTTGTCACCGTATTTGTATCAAGCATTATCTTTTAATGCAAATTCCATGCTTTGAGTATCATCTCCCTCGATTCGCGCTCGTAGAAATTGCACAAACATACCATTAGTCTGACCTGCCATGTCATCTGCCACATTTGTTTGGTCGCCTGCCTCAATCCATAATCCAAGGAACCTCACCTTCCACGGTTTTCATTCAACAAGGCGGTCCCACTCGACATCTCGAAGAAAGCCCTCTCCAGATACAACCCACACCAGCTCTCATTCCTAATGCAGCTTCTGTCGACAATCATGATCAGCAATCCCCTCTACAATTCGCTTGGTTCGCATCCCGCAGTTTCCCTCGAAGGGCATCCATGACTCTCTCAATGGGGCCTTGTTCATGATTCAGCGTCATTGATCCAACCAGAACTCACGACATCATCATTGGCGTCTTGTGTCGATTCAACATCATAAATCTCATGAATAAGCATGTCTTCACAAGTTCTATAAAGCAGGAATAAGGAAACAACTAAGAGCTCCAATATTTTAACAGTTTTGCATGAATAAGCACAAAGCTGGTGCAAATAATAATGTTTCATTTCATTATCAGAAAAGTAGTTGGTAAAATCTGGCATTCCTCCCTTTATCATTCAGACTAAACTTCATTAACGGATGTTAAATTTGAATGCAAGCAATTTCTGAAAAAACCATAAAGTAAAAAACCAATGTTTCTTACAAACGTGCATATGACCATAGGCGGACCCACCTTAAGACACGGTCGGGCACGTGTCCAACCGTGTTTCTTGGCAAAATCGCACTAGGGTTTATATATAAATCATTGTCTATTATACTCTGAATTCTATAATAGACAGCGGTTTATATATAAACCGCTGTCTATTCTACCCTGAATCCTAGAATAGACTGCGGTTTATATATAAACCGTTGTCTATTCTAGGGTTCAGAGTATAATAGACAGCGTCTGCTGGTGACGCTGGTCTGCCGTCTGCAAGTCTTCCAACTTCCAAAGACCAAGTTCCACAGCTTCTGCCCGACGGTATGCAGCCAATCGACTCCCTTTCTTCGATTCTGGCGGCGTCCGCATCTCCACATGCCTTTATGGCTTTCTCCCTTTCTTTGATAGTTTGATCCTGCTTGGCTTATTTCAAGAACCTAAATTCCTAATTTTTTCCTGTTTCACTTTTTTCCAGATCTAGAGACCAGAGCATCAGCCATCAACAGATTACAATTTCAGATTTCACCTGGTATTCACCTTCAGAAATTGGAGGTCGATTTTTGATCTTGTTGCCTTGTTGATCTAAACTTTCTTCAGTATTTACTGGATAGTCTGGATCTTCATTCTTCAGTATTCACGTTCAGAAATTGGAGGTCAAATTTTTTTCTTGTTTGGCTATTTCTTCAGCATTCACTGGACTAGATAGTTTTATCAATTCCTAATCAATGTGGTTATTGTTTTATCTCTTTGCTAATTGCCTTTACAAAACCCATAACGTTGTTACGTAATTTCATTGAATTAGAATTATTTTCACAATCTATTAGGTAAATTGTTTTCTTATGTGAAATTGTGATTTATAGTCTAGTTTTCCAGTCCCACCATTGTTCTGACCAGTGACCTCTATAATGTAAGAATGAACAATTCATAATTTAATTTAATGATCATAATCATATACTATTTCTAATTTAAATGATATAGTAAAACTTTCCTGTCATAAGTCAACCTTATTTTTTTACCTCTTTAATTCTTTGTTTACCTCTTTAATTCTTCAGTATTCACTTTGATTTTGTGAAACAATTAAATTTTCTTTGCTTTTTAGTTGTGAAATTCAATGGAGAAGTTTTTTTCATAAGCAAGATCAAATCAGACTTCTGAAGAATTACAAACGACAGTTTCATATGGTAAAAGAAATCGAGTTGAGTTTGACTTAGAGGATTTACCGGGGGATCCAGGATTGGGACAACCTATAAACTCGTATGATGTAAATCTTCAAGACTTGATAAGAAGAAAGTATTTGCAGAATGGCCCTATTCAACCTTGATTAGAAAATTTTACGACAAATAAAAATTGGACAGAAAACACGTCGTTTCAATAAGAACTGGTCTAATGAGTTTAAAGACTGGTTGAAATATAAGCATAGCTAAAGATGTTGCATATTGTCTTTATTGTTACATCTTTCTGCAAAAAGGTTGCGTGCCTACATTTGTAAGTCGTGGTTTTAAATACTGGAAAGATAGGACCATACTGGAAAAACACATTGGAACTCATAATAGTGCGCATAATAACTCTAAGAAGATGTGTGTAGCTTTGATGAATCAGAAACAAGGTATTGTGTGTACGGGTCTACTTCCGTAACAACGGTAACTCGCCGGAGTAATGGTCAGAGGCGGAGATGATGGCGGTAGTGGGAGATACCGTGGAGCCGGAACCGCGGCTGCCTAGGCGGGGTGCTCGTTGGAGGAGAGAGTCACCAATTATCTCACATGAGAAAATAGAAACAGAACTTCATTTCTTCTTACCATTGCAATAGCCAAAGGGGCTTTAAATAAAGAAACAAGGGGTATACATGTAATTCCCCCATGACGCGACATAATAAAATACAAACACTAAAATATAAATAACGACACTAATAACACACTCGACTCAATTTAATACATATAATAATAGAGCCATAACATCTCATCCGTCCCCCAAAAAGAGTTTGCCCGCAAACTCTATCCGATGCCCTCGTCGTCAGAGTCCTCGACATGTAGGTAGAAGAGTCGGGTGCACCTGTGGCGGCGAGTGGACTGCTCGTCGCAATTAAAGCACAGTCCTTGGGCACGTCGTTGCAGCATCTCAGCACGAGATAAACGGCGGACCGGTGGAGTTGGTGGTCCTTCGCTACGGCCCTGTGGAACGATGTTGGTGGGAGGCGGGTAGGCATCATGTGCTAGCTGGAGGCGACGATCGCAGAGTCGGGCTAGACACATAGCAGTCACTAAGTCTGGAGGGGCCTCAAACTCAACATCCAGTCGCTCGCGATGTCCAGCGGTGAAAATGTCGACCTGCATATCCGGAGCAAGAGGGGCATGCGCTAAGAGAAGCTGAAATTGTTTCAGGTACTCGTCCACGGTACCAGTTTGACGTAGAGATGTGAGTGCGTCGAGGGAGTTACTGCGGATAGGAGGTCCGAAATGCAAGTTGCATAGTCGCTTGAAGTCGTCCCAAATCAGATTCAGCCGGTCGGTGAGAAGTCGAGAAGCCCATAAAACAGCGGAATCGAGCATTTGGAAAGATGCTAAAAGGACCCGATCTGCTGTCGGAGTTTGCTGGTGGCCGAAAAATTGCTCACACTTGGTGAGCCAACTCAAGGGATCACTTTTCACATCATTCCAATCTGGTATAGCGTGGTACAATCGTTGTGTCGGGGTGCGCGAGCACTGGCGGTGGCGGCTCGTGAACGGTTAGAGGAAGGGCAGTACGGAGAAGTGGTTGTGCCTGACTGCTGCTGGCATGATCGTGTGTGGGGGCGGTAGACAGATCATCGATGCGCTTGAAGAGCACAAGAATGGCCTCCTGATGACGGTCCACGAGAGCAGTGTGTTCAGCTTGTTGCGTCATGACGGCCTGGAGTATGGACATAATCTGACTTAGTTGGTACGTCGAGTCCCCCATAGTACGGGATGACCGAGAAGAGGAGCGGGTGACCGGACGGTCGGAGTGCGCCGATTCGGATGACTGAGAGTGGCCGCGAGAGCCGCGGTGGCTCCCAATATTGACAGCAGAAGAGATGAGCCCACTAGTAAAATAAAATGAGGCTTGGAGCGGTCTGGCCGAGCTGTTTAAATAGTAAAATGGAGGATGCTGGATGGAAGAGGGGGTGGGGCCGATTGAATTTAGTTGTAATAAAATAAATCCTGCATGGGAGTGGTTCAGAATGATGGCAGCGGCAGTAGTGTAGAAAAATAAAGAGCGGTGTGCTGCGTGCAGGGCACGATGCAGCGCGGCAGGGCGGGGGGCTCGATGAAGCAGCGGGCTGCGGCGATGATGTAGGGGAGGGGCTCGACGGCGTGAGGCTTGGGAAAAGACAGAGGAAAATAGGCTTGTTGTTCTGTCCTGCACGATGATGCGCGACGATGAAAATAGGAGATCGACGATGCCCGACGATGCGGCGCAGCTCGACGATGCAGGAGCGCAGCGCGACGATGAAATTAGGAGATCGACGATGGAGGAGCAGAGATCGACGATGCCCGACGATGCCGGAGACGATGTTGTTGGGCAGCGTTGGCTGGCGCTTGAGGATGTCGCGGCTTGATGATGTCGGAGTGGGGCTGCGGCGTGGATGTTGCTGGATAGAGAGCTGGCCGGCGCTGATGCAGAAATCAGTCCCGACAGGACTCCGGGAAGAAGTACGGGGCCCGGGAGGGCTCTGATGGTGTCGAAGAAGCGGATTCGGAAGGATGGATCCTCTGATACCAAGTTGTTACGGGCCTACTTCCGTAACAGCGGTAACTCGCCGGAGTAGTGGTCAGAGGCAGAGATGATGGCGATAGTGGGGGATACCGTGGAGCCGGAAAAGTGGCTGCCTAGGCTGGGTTGCTCGTTGGAGGAAAGAGTCACCAATTATCTCACGTGAGAAAACAGAAACAGAACTTCTTTTCTTCTTACCATAGCAATAACCAAAGGGGCTTTAAATAAAGATACAAGGGGTATACATGTAATTTCTCCATGACGCGACATAATAAAATACAAAGACTAAAATATAAATAACGACACTAATAACACACTCGACTCGATTTAATACATATAATAATATAGCCATAACATATTGAAGTTGCATTTTATAGACACGATGAAACACAAAGTTCTCAAAATCGTGCTCGTTTGTCTGCATCGATTGATTGCATGCACTTTCTTTTATAACAAGAGTTGTCTTTTTGTGGACATGATGAGTCAAAGGAATCTAGTAATCGATAGAACTTTTTTGAACTTTTAGAATTTCTTGCATTGCATAGTAATGAGATAAAGTCAGTGGTATTAGAAAATGCTCATATCAATTGCCAACTAGTATCTCTAAAGATCCAAAAAGAAATTGTTTCTTGCATTGCAAATGAAGTAACCAAAACTATTATTAGAGATTGGAGATAATTGTTTCACTATTTTGGTTGACGAATCACTTAATGTATCCACTAAAGAGCAAATGGCCGTTGTTTTATGCTATGTGAATATCAAAGATTTCATTATGAAGCGTCTTTTTGGGTTTGTTCATGTTATAGATACAACTGTTTTATCATTGAAGAATGTCATTGATAATTTATTTGTAAAACATGATCTAAGTATTTCAAAATTGCGTAGACAGGATTATGATGGTGCTAGCAACATGAGGGGTGAGTTCAAAGGACTTACAACATTAATTTTACAAGAGAACAGTTGTGTTCTCTACATTCACTGTTTTGCTCATCAACTCCAATTAATACTAGTAGCAATGACAGAAGATCATTATGAAAGTTGCAGAGATTTTCACATTTATTAATCTTGTGTTGAATGTTGTTGGAGGCTCTTATAAACGTCGTGATTATATTAGAGCATTAGAAATGGCTAGGAGACACGCGATCGGGTTGCTAAAGAGCTTGGTTGCGGGATTTAGAAAGTGGTTGAGGGTCCAAATCAACCCCTTGAATTGAAAACGCTAGGAGACACACGATGGGGTTCACACTTCGGTACAGTTTTAAATTTTATTCGAATGTTCTCAAATATTATTGAAGCCCTTGAATTTATCAAAGTTGATGGAGCAAATGGACATTAAAGAGGAATGACTAATAATTTAATTAAGGCTCTATTTGTTTGGGCGTTTCACACTTCGTTTTGGGCAAACGCCGCCGGAAGGAGGGTAAACAAATGAACCTCCGGCGGCGTTTGCTCCGTTTCCCCCCGCCCGCCTTGAGAAACGCCTCAAAAAGCTCCGTTTGGAGCAGTCATCTCCCCCCTCTAGTTCGAACTCTCTATTTCCACCCGTCGGATTGACCCGCCACCGCTAAAACAAATGAAGCCTAAAAGTCTCTCGACTTTTAATTTTATATTCTTCATGCATTTAATGAAGAATATTCAAGCCAAAACAAATGAGCTATCACAAGCTTTATAGAAGAAAGATCAAGATATTGTTAATGCAATGAAATTTGTAAAGTTTTCAAAACAATTGCTAATTAATATGAAAAATGATGATCTTGAATGGAACACGTTTATGAGCGAGGTTTCATCTTTTTGCACTAAACAATGTATAGAAATACCAAATATGGATGAAAAATATATATTCAAGCAGGAAGATCAAGCCGCAATGCACGAGATATTACAAATTATCATCATTTTCGTGTTGAAATCTTCAATACAGTGCTCGATTGGACATTGCATGAGTTAAATGATCGTTTTAATGAAGTGAATACTGAACTGCTTCTATGTGTTTCTTGCCTTAACCAATGTGATCAATTTGCTTCTTTTGATAAACAAAAGTTGATTCATCTTGCACAATTATATCAATCAGATTTTACACCATTTGAATTGCAAATACTAGAAGGACAACTTGATATATATATCATGGACATGCGGTGTATGCCAACAGACATATTATCAAATCATAAAGGAATTGGTGGACTTTTACAAACATTGGTAGGGTTGAAAAAACAAGATCACTATCAATTGGCCTTCAGGCTTTTGAAATTGACATGACTTCTGCCGGTTGCGACTGCCAGTGTTGACAGAATGTTTTTTGTCATGAAAATTATAAAAAATCGTTTACGAAATAGAATGAGAGATGAACGGATGAATGACTGTATGATAGTTTATACTGAGAAAGATGTTGCTGATACTATTAGTAATGAGACTATCATTACACAATTTCAAAATATGTGTCCACGGAAAGTGACTTGTTGAACGGTATGAAAATATTACTTTTATTTTAAAAAATTTATTCACTCTTTTATAATGTAATATTTTAACTCTAGTTAATATCATTTTTTGCTTATTTTTGCAGGCACAAACATATTTTATATATTTCACAAACTTGTAAGTAAGGTATTAGGATTTTAAGGCTTTTTATGTCAATGCTTACTAACAATGTATTATAATTTTATATATTTTTGCATATGTTGTTTTTTATTGAGTTTTTAGGAGTTTATAATTTCGATTTCATTATAATTCCATATATTCATGTTATTGTTAGAGGAAAAAATTGTGAAATATTTTCACCAATTATTTTTAATTGGTGATTATATGTGCACGAGCTGAGAAAAAATCCTAATTCCCCCTGCATATGATGATAATGAATTTAAGATTTGCCAAGATAATACAACGCATGAATTTAAAGCAGTGCATGGACAATTAGAAGCGCGGCGTTTTCTCAAGGCACCACACAATCATCTTTTTTTCCGTCTGCAGAGGTCCGGCCAATCACTCCTTCATGTTGTAGCTCAAACAACCAAAATTACTATTTTTCTAATCCTGAATAGGTGGAATTCCTTCATTATCTTACGGTTGGTAATCATTTATTAGTAAATACCATACATTATATATGAATTTAAAAAAATTGGATTCATTTCTATAAACAAATATTGGTGATGGAGAAGATTTGTATGAAATCATTTGAACAGGCAAATCTTTCTTTTCCTTGTGTATATATGTAGGAAATTTTGTCATTTTCATCCATATTCTTATAAATGAAACACTTAAATATCCTCCAAATAATTCTAAAATTGAAATGAATTTTTAATTAATGCATTTTTATATGATTCTCTAATTAATATTTTTATATAGATATATGCACAGATATATAAATATTTTCTTGGTTGTATTTTTTAATTAGTGTCCTCTCGTGCAAGCACAATAAGTTGCTATGTGACTTCGTTTATTTTTTAAAGTCAAGCGTCAGCACTGTCTTCATTGACTACGAGTTCCCAAACTACTTGAAAAGTCCGGCCCCCTCTTGTTGAAACTCATGAATCCGCCCTAGTATATAAAAACACAATTGGATGTCCTATGAGAAGGCAATATAACCATTATCTTGGAAATAAATTCCTACATAAATAATAAGTTCCAGAGACACCCGAATCATTTGGATAATTAAATAAAAGTTAGTATATTCTATAATATGTAGTGGGATAAAGGTTCCAGTGTTGTTGTTGTTGTTGTATATTCTATAATATGTATATAGAAATACAAGAAACAGCTGGCTGATAAAATGTCTTACCAAGTCGAAATAAGTAAGAATAAATTGCATTCCTGAAGCATATATCCTCCGCTGCTAATACCCACCTTGCTAGCTTTGCATTCATTGTGGGAAAATCCTTGTATCCCCACATAAGTGGATCATCCAACCTGCTTTATTCAGCATACCTTAGCTAAAGCCTTTCTAGTTGTTTCAATTTAGAAATAACTGTAAGCTAAAGTTGTAAGGTGAAAGATCATGATATTCCTTGTTCTCTGTTCATAAAACTGAATGGACAAACAAGAACACACAAAACTGCAACTTGTGTGACTTTTTTTAACCAAAACAAACACAGATAACCTCATCCACCTGTGAGTATCATCATCTTCCTACAGCATTATTTGGACAACAAAATGAAAAAAGTTCAAACCTTGGTGCAATTACTCCAAAATGCCCGACAGCTGCTTCCATAAGAGCAAAACAAATTTTAGAAAGCTATTAATAAAGGTAATAACTCCCGGACGATTCATTATCATCAAAGCTATCTAGCTAATACCAATAAGATTTGATGAGGCCCAAAGAAAAGATTTGAGACTCAAAGGACCAGTCAAGACTCGAAATGGAGGCAACAAGTGGCACCAATACGTTTGCAGCTCGGGATGATATTGTCATGTGCTTTTTTTTGGAGGTTTCTCGGAGGGAGCGGAGGGGAGATACAAGGGGTTAATCTGTTATGGGTCTTATTATGACATTATTTATTTATTAATATGCATTTATTTTGTCTTAAAAGTTACATCCTTATATAACATCGTTATTTATGCCGTGTCTTCGTGTGGTGTACTTTTTAGTCACATGTCCAAATCTGTCATTATTTTCATTATAATATATGTTGTAAGACTTATTTAAAGGACATAGGGGTCTTGTATGAGGAAGCAATGAAATAATCTATTGCCCGTCTTTGAATGAAATCTTGGAAGCACTTTCTCTCTCTCAAGCATGCCCCGCTAAGGTAGTCGCGATCATGATTGTAGTATCTCCACCTCCTGCGACCTCCGAGCAGGCCACTAACAACTTGGTATCAGAACCTACTTGTTCCTCCTCCACAACAACCACCATTGAAGCACTTTCCTAACAGCCCGCAGTTTCAAGACAGCAAGCAGTCGACGACAAGCTTCTGTCAACTTCTTCTGCAAGCAGTCGAGGCCACCTCCCACAACTGTGCATCTTCCACGACGTCGACCCCCTCTGAGCTCCTCGACGCCGATCTCCTCTGCGCTCTTCAACGCCGACCTCTGCACGCATGCGGGATCGTCTAAGCTGATCGTAACCCAGAGAGATCGTTCCCTTCGATCGACCCTACATTACTTCTTTCCTCTCCCAGCATCGAGTCATCTACTTCATGTTGACATCTCTCTACATTAACGACGAGTCGACGACGAAGCTGCAATCGATCGATTCGCACAACATTGTCGTCTTCCGCGTTTCTTCCTCCTCTGGTTCCTCGCCCTAACTGCATTTTCAACTGTCCAAATGGACGACGACCAGTGCAGATCCACACCAGAAACACATGTTTTCAATCTTCCTTCCGTGACGCAATCCTTCCATCTTGAGTGGCACGCCCTTTTCTTATGCCACGCCTCTGAACTTCCTTGAGCCGCACCCCTTTTCTTTTTAATTTTCCTCCAGCCGCCCCTCTTTTCCGACTTAATTAATCACTCCCTGATTAAGTCACATTTTAATTAATTAATCAATTATTTGATTAATTACTCAAACTCATTTTATTTTCAATATGGAAGACAACATTAGCATCCAAGCTCTTGGCGCGCGCATTATTAAGATTCTAATGTCGTTTGAGGAACTCTATAACAAACAACTCTGGGATGTTAAAGCACAGTCATCGCTTCCTCCATCAGTACATCCGGCCACCTCGTCGCCAGATCCGTTGCTGCCAATCATCGCCCTTCATCCATCTTGTCGTTGTTGTCGAACACCACTCCACCAGCCCCGCAAAAGACATTTCTTTTGCCGCCCATTTTCCGAAGGCGTTGCCGCTACTCGGGGCATCCCCACCACTGCTAAGCGCTACCAAGCTTGTTCTAGCGAGAGATCAAGATGCTAGAAGAATCGATCATCCACGCAAAGTTTGAGCTTAAGGACAAGCTCAATTTGAAGGTCGGGAGTGATGTTATGGGTGACATTATTTATTTCTTAATCTGCATTCATTATGTCTTAAAATTCGAGCCCTTATATGACGTTGTTATTTATGTTGTGTTTTTATGTGGTGTCTTCTTTAGTAGCATGTCTAAGTCTGTCATTATTTTCATTAAAAAGTCGGTTATAAGTCTTATTTAAAGGACACTATCAATCTTGTATGAGGAAGCAACAAAATAGTCTATTTCCCGACTTTAAATGAGATCTTGGAAGCTTCCTCCCTCCCTCCCGCCCTCTCTCTCTCTCTCTCTCGAGCACGCTCCGCTTAGGCAACTGCTAGCATGGTTGTGTAGTATCTCCACCACAGTTACCTCCACCTCCGGCGACCTCCGCTTAGGATCCTAACATAATCCTAGAATGGGTAAGAAGATGAGAAGAACCAAAGGGGAGAGAAGAGGAGACTAGAGAGAGGAGTTAGAAAGGGTAATTGGCAGATTGCACCCTCGAATTGCAAGGTTTTGGCCAAATACAACATAAATTGTTAAATTTGGCAAAATGCACCCCCCCTGTGTTGTCAAGGCGTGCGCCTAGAGGCGCCGGACGCACCGGGCGCAGCCCGCCGCGCCTCAGTATAGCTGAGGCGGGCGATGTGCCCCAGGCGCACCCAGGCGCGCCCCGACGCGCGCCTTACAGGCCTCCCAGGCGCACCAAAGGCGCGCCTGGGCCTTTCAAGATGTTTTTTTCAACTTTTTTTTGGGAGATTGGGCAAAATTATGATCTTAGACTCATCCAAGGCACCCATAGGCACACTTGGGGGCCCAAGTCGCTGAAAATCAGCGAGTTGGGGGCCCAATTCGCTGAAAATCAGCGAGTTGGGGGCCCAATTCGCTGAAAATCAGCGAGTTGGGCGCCCAATTCGCTGATTTCCAGAGACTTGGGCGCCCAATTGCTGAAAATCAGCGAGTTGGGCGCAGTTTCAGCGAATTGGGCTCACAATTCGCTCAATTTCAGCGAATTAGGCGTCCAATTCGCTCAATTTCAGCGAATTAGGCGTCCAATTCGCACAATTTCCTTTTTTTACCCAATTTTGCACCTCATGTGCCTCAGGCGCGCGCCTGCGCCCTGCGCCTTGCGCCTAGGCTCCAGGGGCCCTTTGCGCCTCGGTGCGCCTTGCGCCTTTAACAACATAGCCCCCCCCCCCCAAAAAAAAAACAATTTTAGAAAAAGACTGGCAAAACGGTAGTGGTGCAAAGTGCCAACTTTTTTTTATTTTGAGGTGCATTTTGTCAAATTTAACAATTTGGGATGCATTTTGCCAAAACCCTACATTTTGAAGGTGCATTATGCCATTTACCCGTTTTAAAATTGTCTTTAATTTGGTATTTGAGCATTTTATTCATTCATGTCTCCATCTCTCTTTTGTCCATCAATCTCTCTAAATTCTTAAGGACTCCGGCCTCTCTCTCTCCCTCTTTCAGCCACCGATCAAGACCAACCATCATCAAATCCAACCCTACTGCAACTGCTACAGCCATAACAAGCCTCTAGCAACCATATCAACGTTGGACCTACCACTAAAGGAATCATCCTCTAGCAGGACAGCCAATGCCGGTTGGTCACCCCCGCATGCTGCCTCACTCACTGCATCCCGGCTGTCATCGAGGTGCCACCACTCTGCTGTTTAGAAATAACCCCTCAAACAAGGAAGAAGAAGAAGAACCCAAGGTGCATCTTCATAAACTGAATCACTTAATTGAGGCCCAGGTATTAAATTGAAGTGTTCAATCATGATCCATTTTACCCAACCAATAAACAATATACCCTAACCAAATTAAAACGGCTCTAATGATTCCAGACAAAAAAAATTACTAAAACATTCAGCAATGCAAAATCCAAAAGATATAAGCGCATTAGAAAATTTTCTATGCCGATTTCCGCTTCATAATTTGCAAATCAAACGATTCATACCAGTAGGTATCTATCTATTCGACATGAAAATCTTCAAATCCCATCAACAGATACCTACTATCATGATTGAACAGGCGCTGTGCTTCTACAGGCGCTGTTTCAGGACCGGATGGGTGCTTCCGGTGAGCCATTTTTTCCGGTGAAGCTCATAGTCATTTTATTTTTTTCCGGTGAGTCATTTTATTTTTGTACAGCCCGGCGAACGAGCCATTTATCTACCCACTGTCATTCGACAGTTTTATTTTTTTTTCAGGGGGGCTTCAGATTTGTGTTTGCTGTGAAATTGCATAGAATTTGTGCTTCAGATTTGTGAAATTAAGATGTTTAGAAGATCCAATTGAAAAGATCCACAAATTAGGTTAATTTGAAATCCCCAGCTCAAACTGAAAATCATGAGTCAAACGAACATAAATTTTCATTTTGCCTCAAAACGGACTTGAAAACCATGTTGCAAACGAACATAAGTTTTTGTTTTGCCCCAAAACGAAAACACTTGATTTTTTCAAAACCGTAAATGAAAACGGTGCAAATGAACGGGGTCTTAACAGCCGGATACCTTAGAAAAACGATCGCAGTTGTTGGCAAGAAAAGGACTGGGAGAGTGATACGGTACCAAAGACGGGTGGTGCGGGCGAACCG
The DNA here is from genome assembly GCA_039583875.1 of Platanthera guangdongensis. Classification (NCBI taxonomy): domain Eukaryota; kingdom Viridiplantae; phylum Streptophyta; class Magnoliopsida; order Asparagales; family Orchidaceae; genus Platanthera; species Platanthera guangdongensis. The sequence goes on along the minus strand of CM077166.1, from coordinate 17,471,751 downwards.
GATACGGCACCAAATGGGGGCGAACCCAATAACTGATGGGCCGGGAGGGGCTTTTCTGTCTTTTCTTTATGTTTTTACATAAGTATTTAAGGGTTGTAGCTGTAGGGTTTTGGGTATGCAAAAAGAACCGTGAATATTGTTGTGTGCTGTGTGGAGATCGGAAGAACCATCTCCCTCTGGCCGATAGACTGTTCAGGGGGGAAATCTCCGTAGGTCAGATCTTATCTCTACTTCTTGTGATTTGGTTGTCGTGGTGATAGTTGTTGTGATCTGGGTTGTGTTTTGTTGAACTTTTATTGAAGTTGTTGCTATTGTTGAATTGTTTGCTACTATCTTCTGGTTTTACTTTGGTGTTATTGAGTTGTAATCGTATCAAAGGTATCAGAGGAGCACAATCTCCCTTTTCTTTTGTCATGTCGGTCGCCGACTCAACACGATCGAAGGAACCTGCCGGGGAACTGGATGCTATCTGGCAAGTACAGGACAACTTAGCTAACTCGCTGAAGATATTTACGGAGCAGCAGAGCCGTACCTCCGAGGAAGTCCGTGAAATACTCTCGGTTCTGAAAGACGACCGTAACAGCAGCATTGGAGGCACAACAGTCTCACCCGATGTCTGTGGCACCTCCAGCTACCAGTCCATCACTACTCACTTTGCTTGGATCGAGTTCCCGCGCTTCTTTGGAGACGTTCTCATTGGATTTATAAATGTGATCTATTTTTTGAAGTGGATGGACCCCAGATGATATGAAGGTTTGTATTGTCTTCGTGCACATGGAAGACAAAGAGCTCTATTGGCATCAAGGGTTCATGAACACTAGCCTCACTCGACAATGGCCATCTTTGGAGGAATATTGCCAAGCCCTCAATGCCCGTTTTGGCTCCATTTTATTTGATGACCCCTATAGTGAGATGAAGAACTTACGTCAAAAGGGTTCGGTGCAGAGTTACTTGGAGGAATTCGACGTTCTCCTACACCCCGTGGTCATTCCTGAGAAGCATGCAATCAATCTTTGTCTAGCCGGCTTAAAAGGAGAAATTGAATACGTGGTGCGAATGTTTCATCCCAAATCACTGCAAGAAGTTTTTTCTCTCGCACGGCTACAAGAACAACAACTGACTTTTACTGCTAAGCGGACCACCAGTAACACTTGGGAGCTGCGGTTCAGGGAGCGTAAGTAAGCGGATGGTACACAGTGGAACCGAAATACTACCACAGGGGCAACCGGCCCTCCTACTAGCAAGCCCAAACTCACCTCGACGGAGATGGATGAGAGACGGAGTAAGGGTTTGTGTTTCTGGTGCGATAGCAAATTCACTCCGGGCCACAAGTGTTTGGAATGACGGAAATCGTATGCTCTTGAACTAATACCCGACAATGGGGACGAGGAGGATGATCTGGCCGGCGAACTGCACGAGGGGTCATTGTTGTTGGAAGCCGCAGCGAAAGAATCCTCTCTGCATGTATCAGTTCACGCACTGGTGGGTACGCCTCATTTTCAAACTATGTGCGTCACCGCCTCCCACAATGGAGCACCAATTAATGTCTTGATCGACTCTAGGAGCACAAATAATTTTTTGGACCTTGACACGGCGACACGGCTGCAATGCCTTCTGACATCCATTCCGAGCTTCGATGTTGCGGTGGGGAATGGGAAAACAATTGTGAGTTCTTATAAAGTTATAGGGTTTCGGTGGCACATGCAGGGCGTATTATTTACCTCAGACATGTTGGTACTTTCGTTAGGAGGTTGCGAGGTAGTGTTGGGAGTTCAGTGGCTCGTCACTCTAGGCGTGGTTCAATGGGATTTCTGTGCTTTAAAAATGGAATTCTGTGTCCAAGGACGCCGAATATCCTAACAGGGATCGCAACATGCGGGCAATACTTGGATGCGCCTGCGGCACACTCAAAAACTAGTCACAAATAACAGCACGCTCAACATGCTGGCACTGTGCTACATTCAGCCTCAACCGCCTGCACCGGAAGTGGTCTATCCGGACATCAGCATTCAACCGGATACATCTGAGCAACTGGGAGGGATAGAGTAAAACCAACTGAACACTGTTTTAGAGGAGTTTCCAGACCTCTTCGTTGAACCAACGGGGCTGCCACCGAATCGGCAACACGAACACCACATTCCGTTCAAGGAGGAAGCAACACCAGTTAACATTCGGTCATACCGTTATCCACCCGCGCAGAAGGCAGTGATTGAGCGTATGGTGGAGGAATTACTTGATATGGGAATGATTCAACCCAGCAATAGTCCTTTCACTTCCCCGGTGGTATTGGTCAAGAAGAGTGACAACATATGGCGTATCTGCGTCGATTACCGGCAACTGAACAAGAACATCATCAAGGACAAATTTCTGATTCCCGTTATCGAGAAATTGATTGAGGAATTACAAGGGGCTGTTTTCTTTTCGAAGTTAGATCTACGGGAAGACTATTATCAGGTGAGGATGGCACCAGGTGACATCTACAAAACGGCGTTCCGCACTCACCATGAACATTACGAATTTCTCATGATGTCGTTTGGATTGTCCAACACTCCGTCGACGTTTCAGAGCTTGATGAACTCGATCTTCCGCGAGCACCTACGGAGATTCATCTTAGTGTTCTTTGACGACATACTCATCTTCAGTCGGTCATGGAAGGACCACTTGGAGCATCTACATACCACCTTGACAATTTTGCGGCACCAACAACTTTTCCTCAAGAGGAGTAAATGTCATTTTGGCCTGCGGAAAATACAATATTTGCGTCATCTGATTTCAAGCGAAGGGGTAGAGACGGATCCCAGTAAAGTTCAGGGAATGTTGGATTGTCCCACTCCCAACTACCCTAAAGAAGTTACGCGGGTTTTTGGGACTAACGGGGCATTACAGACGGTTTATCCAAGGCTACGGGGTGCTAGCTAAGTCACTAACATCCATGCTCCACCAACAGAAATTTAAATGCAATGATGGTGCTGAGGCGGCTTTTCGGGCACTAAAGGCGGTAGTTTCACACCCTCCAGTGCTACATCTGCCCGACTTTCAGAAGCCCTTCATTGTTGAGACGGATGCGGCGGATACCGGCGTGGGTGCAGTCTTGTTACAAGAAGATCAACCCATCACGTATTTCAGTAAAGCGCTCAGGCCAAAGAATGCTAAGTTGTCTACATATGAGAAGGAACTCCTCGCCGTGGTGATGGCGGTAAACAAGTGGCGGCATTACTTGGTTGGGTCTCCTTTTATCATTTGGACCGATCATGAGAGCCTTAAATTCTTACTTGAGCAACGCATCGCCACTCCCGCTCAACAGTGCTACCCAGCTAGATTGATGGGCTGCGATTTCCAAATCCAATACAAGAGGGGCAAGGATAATGCTTGTGCGGACACGCTTTCCCGGAAGTATGAGAAGCTCGAAACGGAGCTCCGCGCAATGGTTGTGGTGCAGTCCGAATTACTCCAGGCAGTCCGACAATCTTGGGAGTAGGACAACAATATTCAGCTCATCATCGCTGCCAAGGAGGCAGATCCGAACACTAAGCCTAATTACCAGTGGAGACGGGGTGTGCTGCAGCGTAAAGGACGACTGGTGGTCGGCCAGGACAAGGAACTCAAACACAAGTTACTCCAATTGTATCATGAAAGCCCCATGGGCGTGCACTCGGGAATTACAACAACGTACCATAGGTTGAAGCATGTGTTTTATTGAAAAAAAAATTAAGTCGGACGTCTACGACTATATACAAAGGTGTCTGGTTTGCCAAACTTGTAAAGCAGTCAATCAATTAATGTTGGGATCTTTGTAGCTCCTACCGATTCCGGAACACATCTGGCAAGAAATTTCAATGGATTTTATCGAGAGTCTTCCCAAGAGTTAAGGGAAGTCAGTCATCCTCGTGGTGGTAGATCGACTTACCAAGCAGGCACACTTTATGGTTTTACCACACTCATACACCATACACGGCGGAGGAGGTGGCACAGGTTTTCCTAAATTTCATTTTCCAGCTGCATGGCCTTCCAACGGCGATTGTAAGCGATCGTGACTCTATTTTTCTCAGTGATTTTTGGATCGAGTTGTTCAAGATTTTGCATGTTCAATTACACCATTCAACCGCCTACCATCCACAAAGCGACGGGCAAACGGGGGTGGTGAATCGATGCGTAGAAGGGTACTTACGGTGCATGTGTCATGAACACCCACGGAGTTGGGCGGAGTGGATTCCCCTAGCGGAGTGGTGATACAATTCTTCCTTCCAAAGTGCAATCAGGATGACTCCGTACGAGGTCGTGTACGGGCAGGAACCACAACCACCATCTTCATACATTGAAGGCACTTCAACGGTGGAGGCGGTTGACCGCACATTGGAGGCAAGGGAGCGGGTTCTCTTGATTTTAAAGCAGAATTTAACACAAGCCGAGAATCGAATGGAGACATTGGCCGATAGAGGGCGTCGTGAAAGGAAGCTAGACGTGAGCTCTTGGGTGTACGTCCGCCTGCAGCCCTACCGGCAAGTGAGCCTACATACGCACGGCTATCAAAAGTTGTCGCCCAGGTTCTTCGGACCTTTTAAGGTGTTGGAAAGGATCGGCAAATCGGCTTATCGCCTCGAACTACCGGCAGACACCAAAGTTCATGCAACATTTCATATTTCTCAATTGAAGGAGCATAAGGGAGAACCACCTCGCCAACCGGGGCAACAACCATCCACAGTTTCGAAGGAAGGAAATGTGTTGCGCGAACCACTGAAAAGCTTAGGGCAAAGGATCATCAACCGCGATGGACGTGTGGTCACTCAGATTCTTGTTCAGTGGGACGATGATTCGCGAGCAAATGCAACTTGGGAGGATCTCTGGTCACTATAACAGACGTATCCTCACTTTGTTCCTTGGGGACAAGGAACAGCAGATGGGGAGGCAAGAGATACGGCACCAAAGACGGGCGGTGCGGGCGAACCGGATACGGCACCAAATGGCAGCGAACCCAGCAACTGATGGGCCTGGGAGGGGCTTTTCTGTCTTTTATTTATGTTTTTACCCAAGTATTTAAAGGTTGTAGCTGTAGGGTTTTGGGTATGCAAAAAGAACAGTGAATGTTGTTGTGTGCTATGTGGAGATTGGAAGAACCCTCTCCCTCTGGCCGATCGACTGGTCAGGGGGGAAATCTCCTTCCTTAGGTCAGATCTTATCTCTACTTCCTGTGATTTAGTTGTCGTGGTGATAGTTGTTGTGATCTGGGTTGTGTTTTGTTGAACTTTTATTAAAGTTGTTGCTATTGTTGAAGTGTTTGCTACTATCTTCTGGATTTAAATGGGTGTTATTGAGTTGTAATCGTATCAGAGAGATTAGTAGAAAAGGAGGGGAAGAAGAATCACCGACGTAGACATGTGGTTGCTGACGGTGATCAGGGGTCGGCCGGGAGAGCGGAAATGAACGAGACGGTGAAGGGTTTCGGCGTTGTGAACCTGGGTGGAGTTTAGGAAGGAGGTGAACATCTTGGCGAAGGCCCCTACGGCCGCAATAACCAGCATGCGGGGGAGGCCACCGGCGTGATCCGCTTTTCCGGCCCATCTCATCGCAGAAGCCGCCGGATTGGTTCCCGACGTCGCCGATCTGGATCCAAACGCCAGCGGCGGGATCGGCTGTTGGCTCATTTGCTCTAGCGGGCCGCTGCGGAGATGACGGGAGCCGCAGAGGCGCCGTTGAAAATTTTGTTGCGAAATTGGGGGGTTTTGGCACTTAACACCCTCCAAGAGGGTGTTTGGCACATTACACTCTCATATTGAATCTTTGGCACTTTTTAAAGGGTGATGTTATATATAAACCGCTTTTGAATATATACAAACCAATTTTTATAGTTTTTTGGGTCCTTTAAAAACACTATACACAAACCAACTTAAATACTCAAAAAATCAGTTTTTCTCATTTCTATCTCAAGTCTCACAAGATGTTTGCCCGCTCCCGATACCCCGCCGCATACACCTACTGATATCTCTTGTAACGATCATGCTAAAGCCCCCGTCACGCAATGGAGCCTTGGCGGCAGAAGCAGCCCCCCGGTTGGTGATCTCTCATATTCGGTTCGCCCGCTCTCGATACTCATCCGCATACACCTCCCGATCACTCCTATTTGGTTCCTCGCGATAACCTTTGCCGCCCCTCGATATCGCGTCGCCGACGTGTAATGAAGATTCTCCAAATTTGACAATCTAGTGTTTACCTGCAGCCGGAATGTTTCTTTCTACTACTGCACTGTTCACAATTAATTATAGCAAAATTTAAAGTATTTATACGAGCTATTGATTTTTGTAAGAAAAAAAATTAATATCTCGCGAGCTAGTGTTATTAAGTGGTTTTTTTAAAAAAAAAATTTATTTTGTGCTGGTTTGTATATAACCATTAGGTTTGTGTATAACAAATTTATATTTGCACTGGTTTGTATATAGTAATTGTTTGTATATAGCCAAAAGCGGTTTATATATAGCATCACCCCTTTTTAAATGTCAAAATTTTAAACCTGGGGTGCAATGTGTCAAACACCCTCAATTAAAGGGTGTTAAGTGCCAAAATTCCCGAAATAGGTTTTTATTACTGCCGAATATTTTAGCAAACCATTATTATTACTCTATTAGCAAAATTTTGAAAATAACGATTTCAAAAAGGCTTTTTCGCACATTGCATTCTCCATTTGCTCATATTTGATATTTTGCAATCCGAAAATTTAAATATGACACTTTTCATCTCTTATTTGCATTTATATTGACATTTTGCATCCTTGATTGAAATTCAAGGGGTCTGAGAACAAATCAAGCGTATATAACTATTGGTAAGGAAGATGAACAAAATTACCTCTCATTATATTGCCCTAAGGTGCAGGGTACCAAATAAATACAAATGAGATATGCAAAGTGTCATATTTAAAATTTTGGGATGCAAAATATCAAATATGAGCAAACTGGAGATGCAATGTGCTAAAAAAGCCATTTCAAAATGACATTATATTATTAGCAATTACCAAAAGATTAAAAAAATGATTAACCGGTAAAGTCACCGCACTTTAGCAATTACCAAAAGATTATATGTGAATTCATAATCCTCTTTAATGTCTTGCAGCATTTGCATTTACTTATTTATTACTGCATTGAATCCTTTTTCATGATTTTAGGCACATGTTTGCCCTGGACGAGTACACTTAGCTCAACATTGGCATCACTCATATGCAAGAGCCAAACAGGCAACCCAACAGCCGAACAGCAGTCCGCACATCTCAACCTTCTCTCCTCTCAAATATAGAGAGGTAAGTTGTTGAGGTCAAGGCTTGAACCGCCAGCCTTCTTTATAAAAGGGGACTCATTCCACCTCCCACACCCAATTGTGTTGCAACACTGTTGGGCACGAGAGGTGGAATGAGTCCACTCTTATAAACGAGGTTGTTGCAATCCAGTTGTTAGATCATCTGTTTGACTCTTGTATACGAGTGATGCATGTGTTGGGCTAACCGTACTCATGCAGAGTGGCTTAGCCCAACTTTCAACATAAAAAATAACGACTTTTGTAGTAAGAGAAAAAAAATTCTCTTTCGCACTGAGATTTCCATTTGCTTCTACTCCCAAGTTAACTAGAAGGGACTAGGGACTAATTTCATAAAACAACAAAGCTTGAGGGCTGATACCAGCAAAAAATATATATGGAGACCAATTTCATAAAGTACATACAGTTTTAGCACTGATTTATCAATTTTGCAAAAAATGTATTGCCATACTGCGGCTGCCTTAACGTAAGAGAAGGATGGGAGTATATTTCTGAAATATCAAGTTGTGAAATGGAAAATAATATCATTTTACCCTAAACCCTAAAATTTAAATGTACTATACTAAATATCCTCTTATTTTGCACTAATGTATGCATTTTCTAACATCATCTGTTCATGTTCTAACAAAAGAAGCATGCATGTTGAACCTCCCAGTTACTAAACACTGTAAATTTGTCACTTCCCAACTTATAACTCCTGAAAACTTAAAGGAGAAATCTAACACAAACTCATCATGATAATATTGGGGGTTAGTGGATTACAACAAACCGACTCTCTGGTTCTTCGGCGCGTAGCTGATGGTGCCTCGCAAACTAAAGTTTTAAAATACAACTTTTTCGTGCCCGGAGAAAGAATGCGGATCAAAAGATATCCGGGTGAAATCTTCCTGGGATGGAGCTACTACCACCTCCGGCCTGCTTAAGATGCATCGCCAGAGCATAGTTGTTCACCTGCCAAGCAAGAAGTTAAGCTAACATTCTGCATGTTTTTTTTTAAAGCAAGTCTTTAGGGAAAAATTTCATACCTCCAGCTTACTTAGCTGCTCCTGGTACTGAGAAACCAGCTGTTTTAGATGTAAAAGCTCCTGTTCTTCATTTCCAAGTGTTTCTGTCGTTCGTGCTGGATGACAACAGCGCTTTTCAAAATCGTGTTTTCGCGGAGAATTGTTTCTACCTGTTCCTTCAGCATCATGCATTCCTACATCAAACAAAAAAGGTATTAAATGGGGAGCAGATGGGATACAAACACAGAAGAAGTTATGGACGGGACCGGAATCCCCCAAGCCCTGGCACTCCGGCAGCAACAGTACACCCGATGTTCATCATCCCCGTGATACTTTTTTTGTCTCGCCATATATAAACTGAATAGAAATTGAAGGGATGATAACAATTTTTAAATAAAATAAAATAAAATAACACACATTCTATATTTAAAGATATAAAAAGGAATTGGTAAAATTGAAAAAATGAATATGATGGAGTTCAGATTCCTCGAGTCGATTTTTAAATAAATAAATTGGAATTTTCTTTTAAATATGTTGCGCTGGTGCGATTTTCTCAAGCAAACGGAGAGCGGCAATCAATCTTAGCTTCACAAGCGCGCGCCTATGAGCCTAGCAAGCGGGCATATTTAGCAAACATGAATTAATTTTCCACAAGAACACAAGCGAGAAAAATTGCGAGAATATAGAAATTAACGACAAGATGTAACGAGATAATTAAGGCAAACATGCTCTGTTTTTAATAATCAATAAATATTAAGCATATCACTTTGATTAACAGGAAACTAGCAAAGGTGATAAATTTTAGAGATATACCAAAGGGTCCTTAGGGAAACAAGGGTTGGAAGGGTTGATAGGAGCGGAAAGCCCGGATGAGGTGCATGGGCTTCACGATATTAGGGCCAGGTAAAGCTTCAGGCTTCATGAAGGAGGAATCGGGCAGAGGTTGGAGCCAGGAGGAGCGGCCGTCAAATTGTTGCTGGAGGAGGACCGGGAAGTGTTTATCGGGGTCGACCGGCCCTCGAGTGGAAGCGGCGGAAACGATGGGCTCAGTGGCAGGTCGTCACGGTTCCGAGTGTAAGGACCCGGTGGAGGTGGCGTTGATCCTGACAGAAGAGGGCAGGGATCGGTTCGCCGGAACCCAAGGGCGAAGGTCGGCATTGCTAGATCTGGCGGAGGCGTCGTCTGGAGGCGCAATGGGGGAAAGAGGCTGGCTTCCGACAAAACAGAGAAAACTCTGTTTCGTCGAATTCTGTCATGCTGCCTTGATTGAGAGAACAACCTAATTGTATAAACAGGAAATGTTGGTTCTCTTATGCTTTTAAGAAAGTGACAAAAAAATGATTACATGGATATTTCCCAGGAAAGAATGAGAAATTATTTTTAACTTTTAAAACAGTTTTTCCAAATTATAATTAAATCCGTGGGTTTAATTATAGAATATCCAAAAGATTTTTTTTCCTATTTAATAAAATATGCTTAATTTTAATAAATTATTTGTGAGTGTTTGTCTTAATTAATCTATTAACTAATTTGACGGATCTTTTTATTCAGGGACCTATTGGAAGATTACCCCAATAAGCTGTTACAACGACGCGAACAATGTGGGCGAGATAGAAAATAATACATATGCGATAAAAATAGATGTGTGCGAGGACGTGCGCAACATAAAGAAAATACAGGAAATAATAGTAAAATAAATATGCGTTAAGATGCGGCACCGGTTGCATCAGAATATTTCACCAAATGGTATTTCTCTCTTATTATATAATGTGTGTAAAGTTCATTACCGCATAAATACAGCAACCTCACCTTTATGTTTTGAAATTACAAAAACCTCTCCTCTAAAGCTCTATTTGGGATTCCGGTGGCGGCTGGGAAGGGAAACGAACATCGCCGCAATATTGGACTGGAGGTAGGGACGGCGGCTGCGAACGGCAGTATTTTGTGACTCGTTCAATGGCCCTCCACACCGGCGAGAACGCCTCCGCCTCGACCTCCGCTAACTCCCATCGCTTGGATCAACTTGAAGCCCGACTTGAGGATCACTCTCCTCCTTCGAGAGCACGCGGCCATGGCAGTAAATCGTCCACCGGCCCCTCTACCTCAACCACCGCAAACCCTTCGGCCCGTCCCGGACTACATGGGGTTACTCCACCCCACTACGGACATCCACTCGTTCCATCTCTGTCGGATCGAGATCCTTGTGTTCGACAACATCGACCATCTTGATTGGATCGTCCACATCGAACAGTTCTTCGACCTTCAGTCCACCCCCGCAAACCAGAAGGTTTCTCTAACCACTATCTATATGGAGGGTTAGGCGCTCCATTGGGTTTGTTGGAAACCACAACAGGTTTGAAGGAGGATCTCCCCCGCCACTATGACGCCCACCAGGAGGGCATTGCCTACGAGCGCCTTAGCTTCGTTCACCAGTTCAGCACCGTGACCACCTACATTGAAGAGACCCCAACGCTTAACTCACGAGTAGAACCTTGAGCTAAGCCACAAGATCATTTTCTTACGCTGTCAACAGTCGTAGTTTCCCACCCACGTCTGTGCCTTCAAAGACGTGTGCATGCTAGTGGGATCTGAAGAGGACGGTCCTGACTTTAGGGACTTGGACACCCTGAAAAATGTTGATGGCCCCTACGGACCTCCACCATAAGGACAAGGTCATTTTTTTGGGAGGTGTTGATACGTATCTTATCATGTAGTGTCTTGTTATGTAGTTGAGCCTCCACCTATATAAGGACCCCTTAGGTAGTGAGAGTTATCTTTTGATTGATAGTCTTCAGTCTCTCTTTGGAGAGCGGAGTGCTTTAGAGGATCAATCTCAGAGTATTTGGCGAGAGCTTGTCTATCAATTTTATTGTTTATTTTTTGCAATGCGAGTTCATGTTCTTTATTTTAGATCTTGATATAGCTTCTGTGTATCAGAAGGTGTAGAGGTGAGCTCAGATATGAGGTTGCAAGATATGCATAAAATAGCACAAGTAATTGTCGGGTAGAAGACCTGGGACGTGAGTGACCAACTAGATAAATTCATCCGCGTAAGATTCAATGGAGCCCGTCTGGCGAACCTTGAAAAGGCGTTCGATGGTGTTGCTGGAGTAGCGGTGATCATAACGATGAATAAGTGACTCAATGAGAGTTGCCCCGGTGAGGCCGGAAGAGGATTGGTAGAGCCAGCAGACCCAATGAAGTGTGAACCATTCCATACCAATAAGGGTTGTGGAGTCCTTTTGCACCTCAGGGATCTGGTGAACGTCAAAGTACTGCTTGAGGTGGGCAATCCAACCTAGGGGGTCGGATCAATCCCGCAAAAGCAGGTTCGTTTGTGTACAATGCGCTGGGGGATCCCAAGGCAGACACGGCGTTAGGCCTGGAGTGCTAGCAGGATTATATGTTGTGAAGTAGTGTCATAATAGACACAAATTGCTCGACTTGGGCCTCGAGACGAGTTCTAATGGTGGTGAGGGCATGTTCTAAGGCCTCCATACGGTGCTCCATTGAAGCAACCTACGTGGCATCTAGCGACAAACCTTGGTATTTTCATATTTTTTTTTTATTCTTTGTATTATATTACTATGTTGTTTTCGCGCGCACTTATTTTTTGTTTGAAGAACTTACAGGGTTGACCGTCTAGTCAGACCATGAATAAAAAAGTCTGATAATTTAGGATGGTTAGGGAGAGAAATGCAAGCTCTAATTATTTAAGAAACAAATAAAAAAATTAATTTAGGAAACAAATTATTTGGGAAGAATAACTTGATTAAAAGGCAAGGGATTAAAGAAAATAAAAAATAGAAGAAGAAAAGAAATATGTTTGGAAACATGAAAAATGCCAATAATCAGCCACTAGATTGTTTATAACAAGACTCGTAATCAAAAGCTTGGGCGCGGCAATTATTCAGAGGAATCGAATTCTTTGTTGTTTTCTCTATAGGACAGACACCTCCGCTGGTTCTCAGTCAGCACCACGCGAGCGGTCACCTCTTTTGCCATCGACGACGTCCACGCCGGAGCCTCAGACGCTGGTTCCCGCAAAGCCCCAGCTTACGTGATTGTCGCAACCTCTGTGGCAACAACACTGTGACAGGTCTCTTCTTCGGCATCAGCGTTTTCTTCAACTCTCGCTGACGCCACTAACGCTCAATCTCGTCGTCGTCGATCTCATACCCACTTACTGCGAATCCTTACAGATCCTTGTCGACGTGGACACCAATCTGGGAATTTGTACTTCCTGTGTGTACTGCCTTGGACCACTATTGACACTGACACCGCTATTTCAGTGGTCTGATTTGACTCTGTCAGCCTACCACTATTTTAAATATCCTCTGACATGTCCGACATGTCGTTTTTTAGGGTAAAGCATCTTTAAAAAATGATTGTCCTTTTGTAAAATATAGGATGACATATCATATTTTTCTCAATATATCGGCATACACGACTTTTTGATGGCGATCGACGACACTCATGTTTATTTAGATTTTTATTACTGATGTTTAGATTGTGAACCTGCCTGTTTGCATCATCAACACATTCGCACTGCATTTAGGTTGCATCATAGTCGTCGAGTTATTGTCAGCATGCCCTTGCATCACTTTTGAACAAAACGTTCGCTATTCTATTTCAAGTTATGTTAGGAATCTAGCAATATATGTGTAAATCACGTATATATATAATATAGTTTGAATGCTTAAATCAATTAAACTTATTGTTTAGTTCTTTTAATGTGTTATTCTTATAATCAAATTTGTATAAATATTTCACACTTTATTTTTTTTCATATTATTAGAAAAGCTCATGTAAAAGGCTCATTTTTTCCTCCTCCTTCTTTAGTCCCACATCATGTATAGGATTTATTCTTCTCTCTTCTCTCCTATATATTTGTATTCTCCCCTTGTATTTAAAAACTGGAATAATACATACAAGCTTTGAGCTCTTCCAACATGGTATCAGAGCCAGGTTACGTCTAGCTGCGGACTGTCCTTTCTCTGTCCGCCCGGTCTCCTGCGGACTGCCTTCCTGCATCCGCCCTCTCTGCGGACTGCCTTCCTGTCCGCTCCGGTCTCGTGCGGACTGCCTGCCTTCCTGCATCCGCCTCTCTGCGGACTGCCCCTCTGTATCTGTCCGCTCGGCTACCCTGCGGATTGCATTCCTGTCCGCTTCGGTCTCGTGCGGACTGCCCTTCTGATTCCGCTCCTCTTCTCTCCCTCCGTGGTTCCACCCTCTTCAGGCTTCTTATAGCCACCTTCTCCTCTGACTCGTGGGGCCCACCTCTCTCTATCCGCTCCGGACGATTATTCCTGTCCGCTGCACTCTGTTTGTGTCCGCTCGAGCCTCTTTGCTCGCGGACTGCTCCCTCTAGCTCGCGGACTCTCTCCGCCATCTCTTGCGGACTGCCCCTGTCCGCTGCGGGCTCTCCTTGTGTCAACTGCGCTCCTCTTGCTGCGACCTCTGCCGCGACCTGCCCCAGTTCGCCGCGACCTCTGCCGCGACCTGCCCCCCTGTTCTCCGCAGTCTCTTGCGGACGGCTCCTGTCCGCTGCCGCGACCTGCCTCCAGTTCGCCGCGGCCTCTGTCGCGCACTGCTCTAGCTCTGCTCTCAACAGCTGAAATCTGCTCCAACTCGCCGCGACCTCTTCTCGCGGACTGCTCCTGTTCGCCGCGGCCTCACTCAGTTCGCCGCGACCTCCAGACCGCCGCGACCTCCAGACCGCCGCGACCTCCAGACCGCTGCGGGCTCTCCTTTCTCCCACTGCTTGCCGCGCGGTTTGTTCTCTCTGCGCCCTGCTGTCTGCTGCTCCTCAGTCGCAATGTCCTCCAGCGACTCCACTACCGCTCAACCCCCTGCCGACCACGTGGCTCCTCTCGAACTCCGCGATGAGCTTCGGATCACTACTATTTCTCTCTCTGGCAAGACCAACTTCATTCCCTGGGTCCACTCTGTCCGACGGGTCTTACAGGCCAAGGGTCTTGCCCGTCACCTTACCCAGGGCCCACCAACTCCTCCTACTGATGATTGGCTCCGCAATGACGGTCGCGTCCAGACCTGGATCCTGAACTCGGTCGAGGGTGAGCCGTACCAGATGATCATGTATCATGATACCGCTAAAGCCATGTGGGATGAACTTCATTCGTTGTACTCCGGGAAGGACAGCCTTCAGCACCTTTTTGACATCCTCACTGATCTTCGGGCCTTGGATGTTGGCAAAGCTCTGGACATGACCTCCTTCGTGGCCCGTGCTAAAACTCTCACGGAAGCCTGGATTCAGCACCAGCCCGCGACTACCGATCTCGCTGCCCAACGCGCCCAGAAGGAGGCTGTTTGTATTGCTATGATTATAGCTCGCGTCCCGCCACACCTGCACAGTATTCGGGCCCAGGTTCTGGCTTCACTCACTACCCCTTCCTTCTCTGATGTCTGCTCGATGTTACTTCGTGTACCACCTCCACCGGAGGCTCCTGCACCACCCTCGCCGGCCCTTCTTCAGCAGGCCCTTCCTCCTCTACTTCCACAACCCTCTTTTCCTTGGGGTAGCCGTACGGGCTCCCGTGGGCGGGGCCGTGGTGTCCGCGGACGGCCCAAGTGCACCTACTGCGGCCGGGATGGCCATACTGAAGCCGTCTGTCACAAGAAACATGGCTACCCCCCTCGCCCGCCTACTGCTGCTGTTACTGATAGCTCTCCTCCGACTGGTACGGATCTTGAGGCTCTTCGCCTTCAGCTGCAACACCTCCAGGGGCTCCTCAACCCCCCTTCTGCTTCCATTGTCTCCACCTCCCATGCAGGTATTGTCTCCACCTCCACTGCAGGCACTGCCTGTCTCTCTTCCAGCTCTCGCTGGATCTTGGACTCGGGCGCCACCCACCACATCACTTCCATGCGGCCGCCCCAGTTCTCTGCTGCTGCTCACCCCCGTCTATTACTGTGGCCAATGGTGCGCTTGTCCCGGTCTCCGGCTGCGCGGATCTCCTCCTTCCTCCCTCTCTCTCTCTTCGCTCCGTCCTTTATGTGTCAGCCTCGCCTTTTAATTTACTCTCTGTTGGTCGTCTTACTACTGATATGAATTGCTTTATCACCTTCACCTCTTCTGCTTTTTGATACAGGATCAGCAGACGCGGATTACCATTGGTAGGGGTCGGCTGCAGAACGGGCTCTACCTCCTCGATGTCTCTCCCACCTCCCTTTCCTCTGTTTCCTCGTCAGATTGGCATTGTCGGCTTGGGCATGCCCCTCTACCTATCCTGCAGAAGGCGCTTCCCGACCTTCCTCTTCCTGTTTTTAAATGCGATTCTTGTATTATTGGCAAACAGCCTCGCTCTTCTTATCCCGCTCATTGTACTCGGAGCTCTGCTCCATTTGATTTAATACATTCTGATATTTGGGGACCCTATAAAGTTTCTAGCATTTCTGGTTATCGTTATTTTATAACATTTATTGATGATTACTCTCGTACTACTTGGTTGTATCTCCTGCATGATCGCTCTGAGCTTCCTCGTGTCTTTCAGGCGTTTGTGTTAGCGACTCGTACGCAATTCTCTACCACCATTAAAACTTTCCGCTCTGATAATGCCCGGGAATATACTAGCCACGAGTTTGCCACTCTCTGCGCAAACTTCGGTATTGTTCACCAGACCTCTTGTCCCTACACCCCTCAACAAAACGGGGTCGCCGAACGCAAGAATCGCCACTTGCTCGATGTGGCTCGCTCTCTCATGCTTCACATGCACGTTCCCAAAGTCTTCTGGAACTTTGCGGTGTCCACTGCATGTTTTCTTATCAACCGTCTCCCCTCTCCCGTTCTCCAGAACGCTACCCCCTTCAGCCTTCTTTTTCCCTCCACACCCGCCTTCCCCCTCACCCCCGGGTTTTTGGATGTACCTGCTTTGTCCATACCCTAGGCCCCACTCTTGACAAACTGGATCCCCGTGCGACCAAACAAATTTTTGTCGGCTACTCCCGTACCCAAAAGGGCTATGTTTGCTACTCTCCGATCACCCGGAAGGTCTCTGTTTCGGCTGATGTTACTTTCCGGGAGGATCAACACTTCTTCCCTCCTCCTTTGCCACCACTTCTACCACCACCTCCTACAACACCCTCCCTTCCCCGGCCGGTGATCCACGTCCACTCACTTCCCACCATCCCTACGCCTCCTCCCACCATTGACCCTCCTCGACCCCCCGTTATTCGGGTCTATGCTCGTCGCCCTCTTCCTCCCGTTGCTCCTCTGCAGTCGGCTTCGACCTCGGCTTCTCTGTGTTCTGCTGCTCCGGTGTCGGCCTCTACCGCTCATCCAATGGCGGACTATGTTTCTCTCCATCGCCTCTCTCCACCTCTCCAGACCTTGGCTACTTCGCTCTCCTCGGTCTCTATTCCTACTTCTGTCCAGGACGCTCTTCAACATCCTGGGTGGCGGGCGGCCATGGAAGACGAGATGGCTGCTCTTTGGGCCAACCAGACTTGGACCTTGGTGCCCCTTCCTCCCGGCCAGAAAACCCGTTGGGTGCAAATGGGTTTTCGTCATTAAACATGCTCCTGATGGGGACCATTGATCGCCTCAAAGCTCGGTTGGTTGCTCGTGGCTTCACCCAGCAACCGGGGCTGGACTATGACGAGACCTTCTCTCCGGTCGCTAAGCTCAACACAGTCCGCATTCTCCTCTCTGTGGCTGTCCATCGCCAGTGACCCTTGTTTCAACTCGACGTCAAGAACGCTTTCCTGAATGGCGACCTTCAGGAAACGGTTTACATGCACCAACCTCCCGGGTTTGAGACCACGGGGGAGTCACGAGTTTGTCATCTTCTCAAATCTCTATATGGTCCCAAACAATCCCCTCGGGCATGGTTCGACAAGTTCAGCAAAGCTCTCCGGGACATTGGCTTCACTCGCAGCTCGGCTGACTTCTCATTGTTTACTCGCCACCGGGCCACTGGTACGGTTCTCCTATTGGTTTATGTCGACGACATCATTATTACTGGCAGTGACTTGGACGGCATACAGGTCGTTAAGCTACATCTGAGCTCCGTCTTCCAAACTAAAGATCTGGGTCCTCTTCGGTACTTCCTCGGTCTGGAAGTGGCCAGACGGTCAGATGGGTTGGTTCTCTCTCAGCACAAATATTGCCTGGATCTTCTTCATGATGCAGGCTACTCTGGTTGCAAACCTATTAACACTCTCATGGATGCAAATCACAAAATATGTGCTCAGGGCTCAGATTCTGATTCGCTTCTATCAAATCCAGAATATTACCGTCGTCTAGTTGGAAAGCTTATCTACCTAACAGTTACAAGACCTGGTATATCTTTCGCTGTGGGACTTGTGAGTCGCTATATGCACTCACCTCGAAGCTCTCATCTCCAGGCTGTGGAACACATTCTCAGATATCTTAAGACAGCTCCTGGCCAAGGACTTGTATACAAAACCTCATCTTCCATTCCTACACTAGTGGCATACTCTGATGCCGACTACGCTGGCTCCCTCGACGATCGACGATCTACTAGCGGGTTTTGCACCTATTTTGGAGGACATCTGATTACTTGGCGAAGCAAGAAACAAGCAGTGGTTGCTCGATCCTCAGCAGAAGCAGAATATCGGGCAATGGCTGTTGTGGTCTCTGAACTCACATGGATTGAGAGTCTCCTTACCGACCTTGGAGTTAAACTACCTTCACCTGCTCTCCTCCTATGTGACAGTCAAGCTGCCATACATATTGCTAAAAACCCGGTCTTCCATGAAAGAACGAAGCATATTGAGGTAGATTGTCATTTCATCCGAGAGAAAGTCCACATGAAGAAGATCGAGCTCAAGCATGTTCCGGGTACTGAACAGGTTGCTGACATCCTCACCAAAGCTCTACCTAGTACCCTCTTCTATCAGTGCCTATCCAAGCTTGGCGCATACGACTTGTACGCTCAGCTTGCGGGGGAGTATTAGAAAAGCCCATGTAAAAGGCCCATTTGGTGGCCCATTTTTCCTCCTCCTTCTTTAGTCCCACATCATGTATATGATTTATTCTTCTCTCTTCTCTCCTATATATTTGTATTCTCCCATTGTATTTACATACTGGAATAATACATACAAGCTTTGAGCTCTTCCAACACATATTAAAAAAAGTGAAAAAGTTCAACATATTTATTAGCTGTTTTGTATATAATTTTAACATAAACTTAATAAGCATGAAAAGACTTATAATCAATAATGGATATATAATCAATAAAGGATTTATTAGTTGCCTAAATCTCACCAGTTATTCAAAACTACGGTTATTTCCCATGAATTATTTTATGTAATTCTGTGCATATGGAATTAACAATTCGTGTAAGGTTCAAAGCCGTGAACGCAAAGGAATTTTTCTCTGAATTTTGATTAATAATTTTAAAAACATTCGACTGCTCTGAGATTGTGAGTGTAACGAACTGCGAGTTGATTTTCTCTTATTCGCCATCGAGTTTGTTAAATCGGATTACATCATCCATCGATTGTCAGGTCTTGAGCATAAGCGGAAGATGACAGACACAATATACTGTCGGCGATGTTGCAGAGGGAGAGGCCGAAACTAGGGCTTGCAGTGGAGAAGTGGGCAGCGCCTCGACCTGGGGCAGAATGCGGCTCGCAGGCCACTAGAGCAGATTAGGGAAGCTAGAAAGAAGACTGGGTCGGTGCAAAAAAACGAAGCAGTGACCAGAGATCGGAGCAGCTAGCGTGCCATCGAAGTTGGGCAAGCGACGAATTTGTGGATACGGTCGGTGCGGTAAAGATATCGAGAGGTGACAGGGTGAGGCGTTGATGGACGTCAAAGGGGGTGCTACATGGCAGGAACGAGCAATCAAGAGGTAATAGAACTCGCTAAGAGCGATCAAACCAATGTTATTAACTTGATAAATTTGACTGTAATATAACTCACAAATTAGATAAAAATCACAAGGGATTTGATGAGTCTTTCGGACTCATCTGGGCTAGATTTCACTCATGTGCACTACACTTTTAGTCTTTATTTGCATGTATTTCACTTGTACACACTTTCATGCAATTGCACGCTTTTGTTGGGGGTAAGCACATGGTGCTCCCCGCTTGTTTTTATGTTGTTTTTTCTATTGTTTATGTGTGTTGGAGGTGTGCTTCAGGCTGTGATGTTGCGGTGCAGGTGGGGGCAGATCCCGATTGCTGCTATGGTCTTTCCTGTACGAATCACACGGTCGTGCTTTTTTCTTCGTGCATGGTTGAATCCAACCGTGTGATGCCTACAACTCTGTTTTCTGGTGATTTGTCTCGGGATGTGTGATTTGCTCGTGCACAGGCTGTTTTGCCTGTGCGTGACCAAATCGCATGACCTCGTCTTTTTGTCTAAAATTTTATGTAATTATTGCCCGTGCGTTTTCTTCACGCATGGTTGGATTCAACCGTGCGTGGAGGAAAATGCACGATTTGCTTGTTTTGCCTGATTTTCAATGTTTTGTCACTAACCGTGTGATTTGTTCTCGCACAGGCTATTTTGGTTGTGCGGGATCAAAAACGTACGGTCTCCTGTTGTATCTGGCTGGACAATTCCTGCGTGGTTATTATCGCACGGTCGTGCGTTCGACCGTGCGTGCCTATTTTTCTAACTGTTTACTATTTAAGTGCAGGAGTTCAACCTATTCTAGAGAATTCCCTCCATTCCCGCGAAGAAGAGCTCTATTCGCCCCATTTCGCCGCCCACCTTCATGAGGCCTTCCGGCCATATTCCGCTTGAAGATCAAAGGCTAGGAGATCCTCCTGGCCTCCTCCATCGATTGTTTGCTCCCAAGGGTGATTTTGAGTGATTTCTTGCTGCCCTAAGAAAGTTCTCCGGCGAGATCGTGGCTGAAGACAAGTTGACGGAGAAGACTGGTAATATAGAAGAAGGTGATAGCTCTTTCGTACCCCGGACGACAGTTGGAGCCCGAGCACGGACAAGGATTGACAACCCTAGATTCCAACCGTGAACCTCCGACGAGTCTCCGCCCTTTGGTCGTAATCTCACCCCCTTCATGTTGTTGTAGCTTTACTCTAAATTCCTGGTTGTATGTGTGGATGTTTGCTAAACCCTAATTGTTATTTAATTTGTTTCATGTCTATGTGAATTATCCTTGTAGTTTGTGCAAGTGAGGAGCGCCTACACCTTGTCATTTTTGTCCCCCTGTCGCGAGCATGGTCCAAAAACAATCTTGCTGATTATGACACTTTTCCTTAAGATTTTTAATAAAATGGGGAATTTATAAACAAACTGAACTTGTAGGGGAGGTCTTTATACTTTTGAATCATAGAGGAGAGGTGTGCACATAATTATGAATAAAGTATCTCCTTATTCCTAAAAATTTTATTATGTTTTATATTTGGTGAGACAATTTCATGGGGATGATGACCAACAAGTGTACCAATTGCGCCAGAGCATGGGGGAACCCAGTGCACAACTACTTGGTTTAAGTAAGGAGAAAGTAAATTAATTCTGATGAGTAATATATAGCACCTTGTTAAAGTTGTGTGTAGGTTCAGAATTAACACGAGCAATAATAGATTTCTCCAGGCCTTCCAGAGCTCTAGAGGCACGGGCCCTTGCTTCCTCCATGTTAGATGCATCCATCATCTCTTTTACAAAAAGATCCACCCATTCTGATCCATCTTTTGGAATATTTAAATTAGCAGATTCTTCTTCAGAAGCTGAATCACAAGCGACAATGTTTGAAATCAATCATCATAATCTGACAATAGTTATAATATAAATAAATCCCCCACGGACTTTTACAAAGCAGCCTTTAGTTTAAGGTTGAAACGTTTAAAAATACAGGGGAATAAATTTCATGAACAAGGTTCTATTTTCTAAATTATAGTGACATATGAGGCTAAAATACAGATTTGCATCATCCAGAAGAGTGGAGAATGATCAGAGCATTGGGTTTTATTTTCAAATATTTCATTATAGACCCTGTTATGAAATTTTATAGCAAGCTTATTTCCTGCACGTGAATTAAATAATTGTAAAATTATATAGGTCGCAGATTGTTATAACTGGTAGATAATATCGCCATTATTGAATGAATGAATAAATAATTGAAACTCTCCGTTCCGCATATCTATAAAGTAAAGACTATAAAGATATGAAAGAAATATGGATTCTCAAGTTAACTTAGTTAAGCCTTAACGGGTCTTAAGCGAGTTGTACTCACTGAGTTCGACCCAAGTGAAATAGGCCCAAGACTGAAGACTGATATAAATACAGCGCCCCTTAACGTAATGGATGAAATATATGGAAAATTAGTCCAAAATTATAAAAAGAACATAAATATAATGAAATGAAATAGGAAATCATGAATTATAAAGAATGCATATTACACCATGAATGTTAATTGACCATTATACTCTTTTACGATTACTTGCTTTCTGTTTATATAAATGCAAATGCAACACATATTGTTTACTGCAACATGAACTGTTTATGGAAATACAGAAATATGTATGTACCTTATTACTAATTCTCCTTGTTTGCATATACAAGCAATTAATAATGTAAATTTCTCACTCAGTCTTTATTAAAGACTAATCTTTTAGTTGTCAAATTTTTTAGGAAAAAGAATGAGTAAAGAAAAGAAATTTTGAAGTTTGGCTACACATGAAATTGGGTATGTATATACTATTCAAAGTGGAATTTTCAACATGTTTAATTTTAATGCAATGACAAATTAAGTGATAGTGGTTTCTCACTCTGATAGTTGGTACTCACTCTGATAGTTGGTACTCAATGTGATATGGTTGAATATACGTGTTTTTATTTCTTGTTTTTTTCCCACTACTTATTACACGTGATATGTCACGTGTATTGTTTCCTATAAATATGTATTCTTGGCGGGAATTAGGACATTGAAATAAATTCTCTCGATTTCACTTGGTATCAGAGGCTAGTCGCGATCCCGCTTCCGTCTACGCCGTGATCCCGCTTTCGCCGCGATCAGGCAATCGCTCCAGTTTTCGCCTTTCCAGCATTTGTTCTGGCGCTGCTCCAAGTCACATCGTCCGCGTTCGTTCTGGCGCCGCTCCTACTCGCTTCATCCCCCGCCAGAGCCTAGGCCTTCCAGCACTTTGGGCTTCCAACGCCTCGATCCTCCTTCTTTAGCGGTCTTCTCCAGCGGCCTTCACAGCTTCAGCGCCCTTCACCGCCCGGTTTTTCGGGCGGCCCTTTGTCTCCGACTGTTTTGTCCTCCATGGGGGTTGTCGGAGACATCGTGGTCACATCCTCCAGTGTCCTCTCCAGCAATGCGATCTAAGGGGCACTCGTAGTAGGTGATTTATTCTAGTTTTGAGTTCTTCGTCTTGCTAGTTACCTTCGAACGGTCATCGATGGGTGATTCCTCTGAAATCTCATCGTCTTCCCACACTGGTGCGCTCACTGGTCCCTCTGCAGATCCTCCTTGGAGCCACGGTCAATCTGGCTCTTTAAAGATCACAACAGTTGTCTTGAATGACACAAATTATCTTGAATGGTACAGAGCGGCACAACATGTTATTCAAAGCCACCAGCTATATGGACATATTGATGTATCGTTGTTTAGCCACCACGTACCAATCCCTTGTGGAGAAAATGGAATGCGGACAATTCCATGGTTGTTTCGTGGTTACTTCATTTTATGTCCCTTCAGGTGTATCGCAGTTACATGCTTCTGGATTCTGCTCATGAAATTTGGAAACGGACCTGTGATACCTACTCTTAGGCAGGCAGTTCGACGCAGATTTATGAGCTCACTCGCTGTGTTTTGAAGTTGAAAAAGGGAACCATGTTCGTCTTTGCCTACTATTTTGAGTTCGAACGTTTGTATCAGAAACAGGATTACTTCAACACCTTTACCGCAACTTGCGCAGACTCTTCAGAAAGATAAAAACTGCTTTCGGGTTCACGTTTTTCTTATGAGGCTCAATATATTGATGTGGTTCGCCCGCATGTCCTCCAACGCGAGTCTCTTCCTTCACTTAAGGAAGCCTTCAGTATGCTCCTCAGTAATGAGAATCGTCGCTGCTCTCTTGATTTCTCTACCGACCACTCTACTCTTGTTGGGATTGCTCGAGGACCCCCGCATTTATGCAGCCACTGTGGGAAGAAAGGACATACTAAAGACATCTATTTTCGTCAACACCCTCATCTTGCTCCCTCGGGTCGGGGTTCTTTTGCTCTTGGGAGAGGCGGTTACCGTGGTGGTGTTTATCAGGCTGGTGCCCGCACGCAGTATTCTGCGCATTCGACTGAGGTATATGAGGACACCTCTGGGAACCTTTCTGTTATGGATTTAGAGGCCTTTCGTTGTATGTTGCGTTCCCATTCTGACTCTACATCAGCTGATTCCACTACCGTGTTTGTTATTGTAAGAAAAGCCCATGTAAAGAGCTCATTATTGGGCCCATTTTGTTTTTCCTCTTCTCTCTTCTTTAGCCTCACATCATGTATAGGATTGTTCTCTCTCTTTCTTCCTCCTATATATTTGTATTCTCTCTTTGTATTTAGATATACAAGTTTGTGTGCTCTCTCAACATGATATCATAGGGACTCGGTCTCTCCTTGTGGCTAGCCTTCTGCTAACCGCCCGACCTGCCTTTGTTTGCGCTAGGCGCGGTCTGCGTTTGTCTAACCGGACGGCTTTCCCTTCTCGCGCAAGGCGCGCGGCTAGTCTTCTCTAACCGCCTCTCTCTTCCCCCCCCCCCCTATCTCGTGGCCTCCACCTTCTTTCTCTCTACTCTCTATCCTTTTATAGGAGTTTCTCTCGCCAGTGGGGCCCTTTCCCACCTCCTCTATCCCGCGTGGTTTCCTCTCTACCTGCGCGGTTTGTTTCTCTCTCCTTTCACGCAGCGAGCTCTCTTCTTAGCTCGCAGCCTTCTCCTTTATTTCTTCTCCCGTGGGCCCCTCCTCCGGTGCTACTCGCCCGGTCTCTCTGTCTATCCACTCGAGTTCTCTAACTCGCGGACTCCTCTTCTATCCGCTCGAGTTCTCTAACTCGCAGACTCTTCTCCTATCCGCTCGAGTTCTCTACCTCGCGGATTCTTCTTCTATCCGCTCGATTTCTCCTACTCGCGGCTTCCTCCTCTTGCCCGCTCGAGTTCTTCTACTCGCAGCTTCCTCTTCTGGTCTGCTCGAGTTCTAATCGCAGCGTCCTTCTTTGCTCTGACCACTAGTGTGCTCACTGAGACCGTGCGGTCTATCTTCTTTCTGCATTTTTGGTGGCGGTCCGTCTGGCCGCTGGTGTCCACATTGTGACCGTGCGGTTTGTTTCTCCCGCATTGTGGTCGCGGTCTTCTCCTTGACTTCCTGCCGAGCGGTCTCCAGTTCTTCTTGTAGCGGTCTTCGTCACCCGCTACAGTCGTTAGTCGCTGCGACTTGCTAACCGCCCGACTTGTAACGGTCTCTCTCCTGCTGCTTCTATGGGCTCTTTTGTCAACTCCACCGGCTCGGCGGCTAGTCCGCCTGCAGACCGCCCGGCTTGTTCTGCTGAAATCTGCGACGAGCTGCGGATAACTACCATTTCTCTCTCTGGGAAGAACTTTATCCCTTGGGTGCATTCTGTTCGACGGGTTCTTCAGGCCAATGGCCTTTTGCCTCACCTCACTCAGGCACCTCCTTCTCCTACCGACGACTGGCTCCGCAATGATGGTCGCGTTCAGACTTGGCTCCTCAATTCCTTGGATGGTGAACCTTATCAGATGTCCATGTATCACGAAACCGTCAAGGCTATGTAGGATGAGCTGCATTCCTTGTACTCAGACCGAGACAGCATTCAGCATCTCTACCACATACTCACTGATCTTCTCGCTCTCGACACTAGAGGGGCTTCGGACATGACCTCCTTTGTTGCTCGAGCCAAGACCCTTGTTGAGGACTGAATCCAGCATCAGCCGTCTACCAATGATCATGCTACTCAGCGCGCTCAAAAGGAAGTCGTCTGCATTGTCATCATGATGGCTCGTGTTCCGTCTCACCTTTAGAGCATTCAGACTCAGGTTCTGACTTCTCCCACAACACCGTCTTTCTCTCATGTTTGCTCCATGCTTCTCCGTGTGTCACCTCCTCCGGATACTTTTGCACCTTCTCCCCCGGCCCTTCTTTAGCAGGCCTCATCCCCCCTACCGTCCCCTCCTACCTCCGCTCGTAGCGGACGTTCGGGATCTCGGGGTCGTGGGCGTGGTGGGCGTGGTGGCCGGGGTCGGCCGAAGTGTTCCTACAGCGGGAAGGACGGCCACCTTGAGGCGGCCTGCTACCGGAAGATTGGTTATCCTCCTCGTCCGACGGCGTCTGTTGATGCTGACGCCTCCTCTGCCGCCCCTCCTGACCTTGAGGTCGTTTGTCTCCAGCTCCAGCACTCCAGGGGCTACTCAACCCACCCTCTGCCTCCATTGCCTCCTTCAACACAGGTACTGCTTGTTATCCACCAGTCCGTGCTGGATCGTGGACTCAGATGTCACTCATAACATTACCTCGTGACGGCCTGCCCAGTACTCGGATTCTCCTCATCCAAAGAGTATCACTGTGGCCAATGGGGCGACGGTTCACGTCTCCAGCTCGGCGGATCTCTCTCTCAACCCGTCGATCTCCCTTCGCTCGGCTCTTCATGTTCTGAGCTCCCCGTTCAATTTACTTTTTGTCGGTCGCCTTACTAGTGATCTTGATTGCTCTGTCATATTCACATCTTCTTCTTTTGTCATACAGGATCGGCAGACGTAGACTACCATTGGTAAAGGTACACTGCGGAACGGCTCTACCTTCTCGATGAATCTCCTACCAACCTCTCCTCTGTCTCTTCCAGCGACTGACATCAACGTCTTGGGCATGCCCCTCTGCCGGTCCTCCAGCGGGCTCTTCCTGATATCTTTCTTCATTTGTTTCAGTGTGGGTCTTGTATCTTCGGCAAGCAGTTGCATTCTTGTTTTCCTGCGCATTGTACCCGGAGTGCTGCTCCGTTTGATTTAGTACATTCCGATGTATGGGGTCCTTTCAAGATTACTAGTATTTCTGGGTTTTGGTACTTTATCACATTTATTGATGATTACTCTTGCACAATGTGGTTTTACTTACTTCGTGATCGCTCCGAGCTTCCCCGTATTTTTCGGGTCTTTGTCCTTGAGACCCGTACACAATTCCACACCACCCTAAAAACATTGCACACCGATAATGCTCGTGAATACACGGGTCACGAATTTACAGATTTGTGCTCTGAATTCGGGATTATTCATCAAACATCTTGTGCCTACACACCCCATCAAAATGGCGTTGCCGAAAGGAAGAACTGTCACTTACTCGATGTAGTCTGCTCCCTCATGCTTCAAATGCATGTTCTCAAACCTTACTGGAACTTTGCGGTCTCCACTGTCTGCTTTCTCATCAACCGTATCCCTTCCTCCGTCCTCCACTATGCTACTCCATTCATCCTACTATTTCCCTCCACTCCGGCATTTCCTCTCCCGCCTCGTGTCTTTGGCAGCACCTGCTACGTCCACCGTCTGGGGCCGTCCTCGGACAAGTTGGATCCCTAGGCGGCTAAACACATCTTTGTCTGATATTCACGCACCCAAAAGGGCTATGTATGTCATTCTCCGGCTACCTGAAAGATCTCGGTCTCTGCTGATGTTACCTTCCGGGAGGATCAACCGTTTTTCTCCGCTCCTTTACCCGCTCATCTACCACCAGCTCCTCTCCCGTCATCCATCCCATGCCCTGTTATCCCCGTTACTGCACCACCTTCACCGGTTCCACCTGCACCGGCTCCTGCTCCCTCCAAACCACCCGTTATCCGTGTCTACACTCGTCGCCCTCCCAGTTCTGTTTCCCCTCTGCAGTCGGACTCAACCACGGCTACTCTGCGTCCTGCTGATCAGGTACCGCCCTCCACTGCTCATCCACTAGCAAACTGTGTCTCCCTCCATCTCCTCTCTCCCCACCTTCACACATTTGCTACTTCTTTTTTCCCGGTCTCTGTTCCTAACTCTGTGCAGGAGGCGCTCCAACATTCGGGCTGGCGGGCCGCCATGGAGGAGGAAATGGTTGCTCGCTGGGCTAACCAGACATGTACTCTAATACCCCTTCCTCCGGGTCAGAAACCGGTTGGGTGTAAGTGGGGCTTTGTTATCAAACATACTGCTAATGGGACGATTGACCGTCTGAAGGCTCGTCTAGTGGCTCATGGCTTCACCCAACAACAGGGGCTCGACTATGAGGAAACTTTCTCTCTGGTGGTCAAGCTCAATACCGTTCGTGTTTTCATCTTCGTAGCTGTCAATCGCAGTAGCCCTTTCTCCAACTGGATATCAAGAATGGATTTCTGAATGGTGATCTCTAGGAAACGGTGTATATGCAGGCTGCAGCAACCACCCGGGCTTGAGACCACGGGGGAGTCTCAGGTTTGTCGTCTTTTGAAGGCTCTGTATGCTCTCAAACAATCCTCACGGGCATGGTTTGACAAGTTCAGTAAAGCCCTTCGGGATATTGGTTTTACTCGGAGCTCGGCAGACTTCTCGTTGTTTACTCGTCACCAAACAACAGGAATGGTTCTTCTGTTAGTGTACGTCGACGATATCATCATTACAGGAGATGACTCACAAGGGATACAGGCGGTCAAACTACATCTGAGTTTCGTCTTTCAGACAAAAGATTTGGGGCCCCTGCGGTACTTCTTGGGTCTTGAGGTGGCCAAACGGCCAGATGGGCTTGTCCTCTCTCAACGGAAGTACTGTCTCGACCTCCTTCATGATGCGGGCTATTCAAGTTGTAGTCCGAGTGACACCCCAATGGATGTAAACAATAAGTTGTGCGCTCAGGCATCTGACTCGGAACTCCTACTCCAGAATCCAGAATATTATCGTCGCCTCGTTGAAAAATTGATCTATCTCACGTTAACCAGACCAGATATTTCTTTTATTGTTGGTATTATCAGTCGGTATATGCACTCCCCTCGAAGATCTCATCTTCAGTCTGTTGAACGCATTCTCAGATACCTTAAAACAGCTCCTAGCCAAGGACTAGTTTACAGAACCTCCTCTTCAGCTCCAACATTGGTGGCATACTCAGATGTTGATTATGATGGTTCTCTTGATGACTGACGATCAACCAGTGGTTTTTGCACTTATTTTGGAGGACATTTGATTACCTGGCGAAGCAAAAAACAAGCGGTCGTTGATCGATCATCAGCTGAGGCAGAATACCGGACAATGGCATCTATAGTGTCTGAACTGACATGGCTTGAAAGTATTCTCACCGATCTGGGTATAAAGCTACCTCCACCAGCTCTCCTCCTCTGTGACAGCCAAGCTGCTATACATATTGTCAAGAACCCGGTCTTTCACGAAAGAACAAAGCATATCGAACTCGACTGACACTTCATCCGGGAGAAGGTTCAAATGACGAAGCTCATTTTAAAGCATGTTCCAGGGACTGAACAAGTTGCGGATGTCCTTACAAAGGCTCTTTCCAGCACCCTCTTCTATCAGTGCTTGTCCAAGCTTGGCGCATACGATTTGTACGCTCCAGCTTGTGGGGGAGTGTTAAAAAAGCCCGTGTAAAGAGCCCATTATTGAGCCCATTTTTGTTTTTCCTCCTCTCTTCTTTAGTCTCGCATCATGTATAGAATTGTTCTCTCTCTTTCTTCCTCCTATATATTTGTATTCTCTCTTTATATTTAGATATACAAGCAATACATACAAATTTTTGTGCTCTCTCAACAGCTACATATATGTTTATTTTACTTATTTACCGAAGGGGAGTTGTCGAGGGGTAAATAGGGAGGAAATTATAAATTTCTTATGTACTTTATGTACACAACATATAGACACGGTCTCTAGACATGGTCGTTTGGATGCAGGTGTGGAGGTACATGGCATGACACGCCCTTGTGCACGGTTGTGTACTACATTTACTTCACGCCTAGCTTTCTCCAGAGTTGTGCACGGTTGTGTCCTAACCCATGTTCAAGTGCACACCTAGAGACAGACCCTAGAGCGCGTTTCGATACAAAGAGAGATACATGACTTGGTACACGCTTGTACCTTTGTACGGGACACGAGTTACGAAACTCAATTCATTTTAAGTCATAGATCGTGGCAGTTACGACTTTAATGGCCCAGATTTGTCTCAGAAGGCCATATGTCGTGGATCATGGTTTTCAACAAATAATTCACATACTTTTCACTTAATTTATGCATGGAGATAGAGAGTGAGAGAGAAGTTGGAGAAGAAGTTGCACCGCAGGAGATTGAGAAGCCCAATCGAAGATCTGATTCCATCATCGCATAAAAAATCCATCCCTGCTTGTGTTATTCCCTCTCTTACGAATATCTCGGAGCTAGGAGGAAATCAAAAAAGGTAGCAGTCTTTCTTCCTTGGTTTTTAGGATGCATTATGATTTTTCCTATTCTTTTCTCTCTTGCATATGTTGATTCCTTGTATCTCTAATATGCAGGGGCTACGGACACCATGGCTCTTTAGGAACCCAGGGCATGTGATCTCATCATGAGTAGATAGTCTCACTCGAACTGCGATTATGAATACATGTATGTTGTGGTGAAGCCGTGTAGGTCATTCAACTGAAACGGTGATGTTTGTTTGTCGATCATTTTAGTGTTTGAGACCTAGATGTTATTGTATTGTCGTAGTGTCGTTGGAATACCAATTTGATTGTGGTAAAAGCATGATAAGGCTTGGCTTGATGATACCTTCAAATCCCAACCGATTTTGGGTACTTTTGATGTGATTAGGATGAAGGTAGGTTGAAGGGTGGCAATGTCAAGTATAATTGTCCCCCTTCATAGTTAGAGTGTTGGTATAAGAGCACATGAAAAAAGTATAACCGGCCCTGCAAATGGAATCGAAATTGTAGTAGAAGGATCCGTTGAGAGGTATAACCGACTAATCTCTAGATTGTGTTTTCAAACGTCTTAAAGTGCATTATGTGTTTGCAATATTGAAATGCTACTATGCTAGAATCATAAAATGCTTAGAAAGGAGTTGCAGTCTTCCAGTTTGCATACATATAGTAATGTATGCCCTAATTGAATGTTCGATGCATGGAAAACATGCATGATGTTTGTGACACTGTACTATATTATAAGTTATGATTATTTATTTGTTAAACAAAGTGTAAACTTACGAGATGATGTGGTTCCTCGGTGTCCACTAGGACGACCAGAAGGAGTGGGAGTTGTTACACCATTATTGGACAGTTTGCAGTTGACCCATGTTTTTTGCTCTATTGTTATTTGTTGCAAGGCATATGCGCAAAGCATTGTTGCTTAAATGAAAAAAAAAGTTCATGAAGTGATTTTTTGTATCGTACCATGCTCTCATATTTATAATCCAGGCCTTAGTTATTAAAGGCGCAAACGCACCAAAGCGCAAAGAGGTCTTAGAGCATAGGCGCAGGGCTCAAGGCGCAGGCGCACGCCTGAAAAAGGCAAGGCGCAAACACTTCCATTTTAAATAATCAGCATCAAACATCATTTCAGCTTCTCAATCAAATTTTTCATCTACTCTACTAATTAATCATTCATTACTATCATTTATATCTCTTAAAAAATAGAATCAATGTGGTCAATTGCATTATATATAAGTCTTTGCACACAACTATCTTTCACAAACACTAAATCAATAAAAAATTATTGAGTTATTACATTATTTTTTCTAAATTTTTGAAAAAAAAATATTTACAACAAAAATTTCACTCAGACGGGTCTTTTATATTCCAAAGGCGCAAATAAGGCGCACAGCTATGAAGCACCGGCACTCTCGGGGGGCCAACGTGTCTGTGTCGGACTCTCTGACACGCGTCCGACACGCCGACACGCTCGGACACGCGTGTCGGAGAGCCGACACGTTTTGATTGCACGGGACACGTGTGTCCCCTGGGACACGCGTGTCCCAGGGGATACGCCTGTCCCGCTATTTTTTAAAGCAACCCGAGCCGCTGTTTGATCTCATTTCTCTAGCAGAGCGTGCGTCGTCTTTCTCCCGCAGATCTAGGGCATCATCCTTCCTTGCTCCATCGTGCTCCGATTCTTCGTGCTCTCACTCCGGCGAAGATCTTCTTCCTCCCGCAGAGCTAGGGCATCAGCTTTTCGGCGAAGATCGTCTTCCTCCCGGCTCCCGCAGAGCTAGGGCATCGTCGTTTTTCTTGCTCTTCTCCCGCGAGATCTCGGACATCTTAGACTCTTCATGCTCTCGCCGCTTTGAGCTCCAGGTATGTCATTTTCTCATCTTCTACTCTTCGTGATTGAATTCATGTTCCTCTACCCAACGGGCTCAAGTTTTTTCTTGCTCAGAGCTTGGTTGTTTGATCATTTCCTGCACCCGTAAGTCTATCTTAAGCTTCATTCTTATACTTGGATCTTTCTGGCATCTCATTATCCGCCCAACGTGTTGACCGAAATGTGTTCTGGTGCGGCAAGCGACATTCACATTTAGGGTGCTCTCAATTGCTCCACATGCACATGCCAAAAATGGCGTTTGTGCTGGAAGTGAGAACTAGGGAGGCCCTCCCCCATGTTCCTTGTCACGAAAGAAGCGGATGTGGGGCATTGTTTTTTGAATCATCTAATATATTTTTCCTCTTTATCACATTGAATATGAATCGATAAGCTTGTTATCTTCTACCCTGGTTGATAGAAATTACCAATGAGATACATGAGTCAAATATATTATTACTTTTTTATAATTTCATAATGGTGTTGGCATTGATTCCTACAAGTATAGCAATTTACTATTATCTTCATGAAGATCCTTCAAGAGTATCTTCATACAAGGATAGTGAGATAATTCAAGAAACTAAGAAATGTTTTAGGAAATACTTTTCGGATATTGAGGAGCGAACACGGGTGAATTTAGAGTAGGCAAATTTTGCATAAATAAATGGAGATTTTAGAGATTTTGATTCAATTCAAAGCAGATATTCTATGGATCTCAAGGCTTGGAGGGTTGTTCATGGAGCAAGTGCTCCTATTCTACAAAGCTTAGCCTTAAAGCTTCTTGCACAACCATCCTTATCATCATGTGCAGAGAGAAATTGGAGTACATATTCTTTTGTGCACTCAATGAAGAGAAATAGAATGACACCAAAGCGTGCAGAAGATCTGGTTTTCATACACAACAATCTACGCCTGCTTTCAAGAAAAAATCCACAATATACACAAGGAGAAACAAAAATGTGGGATATTGGCGAAGATGCTTTTGATACATTTGAATATGTTGGTATGTTGGAAATTGCAAATCTCTCACTGTATGAGCCAGACATGGAATCAGTTGTTTTTTTAGATGATATATAACATGTAAGTATGAGTATTACATTTTTATATGTCAAGTTTGTTCATTTCTTGACTATTTATTAGTATTTTACAATTTCTATAATTATAAAATATGAATTTAACAAACGTGTCCGAACGTGTCGAATATTACTAGTTTAGAAGAATGGACGAGTCGCGTGTCGTGTTGTGTCGTGTCGCGTGTCGGTGCAACATAGGCGCACAGAGGCGCAAACCTCTGAGTATGATGAGCCTTGAGCCTTAGGCGCCTTTAATAACATAGATTCAGGCATGTGTGCCTTGGTTTGAATTGCTGATTGGATTAATTTGTTTTGTAAAGCTCATAAAGTTGCAGGGCTTTCAGATTTTTTTAGTGTGGACACTATAATTTTGCTAATGTTTTCACTTACTATTGTACTTTGATTTTATGGTGTAGTGTTTGGAGTCTTTGTATCTTATAGTATCTTATTTGTGAGTGTTGTATGTTGTGACCCGGCAAGACTTATCTTACAAGGATGTTATGGGTGGGGTGTTACACCGCGCATCTCATTATCTACCAATATTGTCTTTAAGTCATTTTCATAATTATGCATGTCACTCCCACCTATATAAGGGAGTGGTAGTGAGCCTTTTCCGAGGATCTTGAATCATTAGGTATTTTGGCTCTCATTGAACAGTAGGATGTTATGTGGCGTGATGGCGCCAGTTATCTTCGTATCTTCAAAATGATGTTATGTTATTTTGTGTGTTATTTTTAACGTATTTTGTCCATTGTTGTAAGCCCAAATGGGGGCGTGTTTGTGAACTTGAATAGTGTCTGGTTGGGTGATGGTATGCAAGAAATTAGAAATCAAAAATCTCTCTCTCTCTTAATCTCCCTCTTTCCTTATCTCTCTTTAAACCCATGGGAAAGAACCTGTATGCCCTAGCCGCAACCCACGATACCCCCGCCTTCCTGATCGACGCCGCTCTGCTGGCAGCTTTTCCACCTCGCCGCCATAGCTCTGCCGCCGGTCACGAGATCAAGGAGGGAGGTTCATAACAGTCTAGTATCAGAGCCCAACGCCGACCTCTCTGGCACTTCCTCTGCTTGCCCAACCCCGCGCGATCGGCTCTGCACAACTGTCGTTTCCTCTTCCAGCACTCTGTGCGCTTTGGTACACCATCCCAGCCCCGCGGCCGCTACTCCGCCGCACCGCACGCTCGTCGGCTCATCTCCCATCTCTGAAGCCCTTGCTCCCGGGTATTCTGTGGCTACCATCCTCCCTCCCAGCCCAACAGCAGCAGCCCCGCGACCCTCCTCCTTCGTTGGACTACTTCTGACACCGCCGACCGTTTGTCAAGCCCTATCACAGATGGCCGACAGTGCTCCCTCGCTCGTCGAGATCATGCTTGTGACGCAAAACGCCAAAATGGACGCCCTCAACGCACGCTTGGATGCCCTACAAGGAGTGCCTTCTCCTCCGCCTATAAACATGACCGATCACC
Source organism: Platanthera guangdongensis (assembly GCA_039583875.1). Taxonomy (NCBI): domain Eukaryota; kingdom Viridiplantae; phylum Streptophyta; class Magnoliopsida; order Asparagales; family Orchidaceae; genus Platanthera; species Platanthera guangdongensis. The sequence goes on along the minus strand of CM077166.1, from coordinate 17,437,681 downwards.
CTTCAGCATGTCGTGTGAACTTCGCCACTCTTATAGACGCAGACTACCCCGCCTCGCACGAACTATCTGGATGGACTTTCCCATCTACAAGCCAAAATAAGCGTTTGCATCGATTTCGAGCCAAAATAAGCATTTGCATCGATGTCCCGGGTGAAATGTTCATCACAATTGTAATACAAGCCTTTTTTGCGACGCTCAGCCACCTCGGGGGGAGACAAACGGCGGTGGACAGTAGACCGCGGTGGATCGTCGCGGATTGGACCCCTGTCAGTTAAGCTGGGGTGAGAGTAAGCTCCCTGATAGTCCCGACGTCCCAGTGGCGGACGATCTAATAGCAGTCGACGTTCGCAAGCCCTGGAGAGGCTCATTGCCGTGTTGAGATCACATGGCAGTGTGAACTTTGCCACTCCTACAGACGCGGACTACCCCGCCTACGCACGAACTATCCGGATGGACTTTCCCATCTACGAGGGCCGCGAAGATCCTCTTCCTTGGCTCACCCGTTGTGATATTTTCTTTGCCAACCAACGCACGCCAGATGAAGAACGTGTCGGCATCGCCTCCTTCCACTTAAATGGCCCGGCATAATTGTGGTTCACACAACTTATGCACGAAAATACCAACCCTTCGTGAACGGAATTCAGTGCAGCCTGCACCTTGCGGTTTGGTCCTGCTCTACAAGGAAACCCACTCAGCGACCCCGTGAACCTCAAATAGGTCGACCACATTGACACATATTTAGAGCAATTCCAGATTTTGTTATCTCGGGCAATGTCAGTTTTACCGAAACAACAAAACCTCAAATAGGTCGGCCACATTGACACATATTTAGAGCAATTCCAGATTTTGTTATCTCAGGCAATGTCAGTTTTACCGAAACAACAAGTTTCGCTCTTCACCGCGGGTCTTCACGAGCGATTACGTTGGGACGTCGAATTCCTACCGCCACGTGATCTCAACACGGCAATGAGCCTCTCCAGGGCTTGCGAACGTCGACTGCTACTAGATCGTCCTCCACTGGGACGTCGGGACTATCAGGGAGCTTACTCTCACCCCAGCTTAACTGGCAGGGGTCCAATCCGGGACGATCCACTGCAGCCTACTGTTCGTCGCCGTTTATCTCGTCCTGAGATGGCTAAGCGTCGCGAAAAGACTTGTATTACAATTGTGATGAACATTTCACGCTGGGACATCGATGCAAACGCTTATTTTGGCTCGAAGTAGATGATCCTCCCAATGATGACGCAGCAGGCGGAGAAGACGCTGCAATACCCTTCGATCCAGCTTGAGGACAAGCTGTCTTAGGACGGGGGCGTGATGTTATGTGGCGTCGTATCTTCAAATTTATGTTATGTTATTTTGTGTGTTATTTTAACGTATTGTGCCCGTTGTCATAAGCCCAAATGGGGGGCATGTTTGTGAACTTAAATAGTGTGTGGTTGGGCTTTGATGATATGCAAGAAATTAGAAGTCAAAAATCTCTCTCTTAATCTCCCTTTCCCTATCTCTCTCTCTCTAAACCCAGGGGAAAGAACTAGTATGCCCTAGCCGCAGCCCGTGATACCCCCGCCTTCCCGATAAATGACGCTCCGCTCGCAGCCTTTCCACCTCGCCGCCATAGCTCCGTCGTCGGTCACGAGATCAAAGAGGGAGGTCCATAACATAGGCTCTTAAAGGAATCCAACACTCAAGAGATTGACGCAAATTTGACTCAATATCTTGTATCTTCATCCATATTACTCGGCATTTGTTGCTCGAAGATATTTGAAGCTCTCAACTAGTCCAACCTGCAACACAATTAGGGTTACATTAAAACCCTGATTTTGCACTCTTTCATGTCTACGTCCGATCGAATGACCTCCGCCGCTCTCCTAGCCATTGTTTCATCTCAAGGCCACAACGTACTCCTACAACTGCTCGACAAACCTTCGTCCAAGAGCTACAATGTCCAAGGGATAGCAATTCATCAACTGAGTTCATGCAAGGTCGACGTGATCCCACCTCGACCCCACTGCAAGCCGGCTTTGGCGTGATTGTCTCCTTCAACCATGGCTTGCATTGGACGCCTCTTGACACAGCAAATACACGGGGGAGGTACTGCGGAACTCTCCATCGGTGTGACCATGTGAGCCATCTACCACAACGTTCACTCTGATTCCAACGTTAGTTTGCCTCCCTTGTTGACACATGAGTCTTGCGTCCTTTTCAAGCCATAATTCTTCTCAAGGCCGGCTCCTTTCCCTCTACATGCCTCATCCCTGCCCTTCTAGCATTCGGTGCACCCCCTTTGGCGCTCTTGTCGGTGACGTACAGGGCCTCACGCATCATCTTCAAATAGCCTTAGTTTGTCTCCTCCGACGTTTTTGTCGATCCATTATCTTCTTTGGGTCATCCTTACATTACCTGAACTCATTTCATGGCCCTTCGCGCCGAAGAGGACGTCTTCACTTCGCCCTTCACCAAGTCCACTTGTTTGGATAGGCTCTAAGCTTGACTTGAAGATCACACCCTCCTCCTTCGAGATCTCAAGGCCCACGCGGCCCGTTATACACCAGCACCCTTATCGTCATCCCCACACGGTCGGCCACTGACTACATGGGGTTCCTCCACCCCGTTGAGGACATCCATCCAGCCTACCTCTGTCGGATTAAGATTCCAGTGTTCGACGACGCCGCCCCCTCGGTTGGATTTCCTGTGTCGAACAATTTTTCGACCACCAACCTACCCCCTCCAACCAGAAGGTTTTCATGGCGACAGTCTATATGGAGGGTCATGCGCTCCACTAAGTGTGTTGAACACACCAACATATCTTTGATCTCTTGTTGCCCACACTGAAGGAAGAGCTCCTTTGCAACCATGACACGTGCAAAGCGGGTAATGCTTGCGAGCGTTTCTGCTCTGATTATCAGTCTGGCACCATCGTTGCCTACATCACCAAGTTCATCAAGGTTTGTCACGCACGTCACTGGCCTATCCTCTGAGTATTATCTAAGGAATTTTCTCACAGGCATGCAACCCCACTTATCTCCACACTTTTGTGTCCACAACCCAACTACTCACTTAGACACCATGAAGAAAGCTTGTTGCCTCGACGAACAACTCTATGCAGACCAGCAGTCCTCCTTTACTCGGCCACCCCACAAACCGCCATCACTGTTGAAACCTCAACAACCTCTTTCTCGCCTGAACACCCGCCTCTGCCTAGACCCTCGTTGATCAACCCGCGGTCTCCAAAGCCAATCTCATAGGTCTTGGATCCTCTGGTACCCCCAACATTTATCTCACCAAGAGTACCTTGAGCTTCACTGAAAGGGTTTTTGTTTTTCCTGGCACGAGTCGTACTCGTGTACCCACAAATGCCCTCCTAAGGACTTGTGTTTGTTGTTTGGTGCAGAAAATGATGATCCTAACTTCATTGAATTGGATCACGTGATGCTCATCGATGACCCCTACGGGACTATATTTTAAGGGCAGTGCCGATTTTTAGGAGGGGAGTGTTTATACAAATATGACCCTTTGGGTCAGTCACACGTCCCTCACTCTACCTATGTATTCTTAGGGAATTTGTGTAGTTATGTATGTCTCACTCCCACCTATATAAGCTTTTAAGAGGAGCTTTTAGGAAGATCTTTGATGATTAGGTATTTTGGCTCTCATAGGAGAGTGGGCTCTTAGAGGGATCCTGCCCTGAAGAACTTGTTGAAAGCTTGATATCTTTGTATCTCCGTTCATATTAATCAACATTGTTGTTCGACAATTATCCGAAGCCATCAAAACCTCGTGTCGTGGACTACTACCCATTATGCTCCATACTTGTCGAGAACCCCCGAACTCTTCGTTGAGAGAACACAGAACAAATCCACCATCAGTCTCCTTCTCCAAAACAGCTACTCATATTTTAATCTCGTAGAATGTTTTGTTAAAAAACTAGGTAAATGGGCCGGAGTGGAGGATAACCAAATCCGTTCATTTCAAAATTTCATAAAATATATATCATAATTCATAACTTATACTTCATCCATTCAGAGCTTACTCGGTTTTTTGTTTGCAATGATCTGAAAAACAACTTAATTGGTTTGCTCCATTTCATATTGAAATCGCCCAAACAAATTTCTTATGTTCTATGATCTTATTAGGTGAAAAATGTTTCATCCAATTAAATATAGAAATCAACAGACCTAATTAGAGTGTCTTTTGTGTGTTCCAAACTCATTAGTTATTGCCAACCTCATATACCCAATAAATGAAAATGCATGAATTATAAGAAATACCTTCAGAGAAAACTTTTCCATTTTCTTGAACTCCACCGTTAGCTCTATTGGCAGATGATTCTAAGCAAAGGTCAGTTAGACTCCTTATGGCAGAATTTAAATCATTGTCAGAAGCTTCAAGGGCTCTTTCAAGATACTGACATGTTAGGATACAAATTGTTAGAAGAAAAATAAGAAACCAACTTTTAAATACGAAAACATATACTTTTGGCAAACCAACCATAAAAATGTTGCACGATAGGAAATAACTAAACTGAAGTTTGATTGTTAAGACCCACACATTAATTACAAAATCTAATCAAATTAATCATGCTTGTCATAACTCACAAAGATCGGACATTCCAAAAAAAAACTTAGATCAGGTGAACATTAGTCTTTAAGTAGCTGACAACTTAAATTAAAAGGGGTTTTTTTACATTTTAAGATTCACACAAACGTCTGTAAACAGCTGCCAACTTAAATTAAACAGGATCTTCCTTATCATTTCAAAATTCATACCACAAATATTTATTTGGGAATTGGGGTGGTTTTTGAAATCTCAGATGCTGAAAAGACAAATTCCAGATAACTTCAGGAAAATTATGTTCAATGATATATCATCAAAGTTGAAACATGCAAGCAATTCTATTGTGCATCCACGGATATTTGTGATACAGTGAGTTTCCAACTTGTGACACATCAATGCTGGCTCAGCAAACAAGTAGGCCCGCCCCTTGATGAGTTGGCTTTGGATGTTATTTGACTTGGTGTTCAAAACATCAAAGATTGGTGATGCGGGGACAGGAGTCCACCTGCCCCGCCACCTTGGCATCAGCACCAAGTGGCCTACCTGGAGTCAGCACCAGGCGGCTTTATCAGGCCCGCGGGCCATACACCCCAACCAGCTCTCCGCCACGGCATCAGCACCGCGCGGCAGGTTGTTGAGGCCGGGTCTCGATCCCGCACCCCCTAGATAAGAGGCCCTCAAGCAACCTCTCATCACCAACAGACCCGGCCTCAACAACCTGCCGCGCGGTGCGGATCAGTTGGTGATGAGAGGTTGCTTGAGGGCCTCTTATCTAGGGGGTGCGGGATCGAGACCCGGCCTCAACAACCTGTCGCGCGGTGCTGATGCCGTGGCGGAGAGTTGGTTGGGGTGTATGGCCCGCGGGCCTGATAAAGCCGTCTGGTGCTGACTCCAGGTAGGCCCCTTGGTGCTGATGCCAAGGTGGCGGGGCAGGTGGACTCCTGTCCCCGCATCATAAAAGTGCAGCGATTATATTAATGGCAGCATCGCGAGACCAGCAAGGGGGGAATGATGGGGAACGGGCCCGCCCGTTGATCGTATTGCCGATCCGACTCCGCGGTTGCGTCCGGAGGGTCGCCGCGAGTCGAAATGATATATTAGTTTATATATTTTGAGTATATTTTCATGGGTTTGATGGGTCCCCATCCGGACAATTCTGGACCGTTGGATATGATGGGGTTTATTATAAATAAGAGCATTAGGGCAGCAGCCAAGGGATCGAGAGTTTGGGAAAGACAAGCCGCCGGCTCCTTCCCGATTCCTTCGGTCACGCCACCGGTGCCGACGCCGGAGGCCCTCCTTGGTGCCGACTCCAAGAGAGGTTTGTATCTCCATCTCCTCACCCGTCATCTCCTCCATCCTCACAAGCCGCCGGCTCCTCCCTGCGTCCCTGCTCCCGCAGCCACCGCCACTCCTCCTGCCGGCAGATCTAGCCGCCGCAGCAGAAACCGCCCTCCCCGACACGTACAGCAGCCGGCCAGCCCCTCCGACAGCAGCAGCCAGCCTCCTCCTGCCTGCAGAGTGGCCGCCGTAGCAGAAGCTGCGCCTCCTCCCATCTGTCCTCTGGTTCGAAGAAAACGACGCCGGATCCGCCTCCTCAGCACGAGTAAGAATGCTATATTCTATCTCTTATCAGCCGACCGAATAAAACCTAAATTTCTTGTCAAAGTTCAGTTTAAGAAACTTAAATTCAGTTTGAGAAACTTGAAGTTATTTCTGGTGATCCTGGGCTTGTATCAATTGAATCAACTTCATCTGGACCACTTGTTTTTCCTGAACCTATAGAAATTGAATTACCTTACACTCAAGCACTTGCACAAACTGATTTCTTCAACGGTTGATCTCCCAAACACGAGTTCTCTTCATATTTTGAGAGTTAGGTGTTGCTACTGTTGTAAGATAAGTGTTACGGGATTTGATCATCATTGCCCTGCATCAATTGGTCTTGCCAAAATCTCCTAGGATCTTGTCATAACTCCAGACTCCAGTCCATGAAATCTTTTGGTAAATGGTAGTTGGAATATAGTACTTGATGCTAATTGGTGAGGTCTTTGAGAACAAGGTGTTATGGGCTTGTTTTGTTGGTCGATTGATGGAGGCAAGGATACAAGGGCAAGTCCTAGAATGGTGGAGGAGAAGAGAAAGTTAGAAGAAACTTGGAGAAGAAGATGGGAGGAAAACCCTAGAAGATGAGAGGAAAACCCTAGAAGATGAGGAGAGGGTTAGAGAGAGAGCAGTTTAGAGAGATAAAGAAAAGTTTAATTCATTGCTTAATATCCAATAATCCAAATACAAGACAAGGGTCTATTATATAGGACCCATATGGCACGGGTGTAAATACTCGATATAAATAAAAGCACTAAATATGAAAACAACTAAAAAGACTACATCACGACATGACTCATAAAATATTAAAATACTTACTCTCAATTCGATATAATAAAACTCATAATACTTGATAACCAACGGCATGAGGACCAACACTCCACCCGTCCTTGAAATTGAGCTTGTCCTAAAGCTCGAACTTCAGTTGGATGACCGGCACCTCTGGCTCCTTGATCTCGAGCCAAAATAGCGCCTGGTAGCGTGTTACGGTGGAATTTGCAGCGAGGTGTAGGGCAGCGCCGTCGGAAGGACAAACAGCTGAAGCAATGGGGTCGGCTGGTCCGGCGGAGCGGCAGGAGGCAAAAATGGCAGGATGGCCAAGGGAACAGCGGCCAACTGAATGAAGGGGACCAGTGATACAGCGGCGGAAAACGTCAGGAAGGTGGTCGGAGAAACCATGGTCGACAAAAGAAACGGGTCTGGAGAGGACGGCAATGTGGTGCGAGACAGCAGCAGCAATGTTGTCTCGAAGTGGCTGGCGATAGAGGCAGCGATGTGGTCGGAGGCGGCAGAGCGGAAACCAACAAAGATGGGGCCGACAGAGCAAAAGGCGATGTGACTGGAGGGACCGGCAAGGCAGGGGCCGGTGGCGCCGGTGACGGAATTGTCGGTGGTGGAAGCTTCGTCGGAAGACAATCATAGTGGTTTGGTAGGGATATGGGCAGCGAGGAAGAAGTCGGTGGGCCAGGTGGCGCAGTCGGCGGAGGTGGTGGGGATGGCCCAGTTGTGATGGATGGGGCGGCATTGTGTACTGGCGGGGTTGTCGGTTGTGCAAGAGGGGGCGGAACTTCAAAGTATCATGATTATTCCAATTGATCAAGCTTGGCGTCGAAGCGAGACATAGAGACCTGGAATGATGTCGACCACTTCAACAACATTAAGTGAAACGTTGCCGCATCAGCAACATTAATCTTAATGTCCATGTGGTAAGAATATGATTGATACTAATAAATTATTCTATGAAATGGATTAATATATTAGGAATCAAATCAAGGCAGTTGGCACGGGGCTCAAAGAAGGTTGGGATTCCGCAGTTCGAAGGAGTTTAGCCCTGGGCTCGATGGAAAAAAAAGGGTGCAAAAAAGAGCGTACGAATGCTCTGCTCGAGTCATCGCCGGCTCGACCGTCAGAGGGGCCAGCAGTTGCGGATGGCGACGGAGAAGCCTGAGTAGACTGAAGTGAAGCGTTGATGAAGCGTCGCTAGCACGGGATCAATGGCACTGGCACGGGATCGCGTCGTCGATGGGGCGATAGAAGCGAAATGCTCGAATCTGCCGCTATTAGCATGGTGTCGACGGATAAGTGGTTGCTGGAATGGACTCGGTGAATGCTTCGTGAGGACGGAAAGTGATGAGTGGCGGAAGTGTCGAGCCGAGGAAGGAGGGCTCTGGTACCGATCGATGGAGACGAGTATACAAGGGCAACTTCAAGAGGGTTTGATCAGTTTCATTCGTTGATACAAGACAAGGGTCTATTATATAGGACCCGGATGGCACAGATGCGGAAAACAAGACTCATGATGGAAGGACTCCTAATAGTTGATAACGAGAAAAGCCCGGAGATTTACTCTTGTATTACACATCATGTATGGATAAGGGTATGTATACTTGAGTGAACCGGGTCTACATGGTATGGAGAGCGAAACGGAAGTGTGCGCATCTTCTAGCCGCAGTCCTGCGGCCTCCCTTGTCCAGTCAGCAGCACAATGTTGTCTCGGCGACCTCAAAAGCTGGCGGACTGATCTAGAGCTCGCGGAAGCAATCTCTTGCGGACTCCTTCTCTGTCCGGCGCGATGGTCGGACTGCAGACGCGGACCTTCTTACCTTCTTACCAACTAATCGCAATCGCCGCGGCGCGACAAGAGCAATCCAAGCGGCCTCCCATATGTTGAGCGTGGTAGCGGCCTACTCCCGCTCGCCGCGCAAGGCTAGCCTCGGGCATGGCGCATGCTGGCTGCTCGGTGTCCTTCTCTACGGAATCACCTGTCTCTCTCATCATCCGTGTTGGATCGTTGATTCTGGCGCTACTCACCATATCTTCTCAGAAGCCCCCAGTATATCTCCAAACATCCTGCTCGCATCATGGCCAAGTGACACCCTCCCTGTTTGGCTCCGCTGATCAGCTTGCCAACCCTTTCTCTTTCCTCGGTTCTTCACGCGGGTTCTCCCTTCAATTTATTATCAGTTAGTCGTCTCACACACGACCTTGGTTGTATTACTTTTTCACCCTCTTCTTTTCTTATGCAGGATCGCCGCACCCAGTCGGTCGGCAGCTGGTGAATGGGGATGGATATCCCACCAACTCTTCTCTCCCCATCTCCTGTTGAGTTGTGGACATGCTCCCCTTTCGATGCGGGCTCTTCCTGATATCTCTTTACAAGAATTCTCCTGTGAATCTTGTGTACGGCAAACAACACCGTTCCTCTTTCCCCCTGCCTGTACCAGGAGTCCTACTCCCTTGTCGTTAGTTCAATATTTGGGGTCCTTATCGGCTCCCTAGTATTTTTGGCTTTCGGTAGTACGTCATTGATTACTCCCGTACCACGTGGCTCTATTGATCGCACAACTTCCCTCTGTCTTTCGTGCCTTTTTACTTGGCGTACGCAGCGCCACTCCTCTCAAAGTCATTCGCAGATGCTCGGAGTATACGGGTCGTGCCTTCTCCGATCTCTGCACAGACTTTGGTGTCATCCATAACTTCCTGTGCGTATACCCCTCAGCAAAACGTGGCCGCGAAAAAATCGTCATCTTCTCGATTAATGTTAATGCATGTTACCAATATTGGAACTTTGCTGTCTCCACCGCCTGATCTCATCAACCGCCTTCCCTCCTCTGTCCTTAATGCCTCTATCCAACTCCTCTATCCCTCCATCCCCCTCACCTCTCTCACACCACGGATCTTCGGGTGTGTTTGTTATCCACCTTCTTGGCCCTCCTTCCGACAAACTTGCTCCTCGGGCCGCCAAATATATGTTTGTTGGCTACGCTCAAAGAAAAAATGGTCGTGGGATGAGGTCCGCACCAGCTCCCTCTCTTAGGCCTGTTGTCCCGGTCACGCCTTCTGTGGTCTTCTTCTCCTCTCCCCCGTTCCTCCTCGGGAAAAAACCGCTAATCCGTGTCTAGGGTCGCCCATCCATGGATGCTCCCGACCCAGCTCCCTGCTGCAGCGAGCTCGGCTGCGGTCGATCACGCTGTCTCTACAGCTCATCCCTTGACCAACTGTCTCTCTACATCGGCTCACACCGCCTCTCTACACCTTTGCCACCTCCCTTTCCTCTATTTCTCTTCCTAACAATGTGCAGGAGCTTCACCAGATGACGGGCTGCTATGCACGGAAGGCTCTCTGGGCTAGAGGGTTCCTCTTCCTACTGGCCACACCCCTGATGCTGTCTTTGTCATTAAACATGCAGCGGATTGGCACTATCGACCGTGAAGGCACGTCTTGTGGCACGGGGGTTTACTCAGCCAGCCTTGAAGGAAACCTTCTCTCCCGTGGCCAAAGAACACGGTCCGCGTTCTTCTCTCCTTTGTTCATCGTCGGCCACTTTATCAGCGATATCAAGTGTCTTCCTCGGCGCCTGCAAGCCGGGTTTGAGAGGTGTTGAGTATGTTCGCTCGACTGGACAGTCCCCGCGTTGCATGGTTGAAAAGTTCAGTAAGGTGGTCGCTAGCACGGGATCAATGGATTTTTCTCTCTTCACCCGACATCGGTCAACCGGGATCGATGTGATTCTTCTGAAGTGAAGCGTTCGATGATAGTCGACTGGCGGACACAATCGAATACAAGCAGAAAGGCACAGTTGAATTCTGCCGCTTTACCAAAGATCTGGGACCTTCGGTTTTCTTGGTCGAGGTCGCCCGACGGATAAGTGGTGTGTTATCTCAAAGGGTACTGTATGGACTTCGGTGAATGCAGGTTATTTTGGGTGTGCAGAGACTCCTATGGACGCAAATCACAAGCTCTCGGCCCATAGCTCTGACTCTGATAAGCCAGAGGAAGCTGATCTACCTTACGGTGACTCGACCAGATGTTATGGGAGTTTGAGCCGTTTTGCACGTCCTCGGTCATCTTCAAGCTGGAGACGCAGTATACAAGGACTCGTGCAAGCCATCCACATCTCTATCTCTTGTCGCTATTCTGACGCTGATGAGGATCTATTGATGAAGGCGCTCCACAACTGGATTCTGTACTTAGTGGCGTAGCAAGAAACAGAATGTGGTTGCGCGTTAGAAGCCGAGTACCGGGATGGCTAAAGGTCGTTTCTGAGCTAACCTGGCTTGAAGGGAGAGGGTGTTCGATCTCCGAGCAACCATTTTGCGACAGAGGCAGTTTAGAGAATCCGGTTTTTCAAACGAACAAAGTTTCATATCGAAGTTGACTGTCATATCCGGGAAAATACAAGACAAGGGATTATATGTTCCTGGACCAAGTTGCGGACACTGACGTAAATACAGGCCGATACAAATCCAAGCCACGAAATATTAAAACAACCCATATGTTGTTCCTTATTTATTTCTCTCTCTTGTATTAGACTCATGATTAGGATTTTTCTTCCTTCTTCTCCTATAAAGGGTATTAAAATACTTGATACTCTAAGTCGATATATAAAAGGTTGGCTTTCTCCTAATAGTTCTACAATAACTAACGGCATGAGGTCCATAACACAAGGGCTATAAAGGGATACCTTCTTATTTGTATCACCATAAGTTTGAGAACTAGTGAGAATTTGTAGAGTAATCTTTCTTGTCTTCAGTTCATGTGAAGGAGTGCAGCAGAAAATGATTTAGAGTCAGAAAAATCTCAGACCACAAGGATAAGTAAAAGCTAGATTTACAAGCCCGTCATAACTGGTATTAGAACAATGGTCGTTCATAAACTATGGAGAAGCTCCAAAAATAAACACATGCAAAGTAAGAAGGGTATGCCTCATAACAGTTTGAAAGATGTAATGTTTGCATTACAAGCTCATAAGGTGAAGGTAGATATTGCCATGGGAATGAAAATCAAGAACACATTCAGGAAGAAACCGAGACGGTTTAGGTGGAGATGCAGGGTGGTCTTCAGAGCCTTGTTAGAGGCCATGTGCAGAAGAGATGAAAGAGCTTAAGAGAGAGTTCTCCACAATGAAGGTAGTGCGAGTGAGCAGAGTGACAACTACACAATCAATTATATGATTACACGCCTCCAAACCAAATCAGTTAAGTAGTTATATTGGTATGATTTTATTGGCTAAATATGGATTTTGGTCCCTAACTTTTGTCATCATTATGAAATCAGTGCTAAAACTTTATACATTAAGACTTAAGTCTCTAAAGTTTATATTTTTTAAGAAATTAGTCCTCACATGAAATTAAACAAATCTCTAGTGAAACATAAATATTTGTTTGCTTAGGTGGCAATCTGGGAAAGAGAAAATAGCTTAGGTGGTAACCAAATTATTATTTTCTTAATTACAAACTTTTTGCTGTCATAATGCAACAATTTTATATGTAAAGAGCTATTTACATACTGAATATTTATTCTGGAATTATTTTATATTAATTTTTATTTTATTTTATGTTATTCAAGCTGATTACTAAGAATAAAAAAACAACTGAACAAGCATAAATAATCTTAATAATTAGCTCAAGAAGAATAAAATAAAATAAATATTAATATTAAACAAGTCTAGATAAAAAAAACAGTACATATAAATAGCTACTTATATATAAAGCAATTGCATTATAATAGCTTAATACTAGGAATTAAGAAAATAAAATTTTTGAATGTCAGCAGAGCTATTTTCTCTCATAAATCATAATCAGCTTAATATTTCCACCTAAGCAAATAAATATGTATTTTTCATTAAAGATGTTAGTTTAATTTTACTTGAGAAATGAGAACTAATATCATAAAGAAGACAAACTTTGGGACTTAAATCTTAACGTAAAAAAGTTTTGGGACTGGTTTTATAAGGTGGCAAAAATTAGGAACCGAAAATCATATTTAGCCGATTTTATTTAGTTAGATTAGTTTTAAATCAGACTTTGTAGATCTCAAGCCCAGATGAGAAATGGTGAGAGTTGCGTCAAGTAGATGGTCAGCGTAAAAATTTAGTCACGCTTATGAATTTGGATCGTTTGAGAAATTGTGCAAAAACTGGGTTGTTCCCCGTAAGGAACGCATTGTATGGCCCGAATACAGCGTCTTGGCAAGAACCGCTACATTTGCAGGACTTGGGTGTAATGTTAAATATGCAAAACTCTTCAGCGTATGCTCCGAATGTGGCGTTTTGACAGATGCACCTCCAAGAGGTCTTGGTGTAGTGTTAAATATGCATGATCCCTCACAATTAGGCGTCTTAGGAAAATAGATCATAATATTTGTGATTAATTTAGGTTTGTAAGTTGGAAAATAGGTACATTAACGAGAGAAACGATAAAAGCAATGGATGCGATGATTAGAAGAAGAAAAACTATTTTATGTCTCCACGAGACTAATTGGGTGGGTGAGAAAGCTAAACTTCTAAACAATTCAGATGTTAAATAATGGTACACGAGAAATAAAATAAAACAAATAATGAATTGGATATTATTGTGGATACTACTTAGAGAGATGAAGTTGTAAGGGTAAGTAAAAAAGGTGATAGAACTTTAGCTCTTAAATTAGTCGTAGTAAAGAAAATTATTAATATAATTAATGTTTAAGCGTCATAAGTAGGATTAAGTGAAGCTATTGAAGTACAATTTTGGAAATACTTGGATAATTTGATAAAGGAAATTTTACAGAGCGAAAAGATTTTTATGGGAGGGAACTTAAATGGACATATAGGGAATAACAATATGAATTATGCAGACGTTCATTGATGATTTTGGTATGGAGAAAGAAATGAAGAAAGAAGAATTATTTTTTACTGTCATAGCGCATGAGCTAATTGTGACAAATACGTTATTAATGAATAGGAAAAAATATTTAATTATGTTTAAGCGCGGAGCAAATAAGTCACAAATTGACTATTTTATGACTCATAAAATAGATTAAAATATTTGTAAGAATTGCAAAGTCATATCAAGAGAAAGATTGACAACACAACAGATGTTAGTGGTGTTGATGTGCAAATTAAATATAGTAAATTCAAGATAAGGATAAAAGTTCTGCCGAAACTTTGGTGTAGAACTTGAAGACAGAAAAACAGATTGTGTTCAAGACAGTTGTAATGGAACAATTAGTTGATGATCATAATACTAATCTCAATGTCACATAAGTTAAGACTTCACATTTAAGGATAAGTGAAAAGAGCATACTTCGAGAGTCAAATTGTCATTTGCCCCCGCATAAAAAATCTTAACAGTGGAAACAGAAAGTGCAAGAAAAAGTATGGGCAAAGAGAGCTAGCTATAAAGTATTTTACGCTTATAGGAATGATGAAAAGTTGACAAGATATAAAGTCCTCAAAAAGGGCTAAAAAGACAAAAAGTGCAGCAAGAAATCAAGTTAAGGTGGAGAGGCACGTCTGGGGTTCTATGGATTCTTGGGTCTGCCCTCTCTGATGTCTTTGGCTTTGATTTGAGGGCATGATTCCGCAGCAAACGTGATGATATAGGGGGTCACTACTTCAGTGGTATCTGTGAGCAGCCACTTTGTGCATTTATTGTCAAAGGTTAGGTCTTTCTCCTCTGAGAGAAGCCACTTTGTGCATAGTGCCAAAGGTTAGGTCTGTTTTCAATCTTCCTCCACCCATACACCCAATGATTGGGGACTGTATGGGTTCTGTTGTTGTTGTTGACTTGTTGTAAAGAACCATTAAAACTTAAAGGCTTTTATCGTACTACAATTAGACCAGCGATGCACTGTGGTTCTGAGTGTTGGGCAGAGAATTGTGCACATAAGAAAAAATGGGGACATATATGAGAATGCTTAGGTGGATGTATGGACACACGAAACTAGATAAAATTAGAAATGAATGTAGCAGGGATAAGACAGGAATGGCACCAATTATAGAGACGATGCAAGAAACTCGATTAAGATGGTTCAGACTAGTACAAAGGAGACCATTATAAGAACATGTTAGGCATTGTGAGAGTTTAACCACTGGGCATGTTAAACGGGAGAGGGTTAGGCCAAAAATGGCTTGGAATGAAACTATAATGAAAGACATGATGTACTTAGGCATTAGTGAAATTATGACTAAAGATCGGGCGCAATGGCACAAAAAATCCATATAGCACACCCCACTATGGTGGAAGAAAGGTTTAAGTGTTGTTGTTTTGTTGTTTACATTGGTCTAAACTTATTTAGAGTTGACTCAATTAAGGTTTGACAATTTGTCCATTCCCTCTAATTCAATTCACTGTAGACTTTATGTTTAATCAAACCAAATTAACCAAACAAAATCGACAACCATATATATAACTAATTTACGCACGTAGTTTTCCTTCTCTCGAAAAAGGGGTAAAATGAAAAAAAAATAGGAAAACATAAAGTTACAACAAAGAGATGGATGCTCTTATAATATTAATAGATAATAGATAGATATAGATAATATAGATGACTGTTTTGATTGATTGTTTGCATTTTATATTAAGGCATAAAATACTTTAATGGAGGATCACTGCAGCAATCAAATATGAGGAAGTATAAAATGGATGAAAGACCGAAGACCTAAATTTGTCGTTCAAGTGATTGATAGTTAAAATTATGTACAAATCTTGAAGACCCGCAGGAACAGATGAACGACGCAAATGAAACTCAAGGGAATACGTCTTTGGAAAGCAGAGAATATAGACTAGCCTGCTGTTCCATGGTAGGGAAAAGGCTTCTGAGATGATTGAGAAGCTCTGTATTGTTTCCCGACGATCCAGAAACAAACGGCGGGGTTAAGGAGTGGGGGGCGTTTCTGCTCGGCGGCGGCGAGGAGGCACCGGCGGAGCAGCGGAGCTTCTTGGAAAGCGGGGGTGTAGTGTATTGGAGCTCTTCGAATATAGAGGTGGGTCTCTTTCTGCAGATTACGACCGGCATGATGTCGGCGGTGGCGACGGCGAGTTTCTGTATCTAGACCTATCCCTCCGATCGCTGGCGCTCCACGCTATCCCTCAGCTCCCATAGAGAGCCGGGAAAGGCGAGGTAATCACTAGAGATTTAACTTTGGTCGCCGGATAAAGCTACGGCAAGGCGGCAATGGAGATTGGGGTTTGCGTAGATAGGTGGATGAAAAGGTTCCTCGATTGGGATGGTGACACCCAACCCTTCCAAAGCGTGAATTTCATCAATTTTGGCTAATTTATTTTAGGCGATTGATATCCGCACTACACTTTTAGATATTCGCACTACATTTACTTCTAATTTTTTACGATTTTTTAAAATACTCTTTGTACTTGCATTTTTAGGAAAAGTGTTCAACACGAAAGTTGTAGATCTCTCCGAGATCTAGGAGAGATCTACAACTTTCGTGTTGAACAATTTTCCTAAAAATGCATGTATAAGGAGTATTTCTAAAAGGCGCAAAATCTGAGTGTATTTCCTAATGTACGTCTTGTACATGCATTTTTAGGTGTTATACACGAAAGTTGTAGATCTCGTCGAGATCTACAACTTTTGTGTTGAACATTTTTCCTAAAAATGCATGTACAAGGAGTATTTTCAAAAGCCGCGAAAAATTAGAAGTAATCGTAGTGCGAATATCCAAAAGTGTAGTGCGGATATCAATCGCCTTATTTTATTACTTTAGGGTTTACGCAAATAACGCAACTACTAAAATAGGGATTTCAGATAATTTAGGGTGTTGCTGTTATGATCGCAGTTTTCGCTACTCGTACTGCAGTTATTTCTAATTTTGGCGTCTTTTAAAAATAGGTATTGTGCAGATTTGTACATGTATTTTTAGGAAAAAATTTAAACATGAACGCTGTAGATCTCGACGAGAACTACAACTTTTGTGTGGAACACTTTTCCTAAAAATGCATATACAAGACAAATTTTTAAAAGTCGTGAAATCTGGACGTATTTCAAAGTACATGCATTTTTCGGAAAAGTGTTCAACGGAAAAGTTGTAGATCTCGTCGAAATCTGGTGCAACTTTCGTGTTGAACACTTTTTCTAAAAATGGATGTACATAACGTATTACACAAGACATGAAAAATTAGAAGAAGGCATAGGACGATTAACAAAAACTGTGATGTTAATATCAGCGCCCATAATTTAAGACGAATATAAAATACAATTCATTTTTGGTTCTGTGCAGGGTCTGCGGGCCAAGGAATTGTAAAATTTAAATATGCAAGTCAATTTCATTCCTTCTACAAAATACAAATCCCTAAGCTAAATAGATAATTCAAAATAGACAATTAAGCACAATGTTTAGAATAAAAATAAAAATTCTTACTTTCTTAATAAAAAAAACTAAAATAAACGAAACTGAAGACAATCCAACTCATACTTTGACAATGAAAATAGCAAATGAACAAAAACTTAAAATCGAAAGCTCTTCGAAATGTCCTTCAAAATGCTTGCATTGAAATAAGAATATATGAAAATTAGCTTCTATGAAGCCATATTTTTATAAATTCTCAAGTAGTAGATATCTTAACCTACCACATTTTTTAGCTGAGCACCATATCTTAAGGTTAAGGTTTTGTTTGGGGGTGGGCTTATTTTCACCGATCAAGCGATTTCGACCGCATGAACTGGACCTACGACCGCCTGACCAGTGAAACCCCCCCCCCCCCAAACGGAGCCTAAATTTTCTGTTGGAATTGACAACTTTGGGAGCAACAATATGAGGTGAGATGGGATAGGTTGGCGTCGACTTTGCTAACTCCCTCAAAATACTATTAGGTTCCATTCGCTTCCCACGAATTTAGATTTGGGAATTGGAATTGAAGTCAATTGCAATTCTCTTATTCGGTTGATTGCAGGAATTCTATCATATTGATTGGAATTAGTAATTCCACTGGTCGGTTGCATATTAGAATTTTTGCCCAAGCTTGCATTTTTCATCTGGGCACTCATTTTCTCCTTGGGCGCGCATTTTTCACCTGAACATGCATTTTTCTCCCGGACGCACATTTTTTTGTACGGGCGTGCATTTTCCAGCATGGACTCGCATTTACCGTCAGGGCGCGCATTTTTCGCATGGGCACGTTTTTCAGCTCACGAGCGCATTTTTTTGCCCGGGCACTCGTTTTTACGCCCAAACACTGATTTTTTGGCCCGGCCGCGCATTTTTTGCTCGAGTACGCATTTTTCGCACGGACACGCATTTTTCGCCCGGGCGTCCATTATTCCCCTGAGCTCCCATTAATTGAATTCTGATTTCAAAGCCCCAATTCAGATATAACGAATGGACCATTAGCAAATTTCTGCAAGCACCCAGCTAATAAATAAATTCTAAAGTACGCCATATATTTGCCATGAATAAAGGTGCACTTTGCTCAAAGAAAAATCTTTGTAATTGGTAGAAGAGAGCCAGGAGCAACTGCATAGCTTCAAATTTCTGCAACGCGGATCAATATTATCAGATTATGAGTGATGGGTTCTCCCTGAATTTTTCAAGTTAAACCGGTAGAACTCCTGCCAAGAATATTTAAGCAATATGACCCAACCGTTCGAGCTACGCATGTGCGAGTCGCGCACGATGAAAGGGTCTGAAATCATCACGAAGGGGGAACGGAACCAAGCGTGCATAGAGGCTACGGGAGACCCGCATGGGAACCAAGCAGCCTACTTGTTCCGCCCGGACAGCCTGGAGGGCACATTCGTCATTTCATAAAAATTGGTGATCCAGATGACCGCAAACGAAACGACATTATTCGCCAATTCAAGACTCGGAGTGACGCAATTACCAGCAGCACCCTCCAGACAAACTATAAAAAGGCATTCAGGCCTTCATTTAAAGTCAGGCAACTACAGAGACTAGCGAGAGCTCTCGGGTTTTCCGGCAAGAACGTGGAACTTAGTTCATTCGATCGAGATTCGCTTCGCTCCCTCTATAGTTCTCTCTGCGCTCAACGCTCGTTTTGGACGCTTCAGTGAACTAAAAGGAACGCTCACTCAGGCTTGCTCGCGGACAATACGACAAAGCTCCAAGGACTTAGCACTTTCTCATCTTTTTCTTGTACTCGAAGCTTGTAACAAGGAGATGGTCCGTTACCCTCCGAAAAACTCCAAACACTTGTAAGCATGTCTGGACAGTGGATTTAGGCTCAGCACAGATCTGATTGCGTGATTTTTTACCCTTACGGGTTTTCCACAAAAAAAGACCTCTTACCATTGCTGTTTGGTTTTCTCTTCTCTGTCTGCGCGTCTAGTTCGATTTATAGCTAAGGCAGACTGCTTCTCATGATCAAAGGAAAAGCAGGAAACCCACAACAAACGAGTTCCCAACAAAATTCATGCAAACTGAGAGCAATATAACAACTATTAATCACACATATGTGATCAAATATCATAGTAACAGAGTTGAAAGATCACATACTATAAGTTTTTTAAATTAGGCGCGTGAAGTGGAATATATGCATCTTCACATTAGATATTGTCAAAACTGTACACAGTGACCCAATCTCGAAGAATGTCATCGGCAACAACTTAAGCCAGTCAAAATCAAAAAAATCGTTTGAATTAAATATTTGTATAGAAAATTCAAAGAGTTTTACAATTACCGCTTAAAAATGTGGCAAAAAGTTTCTTGACTCACCCCACCCGCGCACGTGGCTCCCGTGCACAGACAGCCACCGCCGTCTCCGGCCGCCTCCGACATCGTCGCTCAGCTCCGTCGCCTTCTTCCACCGTACTCACTAGGCAGTTTGTCTGAGCCTTGCGGACTGCCCAGAGGCATGTTCATCATTACGTGAAAATTTGTGATACAGGTGACCGAAATCGATTGACATTATTCGTCAGTTCAAGACTCAGCCCAACACAATTACCAGTACGTCTCTCTTGAAAACTATATAAAGACTCGCAGACCTTCATTTGAAAAGAAACAACTTCAAGGACTAGAGATAGCTGCTAAGTTTTCTGGTGAGAACCTGTGACTTTGATCGTTTCTCCTATAACACCATGTCTATACCAAAGAATATAACAGTGAGGCTTCATTTGTTTTAGCGGTGGCGGGTCGATCCGGCGGGTGAAAACGGAGAGTTCGAACCGGAGGGGGGAGGTGGCTGCTCCAAACAGAGCTTTTGGGGGCGTTTCTCAAAGCGGGCGGGTGGAAACGGAGGAAACGCCGCCGGAGGTTCATTTGTTTACAATCCTTCCGGCGGAGTTTGCCCAAAACGGAATTGTGAAACGCCCAAACAAATAAAGCCTAAGTTTGTTCGGGACCTCACACCATATTAAACAAGCATGCTAAAGAGTTACGATATGATGAAAAGGACATCTCAAGGCTAGAAACTACCGTAAGCATGTTATTATCTTGAACCATTATGTCCACGCTATAGAAATGAAAACAACAACAAGTTTCGGCCTTATGACCTTACACATTTTCAAATATAACTACATGGTTTGCATACATCGTCCCGCATGCCGGCAACGCATTACATTTATATAATACTTTGGCTCTTGAGGGCCGACACAATACGGGGCTTCAACCCGCTATTTTTCGTTTGTCTCGCCAGTACCTATACTTTTATAACACACAGAGATATGGCAAAACAAAACCCTTGTCAACTTTAACAGACCGCAATTTGTGTAACGACCCACACCACATTCCCGGGCCGGTGGTACATCTTCCCTGCAGCGCTCGAAACTCTCGGGCGGCCTTCAGCCGCATCCAGGCGAGCTTCGCCCGCCTGCGCACCGGCTTCGCCCGTGCTCGATGCGTCGCTGCGGGCTCTGCCCGCCTATAAGCAGTTGCGCACGCACTCAAATTTTTTTTTCTTCAAAACATATACATATGAGTACTTAAAATATCCATAAAAAATATGTAGTACTATTCTTATTTTTATTTTATAAATTTTTGTAAAATTTAATATATAAAAATTAATTTCTCTCTCTTTATCACTCTCCCATCTCTCTCTCCTTCTTTGTCCTGCCCCTCTCTCTTTCCCTCTCCTCCTCTCTCCCTCTCTCCAAATTCTCCCCTCCCCCATGTTCTCTTTCATGATCCAATGACCAGTATTGAATCTTTGGGGTGCCTCCAAATTTCTATATTCTCTTATATATATATATATATATCATTTATAATAAATAATATTATTTTTAATTTATATTTATATTATATATTAATAATACAAGCATCTTCGCATGGGCTACGCCCGTGCTCGATGCTCTCGGGCGGCGTTCGGCCGCATCAGGCGGGTTTCGCCAGCCTGCGCACGGGCTTCGCGCGCTTGATGCTCCGGGCGGCCTTCGGCCGCATAGTCGCTCGCTTCGACGCAATGCATCAGCTCGACGTCGCACCCTCCACTCGCGGCCCCCAGAGCACTCAGGCGCTGCACCAACACCAAAGTGCTCTGGGGGCCGCGAGTGGCGGGTGAGACACCGAGCTGGTGCATTGCATCGAAGTGTGCGACTATGTGGCCGAAGGCCACCCGGAGCTTCAAGCGCAGGCGAACCCCGTGCGCAGGCGGGCGAAGCCCACCTGATGCGGACGAAGACCGTCCGAGAGCATCGAGCACGGGCGTGCGAAGATGCTCGTATATATAAGTGCAAATACTAGCAAACACGATCAATATATGCATAAACCTTTACCAATGTTGGTCGCATGACCAAACATTTCATGCTTTTAAGGCATGCTTTTGGTGCACTCCTCAAGTCTCAACTCCATCCTCATTATTACAAACTTAGTTGGTAATCAAGCTTCTGTCGTCAAAGGTCAATTACATCTCACGGACTTCTCCATGATCAACTGGTATACCGAGGTGCTACTTCTTCACCAACCAGTATGAAACAGTTCAGATTAGCTCTACACGTGATAAAATCACCTGAATCCAACTGTCATGGCGCGAGTACGATTTCATCTCAACCTGTTAATATGATAAATGAGTTATCTCAAACATGCTAGGCACTCACGACCTTTCATCACAACACGCTACACACCTAATCCACCTGAGAGCACATAGGCTTCATGATCATCATCAATGTAATTAGATTCCATCCAGATAGTTATCGTCGACAATAATAACTATCATCGACGATAATACTTACTGTTAGGCGTTACTAATAAAACACAAGATATGTGTTTCGTGGAGTGGATCTCCAGCCAAACACGTTAGCATCAACACATGCTCTTTCGTTGTAACTTGGGGTGTTTCCTGGAGTTGATTTCCAGCACAACACACACCACCAAGAATACAAAAACTACAAATTTTTTCACAAAGACTTCTCTGACACGCAAATCAAACATCATCAATTCAGATTAACCTATCGTAGATGAGCTTCACACGTCATGTCTATATTCGTAAACTAACCAGACTTTATATGCAGTTCATGCTGGGGGCGTGTTGGAACCAAAAACTGGCCCAACGAGAGTTCGGACCCTGGAATGTAGCTAACACCTACTTCTCACAAACCCATATCCTTGACCAGTTGATGAAAACTAAAGAAATGACCTTGGGTTTCAGCACAGAGGTCCCTCCACTAGCCCGGAAGATCTCATAGCGTTTTCCCTCCTTAGTCAAGTGTTGAGCTAAGGATACCTCAGAAAGCACTACAAGACTTCAGAAAAATGAGAAAGTTTGCCTTCTGCGGTACCATGTGGGTCTATTTATATATTTTCATTATCTGGTCTGCCAACAAAGTAATTCCGCTATTCAAAAAGGTTATATGCAGCCCAAAGTGATCTGCCAACGACCAAACCTCGTTGTTCTGAAGAGCTAAATACAGGCCTCTAAGGGCATCCATGATAATTTACCTCTGGACCCCACTATGATGCTGAGGGGAG
Organism: Platanthera guangdongensis; assembly: GCA_039583875.1. Taxonomy (NCBI): domain Eukaryota; kingdom Viridiplantae; phylum Streptophyta; class Magnoliopsida; order Asparagales; family Orchidaceae; genus Platanthera; species Platanthera guangdongensis. The sequence continues at coordinate 17,414,883 of CM077166.1, read as the reverse complement.
AAGCATCACTCAACGCTAGGGACTACATTGTTGAGTGGAGAAGCATCACTCAACGCCACAAACTACGGCGTTGAGTGGAGAAGCACCATTCAACGCCAACTCTGAAGGCTTCCGCTGACCCGGGCGTAAACCGTCACGCAAGCCCCGTGCAAGAACCCTCCCACTTACAGGGACTAGGGCGTTGAGTGGAGAAGCATCACTCAACGCCAACTCTGAGGACTAAGGCGTTGAGTGGAGAAGCATCACTCAATGCCAAAGGGCTAAGGCGTTGAGTGGAGAAACATCACCCAATGCCAACTTTAAGGGCTAAGGCGTTGAGTGGAGAAGCATCACTCAACGCCAGGGGCTAAGGCTTTGAGTGGAGAAGCATCACTCAACTCCAACTCTGAGGGCTAAGGCGTTGAGTGGAGAAGCGTCACTCAATGCCAACCCTGAGGGCAAAGGCGTTGAGTGGAGAAGCATCGCTCAACCCCAAAGGCTAAGGAGTCGAGTGGAGAAGCATCGCTCAATGCCAAAGGCTAAGGAGTTGAGTGGAGAAGCATCGCTCAATGCCAAAGGCTAAAGAGTTGAGTGGAGAAGCATCGCTCAACGCCAACCCTGAGGAATAAGGCGCTGAGTGGAGAGGCATCACTCAACGCCAAAGGATAAGACTTTGAGGGGAGGAGCATCAATCAACGCCAACCCTGAGGGCCTCCCGCCGAGCCGGGCGCAAGCCTTGGGCGGGAACCCTTTCGCCTGCACTACTCGCTATACCTGATTAGCTTAAAGCCTACTCAAACCTGGGATCCCAGGCTTTTGGGTCTCGCTCAACGAATACGAGGTTGTATAGGGCGGACACAATCAACCCGGAGGATGTCTAAACTTCTGCTAATTAGCAAATGAGGTGGTTCCATGCAAGCATAAAAATAGGACAAACATGTCCTGAGACAAGGAAAATGGATCGTTACCTTTGACGATCGCTTTGACACCATGAATCAAAAATTGATTTGGATGAGAAGGATCGCAACACGTTCCCCACCCGGATCTGAGCTCGGTGCGCAATTCGAAGCTTGGAGGCTCCTCCAATGACCACCTTCTTCTTTCTCCTCCTCCATTTCCTCTCTTATTTCTTTCTGATACACGTAGATACTCATAGAGTTTGCCTATCCATACCCACCTAGTGACAACAGATAGACGATTCCACCTTGATCTCCATCCGGATGTTTCGAGCGACAACATCAAGATTAGCCCTCTCGTTGCTCTTAACAGCTCCGGAATAGAACTCAGCCATTGGCTCTAAATTTCATAAGGAATGGACGACCACGATTTTAATTGGGAATATTTCTCAGCGATATCTCAGGCGGTGGCGGTGGACTTAACTAAAATCGCTTAACAACTGCTTATCAAATGTTGATGTGTCACCCAACCCTATCGATAACACTACCGCTCGATGATAATGTAGCGAACTCGCCGTCCGTTACGTCCACTCGACGTTCAAGGCTACCGCATGGGGGTATCACTAACGCTGGCATTAGCTTCAACAACCAAACTGCTACCACTCTCCAATGTTTTTAAAACTGGGGTATTACATATCCGTTTAGAATTCACCCTGCTCCCTCTCTATCTTGCACAATCTCCGACGCTCACTTGGATGCTTCCATGAGCTCGAGAAAATGCATTGGAAAATGCTACCGCAGAGGAACGGTTATGTGGACGCTCTCATCCAAGTTTCGCAAAGGCTCTCATCTAAGCTTCAGGGATACTCTCATCCAAGCTTCGTGGACACTCATTCAATCTTCGTGGTCTTGGTTTATTTTTCGTATTTTCTGTACTTGGAGATTATAACAGAGCGTTGACCTGTCTCCTTTTGAGTAAACTCCCAATACTTGTAAACTCAAAGTTAAATAGTGGATTTTGACCTGACACTGATCCGACCACATGGTTACTCACCCTTCGCGGGTTTTTCACAATAAAAAAAATCCATTCGTCGTTGCCGATGGATTTTCATTGATTGTTTGCGCGCCCGGTCTGACTCCGAGTTAAAACGGTATGATTCTTCGTACCAAGGGAAAACTGGGTGACCCACAACAAAACTAAATTGAATATTCAAATATTAGCACTTAATAAATATGATTAAAGAACCATAACACATAACAAATTGAAAGATGAAAATGAATCATGTATATACCAAGCATTCCAAGGATCCGCCAAACAAACAACTCCACTTCCATCATGTAAAGCCCAATCCTCTGATATTGATCCGGGATACCCCATTCATATGGAAAACACGGGTGGCATCAGACAGACTTCCCTCATTTGCAATTGTATGAAGTGATTGCTATTCACAAAACCAATAAAAATAGTTTTTCGGCTTTCCAAAGGCGCATACAAGGGCAAATATGTGAAAGACTGAAGTCGGAAGCAATAAACAACTATCACATTATAGCAAGACTTATCTCATATCAGACATTAATGTTTATTTGTACATCAGAGATGGAATTGCATTACAATCTAGAGATTTCATGTAGCCGCACACTCCAAAATACATCTGAGTATAAATTTTCTCTTTATTGGAACTCTTTAAACAAGTCATTTCCTACTTTTTTTCTCATTCTCCCCCATATCTAAAGCATGACTAATCACACGGTAACTGCATCACCCATCTTCTTCACACAAAACTTCTTTATACATGTTATGTATGCATATGTAAATATGTAGATATCAAAATATGCCTATTGTATGCATGTCCAAATATATTTGGTCATCCAAAATACGTGTACATGTAAATATTCTTAATATACGTCACTCCCTCCACATTCAATGTGCGGTAAACAAGTATTATTGTCGCCACACACTGCCCATAAGGCACTCTTTGCATGGTCGTTATATTTATATTTAAAAGCTTGTTTATTTTAGTTCGTGTTCAAAAAGATTAGATTTAGTCCGAAAAAAGCATGACTAGACCCAGGCCTAGGCCAGGCTCTGGAGCCCAACAAAGCCCCCATACTGCCCGGCATGGGCCAAATCTAACTAAGCCCGGACACCATGCTTAGCCTAAGCCCGACACCTAGACCAGCTCGAAAATCCCGCCGGCTGGATTTCCAAATGCATAAATACTATAACTCGGAGCATGAAAAAATTATTTCAATATAAATATATGAAATACTTTTTTCTTGTGGTTTGTAATAAGATTTGAAGAGGGAGAAATTATAGTCTCGGGAGATCGTAGCAAGCCCAACATTAGTTGTATTTTTAGGGGTAATTGGCAAATTGTACATTGTAAATATCGATTTTTGACAAAATATATCTCGAAAATTTAAAATTGACAAAACGTTCCTTACAAAAAAAATGAAATGAGTAAAATATCTACTATAAAATGCACTTCCAAAAAAAATCATTTTTGAGAATTCATTTTTTTACCAATTTTAAACTTGCAAGATTTTTGCCAAAATCCAAATTAATCATTGTTAGCCAGACATCGGGCGAGAGAGAGAGAGAGAAGAGAGAGAGAGAGAGAGAGAGAGAGAGAAAGGAGGATGCATTCATTCGCACTCCGCTTCAACGCTCTTGTAACGTTTGCTGTTGCGATCCTAGCGTTGATCTGCGCCTTGGCTTCCTTCTCCGACTACTTCAACAACCCCTCTCCCACCGCCGATGTCAAGGTATCCTCTCACCGCAGTGAACTCATCTTCGTTCCATCCCCGTGTCTCCAAAACCCTAATGTTTCTAAAGAGTCAAGGCCTTTCTTCATCTCAATCTGTAATAAAAACCCTACTTGCAACCCTAACAGTCGAAGTAATTTCTTTTGTTGTAAGGTCAAGAATTAACAATGAAAAATTTGACTAGCTAGTGACTTTGACTTCTATTTTAGACTTGTTTTTTTTTTTTTTAATTTCTACTGCAGATTTGATGATGAAACTGTTGAGATCTGAGTCTATTTCTTTTAAGCATTGAATTTGTAAATTTGTTCATAAAGATGATTTTACGGTTTTATTGATAACACTTGAGCTTTACTTGCCTGCAGGTCTTGAAAATTAATTGGTTCCATAAGCAACCTAATGGAAATGAAGAGGTACTTAATGTTAATGTGTTTATGTTTTTTTTCTTACAACATCTTGGATAGTAGTGGTTTAGGAGGCATGTGTTTATCTGACATGTACCTGTTACTGTAAGGAGTGGCTCAACTCAGTCGTTTTGCGGGAAGAAGTTTAAATAGCAGTTTAGTTAGTTGGAATTAAGGTCCGATTCATGCGGTCGTGACCGCTTGACCGGTGAAAATAAGTCCCTCCAAACGGTAGTCTATAAATAGAGGATGGAGGGGGTCTGGGCGTGTGTGTGTGTGTGAAATTGTGTGGAGTTGTTAGGTGGAAAAAAGAATTTGCGCCGTTTAGAGCAAGGCTCTTAGGGCAGTCCTGTTTTCCTTCTTCCTGTACTGTTTTTGATCTTCTTGATTGGAATTTAATACGATGATATCAATTGGGGCTGTTCTTCACGACGATATCTGCATGGTCTCTTGTTCTATTAGTTGAATTGGTATACAGGTGCTCTTGCAAGCTTTGTAGCGCATCATTGGTATCAGAGCTAATGGCGCCCACGGATAATACTCGCTCAAAGGATATGCAGGTTGAGATCGAAAGCTCATAGGAGTCCCAACCAACCATGGCAAAAACTCTGGACGAGGTTAAATCTCTCCTCACCGCGCTCAACTCTGACAGATCTGTTGCTATTGGCGGAGCTGGATCTGGAGCTTCATCATACAGCCGATCTAGTTCTCATTCAGTTCAACATTTCGCAACTCGTTTTTCTCGCTTGGAATTTCCTAGACTCTTTGGAGAGGGGCTCATGGATTGGATTTTTAAGTTTGACCAATTTTTTCAACATTGATGGAACTGCAGACAAGATGACAGTTAAATTTGCTTCAGCCCATGTGGAGGGGAAGGATCTGTGCTGGCATCAAGCATATATGCGTTCACGGTTAACGCGACAGGTATGTAGCTGGGAGGAATATTGTAAAGCTCCATCCCTCCGCTTTGGATCAGTGTTTTTTGATGATCCGATGAGCAAATTAAAGAACTTATGCCAACGAGACAACATCCAACTCTACCTGGACCAATTTGATGCTTTTCTCCATCGTGTTCAAATCTTTGAGGATTATGCCATCAACTTTTGTTCGGCGGGGTTAAAATACAAAATCAAATATGCTGTGAGAATGTTCCAATCAAAATCCTTGCCGGATTTTTCTCTCTAGCTCGTCTGTAGGAACAAAAGTTAGCGGTGACAAGGCGGAAGTGGGCATTGGGAATGGCAGGATCTGAGACCAGGGGGTGAAATCTACTGCATCCTCTACCAGTAGAGCCGTCTCGTTTCCAAATCCATCTAACTGAAACGGGATATGATTGACTTCGGCGGAGATAGATAAGAAGCGTATTTAGGGCCTTTTTTTGGTGTGATGCCAAATACACGGTTGGTCATCGATGTTTGGAATGCCGCCAATCCCATGCTCTAGAGATTATCCCAGGTTGTGATGAGTCGGCTGAGGAAGAACATGGTTGGGGAATGGAGGAATTAGTAATTGGCGATGGAGATGAAGGTATTGAAAATCCATGAGTGTCTGTGCACGTCGTATCACTCATTTCTCGACAATGCGGGTAACGACTTCTTACCAAGGAAAATCTATTCAAGTATTAATTGATTCAGGTTGCACTCATAATTTTCTGAACTTTAAGGCGGCAAGTAAACTCCAATGTACTCTCACACCGATGTCGTCCTTCAATGTGGCGGTGCCAGATGGGAACAATATTACCAGTTCACAAAAGGTCATCGATTTTTGTTGGAGGATGCAAGGGGTAATGTTCTCATCAGAGATGTTATTTTTGTCATTGGGAGGTCGTGATGTGGTGCTGGGAATCCAGTGGTTTATCACATTAGGCGTATTGCATTGAGATTTTCAGAATCTCAAAATGAAATTCACAAAACAAGGAAGAAAAATCTCTCTACGGGGCTCGAAGAATACTTCGGGCGCTTGGATGAAACAAAAAAGAATGGAAAATTTATTGCATAAAGAGGGACAACTTAATACGTTAGCAGTCTGCAACATTCAAGCGGTTGTTCCAAGAGAGAAAACAACAAGTAAAGAGCCATTAGGTGGAGTTAAGTTGGCTGGGGTCCTGGGGAAGTATTGAATGTCGACTAGAGAGTGCAATTAAAGAAATTAATACAAAGCTTTAATTATGTGTCTGAGGAACCCCGCGGTCTTCTTCCAAATAGACAACACGAACACCACATCTCTTTGAAAGAGGAGAAAGTGACAGTGAACCTGCGTCCCTGCAGGTATCCTCCCCTACAGATCGAATTTGAACAAATCATTAAAGAAATGCTAGCTAGTGGTGTGATTTGTCCGTCATCAACTCCTTTGCCTCTCCAGTGGTTCTAGTTAGGAAGTCAGATAACTCCTGGAGGTTATGCATTGATTACGAATTTCTGAATAAGCACACAGTCAAATACAACTGCCCAATTTTAGTTATAGAGGAGCTACTAGATGAATTGAACGGGGCCAAATATTTCTCTAAGCTTGATTTGCGAGCAGGTTATCATCAGGTGAGGAGGGCGGAAGAGGATGTGCACAAAACTACTTTTCAGACATATCAGAGGCATTTTGAATTTTTGGTGATGCCCTTTGGGCTGACTAATACCCCAACAACCTTTCAGGACTTGCTGAATAAGGTCTTCTGCGGCCAACTAAGGAAGTTTATACTCGTGTTTTTCGATGTCATTTTGATTTTCAGTAAATCATGGATGGATCACATGGAGCACCTACGATTTACACTTCACATCTTACAAGAGCTTCAAATGTTTGTTAAATTGATCAAATGTGGCTTTGGGTTACAACAAGTTCATTATTTGGGCCATGTCATCTCTAGTGAAGGGGTAGCAACTGATCCAAACAAGGTTCAAGCGATTCTGGATTGGCCCGGCCTACTTCTATGAAGAAATTGCGTGTTTTTTTGGGGTTGACAAGATATTATCGATGGTTTGTGCGGGGATAACCCCTAACAAAAATACTTCAGCTAAAATCCTTCAAATGGTCCAGGGAAGCGGAACTGGCTTTTCAACAGTTGAAGGCGGCTTTGATATCCCCGTCGGTGCTCAAACTGCCAAATTTTAATTGTTTCTTTGTGGTAGAGACTGATGTTTTAGCTAGCGCCGTGAGAGTAGTGCTCCAACAAGATGGGCGTCCAGTAGCATTTTTCAACAAAGCCCTGGGGTTAAGAAACAAACCCTTATTTGTGTATGAACGGGAGCTACTAGCAGTGGTCGTGGCAGTTCAGCATTGGAGACATTATTCAGTGGGAACTCAATTTGTCATCTTAACAGATCATCAGAGTCTCAAATTTTTACTGGACCCGCGCATTGCCAGTCCGGCACAACAAAAGTATATTTCCAAACTAACTGGCTTTGATTACGTTATCAAATATAAGAAAGGACGAGATAATGTCTGTGCAGACGGATTCTATCGACAATTTGGTAGAGGGAGAATGTTCAGTGATGATCTCCATCTCTTCAGATATAATCAGGTCAATTCGAGCATTGTGGCAATCTGATCCTAGCATACAACAACTACTTGTGTTGAAGGAGCGTGATTCTCGCCTGTATCCAACATATACGTGGAATAAAGGTATGTTGCGTCAAAAGGGAAAATTGGTAGTGGGTAATGATGTCACCTTAAGGAATCAGTTATTCTACCTCTACTATGATAGTCCTTTGGGTGGACATTTGGGGATGAAATCTACCTATCATCGACTAAAAGCTATGTTTTTTCTGGAAAAGAATGAAGGCAGACATCTTCCAATACGTATAGGAATGTCAAGTTTGCTAGACTTGTAAGCCTGATAATCACAAGCCCATGGGCCTGTTGCATCCATTGCCGATTTCAGGAAGGGTATGACAAGATATATCCTTAGATTTTGTGGAAGGGTTGCCTAAAAGCAAAGGGAAGAATGTTATTTTCGTGATTGCAGATCGGCGGAGCAAATATGCCTTTTTTTGCATTTAGCTCATTCTTACACAGCTGAGGGAGTGACCCAGTTATTTCTGAATTCGGTCTCCTGCCTTCATGGCATGCCAACAACCATAGTAAGTGATAGAGATGCTACCTTTTTAAGCCAATTTTGGCAAGAATTGTTTCGATTGTTGATGGTGCAACTCAATCTTTCTACGACCTATCATCCTCAATTAGACAGGCAAACAGAGGTAGTAAATAGATGCTTGGAAAATTATTTGCGTTGTATGTGTTTTGATATGTGTTTTGACAGGCCAAAGACCTGGGCAGAGTGGTTGTTGTTGGCAGAATGGTGGTATAATACCACCTTCCATAGTGCAAGCAAAATGATTCCTTATGAGATTGTATACATGCAACCTTCTGCTATACATGTGCCCTACATTGAGGAGTTCAGTGGGCTGAAAGCTGTTGATCGAACTCTATCTGTCGGGAAAACATGATTGCTGCATTGAAGATTAATCTGGCTCACGCTCAGAACCACATGCAGGTTATGGCAGATAAGAAGAGGCGGGAGGAGTTAGCTGTGGGATCTTGGGCATATGTAAGGATTCAACCTTACATACAGTCTAGCATGCGACAACACAACTACCAGAAGTTGTCACCCAAATTTTTTGGGTCTTTCCAGGTTATTGGGCGCATCTGTTAGGTAGTGTACCAGCTGAGGTTGCCGGAAGATGCTAAAATTCATTCGACCTTTTACATTTCCCAGCTGCGGGAGTTTAAGGGTGATCCGCCGACATAGGAAGCTGTATTACCCAAGGCCATGAACCAAGAAGAAAATATGCTAGTGGAACCTTGGTGCGGGTTAGATCGTCGTATCATACCACACACCACACAATAATGTTGTTGTCTCGCAGCTGCTTATATAGTGGCACAAAGGGTCGGAGAAGGAGACTATCTGGGAAGATTTCTGGTCCATCAAACAACATTTTCTGGCTTTTCTTCCTTGAGGAGGAATTTGTGAAGGGGAGGATAGTGATATGTACCTGTTGCTTTAAAGAGTGGCTCAACTCAGTCGATTGGCAGGAAGAAGTTTAAATAACAGTTTAGTTAGTTGGAATTAATAAGGGGTGCGGTTAGCCAGGTTGGGTTCTACTGTGGTTTAGTCTATAAATAGAGGATGAAGGGGGTCTGGGAGTGTGTGAAATTGTGTTGTTAGGTGGGAAAAGGGATTTGCGCTGTTCAGAACAAGGCTCTTAGGGCAGTCCCGCCTTCCTTCTTCCCGTACTGTTCTTGATTTTCTTTATTGGAATTTTATAGGACGATATCAATTGGGGTTGTTCTTCACGACTATATCTGCATAGGTCTTTTGTTCTGTTAGTTGAATTTGTACACAGGTGCTCTTGCAAGCTTTGGTGCACATCATTATCCAATTTCTTATTGTTGTATTCATTTCTCATAGGCCAGCAGAGAGTAAGAGTTTTGGATATTATAATTCATTGTAATGTAAGAGCTGATTTCAGCTTACTGTTTGCAATTTAGTAGACACTATTAGCTTGCAATTTTTGTACTACCCTGACTGTTTAGTTTTGCATATTCATAAAATATTTCTGCTCAGTATGTCGGTATTGTTTTTGTAGACCATACTGGCGACTATTAACAACTTTGTTTTACAATATATATTATTTTGTATTATAGCTTAGGCAAGGTTATTTTTGTCTCTTCTCTTTATTCATTGCAAGTGGTATGCATATATGCACTTTCTTTTCCTGTAAACGATGTGGCAGAAAAAGTTTTCAACTTTTCCGTTTCTATTAATATACAATTTCATTTGTTACTTTTATTAATATTGATCTGCTTTTTTTAGGTCAGGATTACTTTAAACATATCGGCTGATCTGCAATCTTTGTTCACCTGGAACACGAAACAGGTCCCACAAATTTCTACGTGCTCATTTTTTTAACTCGATATTTGTTGTAGTTTGTCAATTCTAGTCGTATTTGCAGCTTCATTACTTTTCATTATATTAATATCTAATGACATGGAGGTATATGCAGTGCTAATCTTGGTAAAATCATCATAATCAATAGCTTATTCACAACTATTTATATTAAGCTTTATGAATCCTTATTTTTCATTTGTTCTATTGAGTGATCTTAGAGCTGATTTACTTGTACTACACCAATGAGCTTTGATAACCACCATTTGTGTTATTTTAGGTCTACTCGTCCCCTTACCTAATCCTTTGACACTAACTCTATTTACTCCTATACTTGATGCATGTCTAAATCTGTCACTAAAATCCATCTAATGTCGCAGTTCTAATTTGATTTTATGGAAGTTTAAGTCTCTATTATATTCTCTTAGCACATAATACACCCGATATTCTTTATCCATGCTAACTGTTAGAGAATATTCAGAAAGATTACGTATAGGCCTATTAATATGGTCCATTTAGGATTCTGGTTTAGTCCCACATTTTTGTATAATTGTCTTTCTTCTCTCCTATATGTTTGTACTCATACTTGTATTTTTGAATCAAAAAGATGTATATACAAGGTTCGGCTCTCTCTTCAACATTGTATCTGAGCCAGGTTCTTGTTCCGAGCGGCTACCTGTTTTGTAACTGCGGCTATCCGCGCGGCTTCCTCCCTCTACCCGCACTTGCTCTGCGATCTCTCTTTTTCTGACCGCCCCTACTCTTCTCTCTTCGTGGCTACCACTTCTCTAACTCTCCCTCCCTCTTTTATATCCCTCTTCCCTCTGACAGGTGCCCCCCCACTGTGCGCCCTTCTACCCGCTGCGGGCTTCCTGTGATTTGTCGTTGTGTTTCTGCTCGCCGCTACCTGCTCTTGTCTATCCGCTGTTTCTGACCTCGGGCTCTAGCCGCTGCACCTGTCCGCTGGTCCTCTCCGTTGCTTCTGTCCGCTGCCTCTAGTTGTCGCGTCTATCCGCTGCTCCTAGTCGTGCGTTTCTAGCCGTTGCTCCTAGTCGTTGCATTTCTAGCCGCTGCTCCTTGTTGCTGCTTCTGTCTGCTGCGTTTGTCCGCTGCTTCTGGCCGCTACGTCTGCTCGTCCGGCCTCTGCTTGCCGCTACGGGTTCTCTACTCACCGTCTGGGGTACTTCTTCCTAGTCGATGAGTATCTTTCCGTGCTGCCTCTTTGCGACTTGTGTGTCTCTAATCGCTGCGGGCCCTGTCTTTTGGTCGCAGCCTCTCTTGCCGCTGGTGTGTTGTCGCCGTAACCGCTGCGGGTTCTATCCTACCCGCTCGTGTGTGCTAAGTCGCTGTGACCGTTGCGGGCTCTATCTCTTAGTCTCTTAGTCGCTTAGTCGCTGTGGGCTCTCTTCATGGCTTCTGAGGATCCTAATGCTGCCTTTGCTCTTCCTGCCCGTGTTGCGGCTCCGGTTCCCGAGCTTCGCAATGAACTCCAGATTACTACTATCTCCCTCTGTGGGAAGCGAAATTTCATGAAATGGGTGCACTCAGTTCGTCGAGTATTGCAGACGAAAGGACTCCTTCATCACTTGACTCGAGTCACTCCTACCACCTCCACCGATGAGTGGCTTCGGGATGATGGTCGGGTCCAGTCATGGTTGCTCAACTCCATGGACACCGAGCCCTATAAGATGACTATGTATCATGACACGGTGAATGCCATGTGGGAGGAACTCCATCCTTTGTTGCTAAAGACAAGACCCTGGTTGAGGTTTGGATCCAACATCAACCTCCTACTACAGATCTGCCTACTTAACGGGCCCAAAAAGAAGCTGTCGGGATTGCGATGATGATGTCCCGAGTTCCTTCTCACCTACACAGTGTTCGAGCCCAAATTCTCTCATCTACTATCACTCTATCTCTGTTAGATGTGTGCTCTATGCTTCTGAAGGTTACACCGCGTCACCGCCCCAGGATGCTTCTGTGACTCTCTCCAGCTGTTCTACAACAACCTACATCTGCTCCGCCAGCTCGAGGTTCCTCGGCCCGTGGGGGACGCAACACGTCTAGGGGACGTGGTCGGTCTGGCAGATCTCCGTTTAAGTGCACGTATTGCGGTCCGGATGGTCATCTTGAGGCCACCTGCTATCGCAAACATGTCTGTCTCTACATCTTGCTGCCACTGTTATGGATGATCCTCCGACTTCTCCTACCGCGGATTCTACAGCCTCTACTCGGGAAGACATTAATGCTCTATGCACTCAGCTCCAACAACTACAAAGGGTGATCTCTTGCTTCTTTGGATCCGTTGCGTCTATTTCAAATGAATATCTTGTCTCTCACAGGGCTCCCACTTGATTGTGGATTCGGGAGCCACACACCATATTACTTCGCAGCGCCCTCCACAATATTAAATGACTGCCCGCCCCAAGTTCATTACTGTGGCTAATGGTGATAACACCCCCGTCTCCGACACTGCTGATTTACCTCTTACACCCACCCTCTCTCTGTCTTCTGCTCTTCATGTTTCAGGATCACCATTTAACTTGCTCTTTGTTAGCCGCCTTACTCAAGATCTTAATTGCTGTGTTACCTTCTCACCCTCTACCTTTGTTGTGCAGGATCAGCAAACGCAGAATATCATTGGTAATGGTCGGCTTTCAAATGTGCTCTACCTCCTCAATGTTCCTCCCGCTCTCTCCGTCGGCTCAACTACCGATTGATATCGTCGCCTTGGACATGCTCCCCTCCAGATTCTCAAAAAAGCTCTTCCGGATGTCTCCTTACATGAGTTTTCTTGTGAATCTTGTATCTTTGGCAAACAACATTGTATTTCCTTTCATTCTACTTGTACTCGGAGTGATACTCCTTTATCATTAGTGCACTCTAATATTTAGGGACCTTATAAAACCCTTAGTATGTTTGTCTATCGTTATTATGTTACTTTATTGATGATTACTCTTGCTTAACCTGGTTATACTTACTTCGAGATCGTGTTGAGCTGACCTTTACATTTCGTGCATTTCTTATGGAAACTCGTACTGAGTTCCCCTCTTCTTTAAAAATCTTTTGCACTGATAATGCTTGGTAATACACTAGCCGGACATTCGCAAACCTATGCACAAAATTCAACATTATACATCGAATCTCGTGTGCATATACACCTCAACAGAATAGTGTGACAGAGCGAAAGAATCGTCATCTTCTTGATGTTACTCGGTCACTCATGATTCAAATACAGGTTCCTACTCTGTTTTGGAACTTTGCCGTGTCCACAACATGTCACCTCATCAATCGCATGTCATCCTCTGTGCTCGACTTTGCCACTCCGTTTAGTCTCCTATTTCCGTCCCAATCCCCGTTTCCTCTCACGCCTCGTGTGTTTTGTTGTACTTGTTATGTTCACAATCTTGGTCCGACCACAGATAAATTTGCCCCTTGTGCCCACAACTGTATGTCCCCCGGGTACCCTCAGACTCAAAAAGACTATATCTGTTATTCTCCAACAACTGACAAAGTGATTGTCTCTTTTTGATGTCACCTTTCGTGAGGATCAACCATTTCATGACTCACCGCCTGCCTCTGCTTCCCTCTCCCCTTCCATACCTCGCCCAACCATTCCTGTCACGTCTTCCCTACCACCTCTTCTTCCCACTCCACTTCCGACACCTGTTCAACCTAAACCACCCAATCCACCTCTTCTTCGCGTATACACTCGTCGTACCCCGGTCTCTGGAGCTCTACAACAGCCCCCCTCCACCGGTGCTATCTCGCGAATTAACGATCCAGCATCAACATCTACCGCTCATCCCATGACAAATTATGTATCTCTGCATTGCCTGTCTCCACCTCTCCGTAAGTTTGCTCTCTCTCTCTCTCCTCCATCGCTATTCCTAACTATGTGCAGGAGGCTCTTCTTCATCCGGGGTGGCATGCAGCTATCGATGAGGAAATGACCGCTCTTTGGTCTAACCAGACTTGGGATCTGGTTCCTCTTCCTTCTGGGCAATCTTGTGTCAGTTGCAAGTGAGTGTTTGCTATCAAACATGCTCTGGATAGGACAGTTGAATGCCTCAAAGCTCGACTTGTGGTCGGGGGATCACTTAACAACAGAAACTTAATTATGATGAAACCTTCTCTCCCGTCGCTAAGTTGCATTCAGCTCAGATGTTGATCTCCTTATTTGTTCATCGTCACTGGCCTCTCCATCAGCTATAAAAAATGCTTTTTAAAATGGTGATCTTCAAGAGGCGGTTTACGTGAACCAACCTCCCAGTTTGGGACCACGAGGGAGTCTCGTGTATGTCATCTTCGGAAATCTATTTACGGTTTCAAACAATCTCCCAGAACCTGGTTTGATAAATTTATTAAGACCGTTCGCGAAGTTGGATTCAAAAGGAGCTCGATTGACTTCTCTCTCTTCACTCGTCAACAATCCACTGAGACTGTCATTCTCTTGGTTTATGTGAATGATATTTTGATTACTGGTGTTGACTCCACAGAGATACAACCTACAAAGCACCGATATGGGTACGGGTATCAGGTATGATGCGTACCCGGTACGTCGGTACGACCAAATTTAAAAAAACATGGATATAGGTACGATATGATACATTATAACAAATATAATATATATATAAATATATATAAATATATATGTATATATATGTATATATATACAAATATATGTGTTATATATATATATCACAAGTGCAATAAATAGTTCTCAAAATATCAAAACGTAAAACATAAATCATAACTCGAAATACAAGTCCACAAATCAATGCAACATAGCATGAAGTTTTCAAACATTAAACATTTATAAATATTACAAAATTTAACATCTATGTTTAACCAAAAGAGATAAAATTAGACTTAAGTCTACTCATAAGTCTTTTTCTTCTTTTTCATTGTAAGAGATCAACTTCATTGTTGGATATCAATATCTTCAATCTCCAGTTAATCAAGAGACAAGTTAACTATTTTGTTAATAACTTGCGTCGTATCAACATGTTCAATACACGTACTTGTAACGTACTCGGTACAGATACACAACTTAATTGGACGTACCAACGATTCCTAGCATAAAATCAACTTTTGTTTACTCTAGAAAACAGACTTCTCTCACAATATGCAAAATGATGCGCTAATTACAAATGTGTTCACATAGGTGTATCCGTCGAGTATCGGGTACGTACCGGTACCAGATACGTATCCGATACGGGTACGCTGTCTTCAGAGAAGTATCCGTGCCTCATAGGATACAACAAATCAAGCAACACTTAAACTCCGTCTTCCAAACAAAAGATCTGGGGGCTCTCAGGTACTTTCTTGGACTTGAGGTTGCACGACGACCTGATGGTCTTGTCCTTTCACAACGAAAGTACTGTCTTGATCTCCTCCAAGATGCTGGCTACTCTGGGTGCAAACCCGTGGAAACCCCGATGGATGTCAATCACAAGTTATGTGCTCATGGACCTGACTCCGATTCTCTGCTTACGAGCCCTGAGTATTATCGACGTCTTGTAGGAAAATGGATATATCTGACAGTTACATGACCTGATATTTCTATTGTTGTTGGAGTGGTCAGCCGATTTATGCATGGTCCTCAGATCTCTCATCTCCAGGCAGCAGAACGCATCCTCAGATATTTGAAGACAGCTCCTGGACATGGATTGGTATATAAGTCATCCCGCTCTTTATCTCTTATTGCATATTCAGATGTGGACTATGCAGGCTCCCTGGATGATCGACGTTCCTCTACGGGTTTCTGTACCTACTTTGTTGGGAATCTTATCACTTAGCGTAACAAGAAGCAGTCTGTGGTTACTCGCTCTTCTGCTGAAGCTAAGTATCGTGCAATGACGGCCATTGTATCCGATCTCATCTGGCTTAAGGGTCTTCTTGGTGATTTTGAAGTCACTTTATTCTCACCAACAACTTTGTTTTGCGATAGTCAGGCTGGAATCCATATTGCGAAGAATCTTGTGTTTCGTGAGCGGACCAAGCACGTTGAAGTTGACTGTCACTTCGTCCATGAAAAGGTTCAATTGAAGAAGTTAGAGCTGGAGCATGTTCCTGCATCAGAGCAAGTTACCGACATTCTCACCAAGGCATTACCACGACAAATGTACCATCAGTTTTTATCCAAGCTTTGTGCCTATGACTTGTACGCTCCAGCTTGTGGGGGAGTGTTAGAGAATATTAGAAAAGATGATGTATAAGCCCATTAATATGGCCCATTTAGGATTCTGGTTTAGTCCTACATTTTTTGTATAATTTTCTTTCTCTCTCTTCTCTCCTATATATTTGTACTCATACTTATATTTTTGAATTAAAAAGAAGTATATACAAGGTTCGGCTCTCTCTTCAACACAAACAACCTAATCCTAATTCTAGAAGTTAAATCTTCACTATGTTGAATAATTGATACAAACTACTGGAACCCATCAACCATAGTATTGCTTTATCTTTTAATAAGATAGAATGATAATTGTTAACACCGCCCGTATAAAAGTTATATATAGTTGATATCTATATTATTATAATTTTCATGTATATTAGTAGGCGATTCACGAATTAGAACTATGCCATATGAAAAAAGCACCAATGTTGTCACCCTAAAAATCAAATTTTGATATTATATTAATTTGTGTTGAGATTAATTTGCCAGCGAGACACGTGTATGTGGGACCGTGTTATGGCTTCCCCACCGCTTTCCAGGTCTGGGTGTTGACCCCGGTGGGCCCCCTGTGGCGGAATATTCCTGCGGTCCTGTGGTTGGGATTAATCCCACACCGCCTGCAGATTTCTCCCCTCCGTGTTCATGTACCCCGCCACCCTTCATCTCAAGACCTGGTTTTGAGATGAACTGTTGGGTTGGCGGGTTCTTTCAAAACCCAGGTCTTGAGATGAAGGGTGGTGCGGTACATGAACACGGAGGGGAGAAATCTGCAGGCGGTGTGAGATTAATCCCAACCACAGGACCGCAGAGATAGTCCGCCACATGGGGCCCACCGGAGTCAACACACAGACCTGGAACGCGGTGGGGAAGCCATAACACGGTCCCACATACACGTGTCCCGCTGACAAATTAATCTCGACACACCCCCGCAGCAGGACAACCTCCTATGATACCATGAAAAAACCCACCAACCCAACAGTTCATCTCAAAACCCATGTATTGAGATGAAGGGTGGCGGGGTACATGAACACGGGGGGGGGGGGGGGGGAAGCTGCAGGCGATGTGGGATTAATCCCAACCACAGGACCGCAGAGATATTCCGCCACCGGGGGCCCACCGGGGTCAACACCCAGACAAGGAACGCGGTGGAGAAGCCATAACACGGTCCCATATACACGTGTCCTGCTAGCAAATCAATCTCAACAATTTGCGATTAATAAAACTTCATGATCCGAATTAGACTCGTCAGATAATAATAAAACAAATATTAAATCTAGGGTTCACATGATGTGCATGAAGAGTTAACATTCGATTGCGTGTATCACCATAAATGATTCATCCATGTGCACGAAGTAAAATAGGACAACAACGAAATCAACAAATTAACGACAAACAGTTTGTGAAGATTATGGCAAGTTCTTTAGATCGAATAAACGTAATGCATAAAACTTTAATAACAGTAAACGGGCAATAGGAGAATGTGAGAGGTATATACCATAGGCTCCTTGGTGCAACGTCAGTTCCATTACTATTGGCTTATAGGTGCAACGTCGGTTCCATTGCCATAGGCTCCAAGGTGCAGCGTTGGTTTCATTACCATAGACTCCTAGGTGCAGCTTCGGTTCCATTTCAAGTGCAATATCAGTTTTGGTTCTGTATTAAATTGGTTCTGATGACTCGAAGGCTTGGTTGGGGGTTAGGGGGGAGGGGTAATAGGTCACTAGAAGAGTTGAGGATCCTGTTCGTGGCTCTGTAAGTGGAGAAATGAGTGTATGGAGACAAGGGGATAGGGGAATGGGACTAGGAAGGCTTGAAAAGGTGTTGATAAGAGGAGTTTGTCCTGCTGAAGGTGGAGAAGGCAAGGGGTGGATGGAATGAGGAGATAAGTCTGTGAAAGGAATCTCAGTTGGCACAAGCTGCAGCAGATGTAGTCAATCAGAGAGACCAGTGTCAACAACAGTCTCCACAGGGGTCATTGAAATCAATCCCAAAGCATCAGTAGAGGGAACGCCGACCCGGTGGTGGGCTCCAGTGGTGACAGTGTGGTTGGGGTGGAAGCTAGGAGGCAGAAGTAGAACATGGAAGAGAGGTGGCTCTGCTGGGGATGGCAAAACAAAGAAATAAAATTCTCTGTTTTGAATTATTCCCAGGCCCAGTCCAAGTCAAAGAGGATGTGTGTGTGTGTTTGGTGGGCATGTGTGTGTGTTTGGGGGGTTATAAAGTTTCGTCCATTGGATATAAAAGGTTTAATTAGTTAACTCCTGAGTCGTTTGTTTTTTGGGGGGGCGGGATCTGGCTTTACAAAAAAAACATTATTTTTTTGGACAATGTAAAAGGCCTTGACTTAATGGATAACTTAATTAAAAAGGCAAATCAAAAGCCAATACGGGTCTCTTAGGATTCGATTAAATAATTATGAAAATAAAATATTCTATAAATTAAAATTTCAATTTAGTTTTTTTATAACATGTAAAGTACTGGGTTTAGTTTTTTAATATCACTGCTTCCCCAAAGTACTTGGTAAGTTACTTTACTAAGTTGTGCTAATGTGCTTGATTCAGTTGATTGTGATATACAATAAAAGATATATATAAGTGTGAATAACATGCACAAAATAAATTTAAATTTGCGCGAAAAGCATGCACGACACGTATGCGATAAAAATTAAATAAATATGCGTTGATGTGACGCTGGTTGCATCAACTGATCAAAGTACTTGCTTTGAATTTTGTACTGTATAAATGGGGAACTCCCTCTTTGTGTAACATTAGGGCTTCCATTTACACCCATATTTATTATCATTTTACATACTTTACCTTTTAAAATATAACAACTGAAATCAAATATAGTGAAGTAAAATAAATAAAACCCAACTAGCACCAAAATAAAATATAAAAATATAAACGGTGGAGAGAAAAGTAAAGTAAATACAATAAAAATACAAGTATGTAAAAAACTAAAAAAATATTTTAAAAAATATTAAAAAATGGCACAAGAAGAAACTTTGCAGTGGTTGTAGGTACTTCAGTTGTTGAATGCTAGACATGCTCAACATCTGAGTTGGATGAAATTGCCTTCGTCAACTGGTTAATGTGAGTGTGATCCCCTGCCCATTCTGTTAGTCTGTGATCGGAGCCATAATGTGAGTGTGATCCCCTGCCCATTCTGTTAGTCTGTGATCGGAGCCATAATGTTAGTTTTGATCCCCTGCTCATCCAGTTATTCTGTAATCCCCGGGCCATCTTATTTTTCCGTGATTCCCTGTCCATCCCGTTTGTATGTGATCCCCTACCCATTTCGTAAGTCTGTGATCCCCTGCCCATCCCGTTCGTCTGTGATCTCCTGCCCATCTTGCTAGTTTGTGATCCCCTGCCCATCCAATTATCTTGTGGTCCCCCGCCCATCCTGTTAGTCTATGATTCCCCGACCATACTATTAGCATGTTATAAGCATTCTTATATGATGCAGCATGAGCCGCATCATCACACATTTATTTTATTATTGTTTCCTATATTTTCTTTGTGTAGCACATATCCTTGTGCACGTAATTTTTATTTATCGCGTATGTATTATTTATCTTGTAATGCGCACATCATTCACGCTTGTTGTAATGATTTATTGAGGTGATCGTTCAATAAGTCCCTGAATAAAAAGATCCGTCAAATTAGGTAATAGGTTAATTAAGGCAAGCACTCTAATCGATATATTTTAATTAAGCATAAATTAAATATAAAAATTTCTAATCAAAGAAGTCTTTTGAAAAGATATTGTGATAAATTAATTTCTTGCTATTATGGAAGAAAAATAAAATTAAATAGTTTTCCCCTAATTTAATCAGCCACCATTATTTCCTTTTATCAAAATCATATTCCTTTATCAAAAGATTACCCTCATTTACCAAATCATTTCCTTTTTATCAACTCACGTCAATAATAAAAGGGGGGCCCACCCCTCCTTCCTAAAGCAGCTTGGATAGAATTCGAAACAAGAGAACTTCTCCCTGTTTCCGATAGGTCCAGCCCCAGCCGTTTGCGATCGAACTCCCGCATCGCCTTTCCTCGCCTCCTCCGCCGCCTGTCTTCGTGGACGCCGGAGTCCTCTCCTCCACCAGAGTCTGCTGGATCAACGACGACACGTCGCCGCGCCTCACCTCCGCCGCCGCCTTCGTAGCACCGACGACCTCTCCTCCATCAGAGTGTGCCAGATCGACCTCTACATCTTTCGTCGGTTGACTCCTCCAGACCACCTGCTCGGCTCCGCCCACCCTCTCCCACCACCGCCCACCACCAGCATCTTTCCCGACATCGCCGGACTGCTATCATCTAGGTCGGCCCTCCCAGGAACATCCAACTTCCATTGGTTGTTCAGCCACTCTCAGCCAAGCCAGTCTTCCCCCAGTGTAACCTTCACTGTTGGCGTTGCACCTATGGTATAACCCCTATAATCCCACCACTCTTGCTCATTATATGTTAGTAATATTGTATGCTTTATTTATTTTGATCTTTAAAATCAGAGCTTGCTTGCCCTTAATCAACATTAAACCTATTTGTCGTTAATTTTCTAATCTGCACATTTCCTTTGTTTCTCTCAGCTACGCTTGTGGAAGATTTATTTCAAGTCGTTGATTATGTTGGAGTGCTAGATTTATATGCGTGTTTATGAAATTGAGACCAGTTTTTGCTTACCATTTGCTCAAGAACATCACGTTAGCGCTATGAGTTTTAAAAGAGAAATCAACTTTATTTATTTATAATCGACTCGATTAATCCGGTCTACATCAGTTGTATAATAAACTCACTCCTAGAATCGCCTTGTAATTTTTGAAAGAAGCACTCTCCTTCTTTCTAAGCAGAAAGGATGTAACAATTCTACCTAGTTTAACATCAATTTATAAACCCAACCGACACTTGTGATATGAAGCAAACTAAACGACAATATATAAATTAGTACAAAACATGTAATTTCTAAAGTACACATCGGGATATTTAAAAACTTACAACAAAAGTAAAAAATAAAGCTATGGGTAAAAATTGTACCTCAATTTTTGATTCATAGAGCAAACTAGATTTGAAAAGAACCATAAATCTGAAACGCTGAAACTAAAACAGTGACTGATACATCAAGTTCATAAATAGGTAGTACGACAACTGCAAATACAATACAACTGATTGAAAAACAAACAAAAGTGGGGAATTGCCAACGCTTATTCTAGGCGTATTTTCCCACCTGTGACCCCTGAAAGGAAATGCCCGAAGATGGGTCTGCCCAAATAGTGAGTAAGAAAGAATATTCCTGTAGAAAGTAATAGGAAAATAAGAAGTGCAAGATTTATCCATCCACATAGGGGCAATATATAGGAACTACAACATGACACCCAACACCGATAGGCGGTGTGGGACTAAACTCAACATATAGAAAATACTAACTCTAACACTCCCCCTCAAGCTGAAGGGGAAGCCTACAGCTTGAACACAACATTAAAAGAAGGTAAAAGAAGGAAGGCAGCATGGGACAAAACAACAGCCACCGAGGCCCAACCGCGTGTCACCGGGGATACTTCAACCGGGCAAGAGCCACTCGACGTTGGTCCGCAAACCGACCATGACAACGCTGGATACACTCAGAGCGGAAACAAGGTCAACCACGCAAGACCAAACCAACCCTACCAAATCCAGAGAAAACAACGAGAAGACACAAACAACATATGAAATCAACCTAGGGGCCATGTGTGACTAAGGCAGAAGTCGGGAAAGAAGTATCCGAGTCGCCATGATCACAAACACTCCCCCTCACGTGGATCATGTGCAAGAAGACATAGGTTATACCTAGGGGCCGGGTGTGACTAAGGCAGGAGTCGGAAAAGAAGCATCCGAGTCGCCGATATCACAAACACTCCCCCTCACGTGGAATACATGCATGAAGGTATAGACTACGCCTAGAGGCCGTGACGTACACTCCCCCTCACGTAGATCACGTGCAAGAAGGCGGAAATCATAGAGACGCACTACAACAACCCAACAACAACCTAAAAAAAATTGAAATGTTAAACCCTACGGGACGGGCTGGATCGGAAGAAGAAAGAAGCAACCGTCGGCATGAAGGAGCTGCACGGCAGCAGCGGAGGAGAGGCACGGCTCGCAGAGCAGCCAGAGAAGAAGCAGCTGCGGAAGCAGCAGGCCGGAGAAGCAGTGGCAGAGCAGCATCCATGCTGGAGAAGAAGAAGCGGCAGAGCAGCATCCATGCGGCAGAGAAGTCGGGAGAAGATAACGATGGAGGCAGAGGAGGACGCAGGCGGAAGCAGCAGCGATGAAGATGCCGGGATAAGCCGGAAGCAGAGGCGTCGGCGTCGGCAATGCAGAGGGGAGCCGACGGGATGGTCGATGTCGCCGTCGGAAGCCGGAGGAGCCGTCGATGTCGATGAAGGAAGCCAGAGGATGCGTCGGTGTCGATGAAGGAAGCCGGTCGGTGTCGATGAAGGAAGAGGTCGACGCGTCGGTGTCGATGAAGGAAGAGGTCGACGCGTCGGTGTTGATGAAGGAAGAGGTCGACGCGTCAGTGTCGATGAAGGAAGAGGTCGACGCGTTGGTGTCGATGAAGGAAGAGGTCGACGCCGACGAGGTCAGAAGAAGCAGCCGTCGGGAGATCCGAGCCGCTCCTGTCGACGGGATCATAGATCGACTCCGTCGACAGGAGCGGGAGCAGCGGGCGTAAGCCCTCGCAGCGCGCGGGAGAAGAAAGCACGGGGCGGGGGGGGATTTAGGTCGGGACGGGAGCGGGGGGAAATTTCAGCAGATCGGTAAAAATTTTTTGTTTAGGTCTCAGATCATTAGGCTCTGATACCATGTAGAAAGTAATAGGAAAATAAGAAGTGCAAGATTTATTCATCCACATAGGGGCAATATATAGGAACTACAACATAATAACACTAAAATATTAATATCTTTAACAATTCCCTATAGTAACAAAAAAATACATAAGTTAGTAGTTTGCTTGTATATAAAAATATGAACATTTGAGTAATTATGCATGCTTCTGAATAAACTAATTGGAGTTCATAAATTCACTTGTTGTATTTGTCGCATTATGAGTTCTATCTCATTATCTTTAACTCTTGTGTATAATGATTTTAGTGTCCTGAATTTTTTCTAAAGTTGGGGTTATTAGAAAAGCCCATGTAAAAGGCCCATTTGATGGCCCATTTTTTCCTCCTTCTTTAGTCCCACATCATGTATAGGATTTATTCTTCTCTCTTCTCTCCTATATATTTGTATTCTCTCCTTGTATTTACATACGGAAATAATACATACAAGCTTTGGGCTCTTCCAACATGGTATCAGAGACAGGTTGCGTCTAGCTGCGGACTGCCCCTTTTCTGTCCGCCCGGTCTCCTGCGGACTGCCCCTCTGCATCTGTCCGCTCGGCTACCCTGCGGACTGCTTCCTGTCCGCTCCGGTCTCGTGCGGACTGCCTTCCTGCATCCGCTCCGGTCTCCTGCGGACTGCCCTTCTGATTCCGCTCCTCTTCTCTCCCTCCGTGGTTCCACCCTCCTCAGGCTTCTTATAGCCATCTTCTGCTCTGACTCGTGGGGCCCACCTCTCTCTATCCGCGCCGGACGATCATTCCTGTCCGCTGCACTCTGTTTGTGTCCGCTCGAGCCTCTTTGCTCGCGGACTGCTCCCTCTAGCTCGCCTTTTTTTCTGTCCGCTCGAGCCTCTGTGCTCGCGGACTCTCTCTCCGCCATCTCTTGCGGACTGCTCCTGTCCGCTGCGGGCTCTCCTTGTATCCACTGTGCTCTTCTCTTCCAGCGACCTGCCCACAGTTCGCCGCGCCCTGCCCACAGTTCGCCGCAACCTCTGCCGCGACCTGCCCCCCGTTTGCCGCGACCTCTTGCGGACTGCTCCTGTCCGCTGCCGCGACCTGCCCCCAGTTCGCCGCGGCCTCTGTCGCGAACTGCTCCAGCTCTGCTCTCAACAGCTGCGATCTGCTCCACTGAGCTGCGACCTCTTCCAACTCGCCGCGCCCTCCTCTCGCGGACTGATCCTGTTCGCCGCGGCCTCACTCAACTCGCCGCGACCTCCAGACCGCCGCGACCTCCAGACCGCCGCGACCTCCAGACCGCTGCGGGCTCTCCTTTCTCCCACTGCTTGCCGCGCGGTTTGTTCTCTCCGAGCCCTGCTGTCTGCTGCTCCTCAGTCGCCATGTCCTCCAGCGACTCCACTACCGCTCAACCCCCTGCCGACCACGTGGCTCCTCTCGAACTCCGCGATGAGCTTCGGATTACTACTATTTCTCTCTCTGGCAAGGCCAACTTCATTCCCTGGGTCCACT
Organism: Platanthera guangdongensis; assembly: GCA_039583875.1. Taxonomy (NCBI): domain Eukaryota; kingdom Viridiplantae; phylum Streptophyta; class Magnoliopsida; order Asparagales; family Orchidaceae; genus Platanthera; species Platanthera guangdongensis. Next base: position 17,390,457 of record CM077166.1, on the reverse strand, counting down.
CTGTCCGCCGGGTCTTACAGGCCAAGGGTCTTGCCCGTCACCTTACCCAGGGCCCACCAACTCCTCCTACTGATGATTGGCTCCGCAATGACGGTCGTGTCCAGACCTGGATCCTGAACTCGGTCGAGGGTGAGCCGTACCAGATGATCATGTATCATGAGACCGCTAAAGCCATGTGGGATGAACTTCATTCGTTGTACTCCGGGAAGGACAGCCTTCAACACCTTTTTGACATCCTCACTGATCTTCAAGCCTTGGATGTTGGCAAAGCTCTGGACATGACCTCCTTCGTGGCCCGTGCTAAAACTCTCACGGAAGCCTGGATTCAGCACCAGCCCGCGACTACTGATCTCGCTGCCCAACGCGCCCAGAAGGAGGCTGTTTGTATTGCTATGATTATGGCTCGCGTCCCGCCACACCTGCACAGTATTCGGGCCCAGGTTCTGGCTTCACCCACTACCCCTTCCTTCTCTGATGTCTGCTCGATGTTACTTCGTGTACCACCTCCACCGGAGGCTCATGCACCACCCTCGCCGGCCCTTCTTCAGCAGGCCCTTCCTCCTTTACTTACTTCCCCAACCCTCTTTTCCTCGGGGTGGCCGTACGGGCTCCCGTGGGCGGGGCCGTGGTGGCCGCGGACGGCCCAAGTGCACCTACTGTGGCCGGGATGGCCATACTGAAGTCGTTTGTCACAAGAAACATGGCTACCCCCCTCGCCCGCCTACTGCTGCTGTTACCGATAGCTCTCCTCCGACTGGTACGGATCTTGAGGCTCTTCGCCTTCAGCTGCAACAACTCCAGGGGCTCCTCAACCCCCCTTCTGCTTCCCATGCCTCCACCTCCCATGCAGGTATTGTCTCCACCTCCGCTGCAGGTACTGCCTGTCTCTCTTCCAGCTCTCGCTGGATCCTGGACTCGGGAGCCACCCACCACATCACTTCCATGCGGCCGCCCCAGTTCTCTGCTGCTGCTCACCCCCCGTCTATTACTGTGGCCAATGGTGCGCTTGTCCCGGTCTCCGGCTGCGCGGATCTCCTCCTTCCTCCCTCTCTCTCTTCGCTCCGTTCTTTATGTGCCAGCCTCGCCTTTTAATTTACTCTCTGTTGGTCGTCTTACTACTGATATGAATTGCTTTATCACCTTCACCTCTTCTGGTTTTTTGATACAGGATCGGCAGACGCGGATTACCATTGGTAGGGGTCGGCTGCAGAACGGGCTTTACCTCCTCGATGTCTCTCCCACATCCCTTTCCTCCGTTTCCTCGTCTGATTGGCATTGTCGGCTTGGGCATGCCCCTCTACCTATCCTGCAGAAGGCGCTTCCCGACCTTTCTCTTCCTGTTTTTAAATGCGATTCTTGTATTATTGGCAAACAACCTCGCTCTTTTTATCCAGCTCATTGTACTAGGAGCTCTGCTCCATTTGATTTAATACATTCTGATATTTGGGGACCCTATAAAGTTTCTAGCATTTCTGGTTATCGTTATTTTATAACATTTATTGATGATTACTCTCGTACTACTTGGTTGTATCTCCTGCATGATCGCTCTGAGCTTCCTCGTGTCTTTCAGGCGTTTGTGTTAGAGACTCGTACGCAATTATCTACCACCATTAAAACTTTCCGCTCTGATAATGCACGGGAATATACTAGCCACGAGTTTGCCACTCTCTGCGCAAACTTCGGTATTGTTCACCAGACCTCTTGTCCCTACACCACTCAACAAAACGGGGTCGCCGAACGCAAGAACCGCCACTTGCTCGATGTGGCTCGCTCTCTCATGCTTCACATGCACGTTCCCAAAGTCTTCTGGAACTTTGCGGTGTCCACATCATGTTTTCTTATCAACCGTCTCCCCTCTCCCGTTCTTCAGAACGCTACCCCCTTTAGCCTTCTTTTTCCCTCCACACCCGCCTTCCCCCTCACCCCCCGGGTTTTTGGATGTACCTGCTTTGTCCATAACCTGGGCCCCACTCTTGACAAACTGGATCCCCGTGCGACCAAACACATTTTTGTCGGCTACTCCCATACCCAAAAGGGCTATGTTTGCTACTCTCCGATCACCCGGAAGGTCTCTGTTTCGGCTGATGTTACTTTCCGGGAGGATCAACCCTTCTTCCCTCCTCCTTTGCCACCACTTCTACCACCACCTCCTACAACACCCTCCCTTCCCCGGCCGGTGATCCACGTCCACTCACCTCCCACCATCCCTCCGCCTCCTCCCACCATTGACCCTCCTCGACCCCCAGTTATTCGGGTCTATGCTCGTCGCCCTCTTCCTCCCGTTGCTCCTCTGCAGTCGGCTTCGACCTCGGCTTCTCCGTGTTCTGCTGCTCCGGTGTCGGCCTCTACCGCTCATCCAATGGCGGACTATGTTTCTCTCCATCGCCTCTCTCCACCTCTTCAGGCCTTGGCTACTTCGCTCTCCTCGGTCTCTATTCCTACTTCTGTCCAGGACGCTCTTCAACATCCTGGGTGGCGTGCGGCCATGGAAGAAGAGATGGCTGCTCTTTGGGCCAACCAGACTTGGACCCTGGTGCCCCTTCCTCCCGGCCAGAAACCCGTTGGGTGCAAATGGGGTTTCGTCATTAAACATGCTCCTGATGGGACCATTGATCGCCTCAAAGCTCGGTTGGTTGCTCGTGGCTTCACCCAGCAACCGGGGCTGGACTATGACGAGACCTTCTCTCCGGTCGCTAAGCTCAACACGGTCCGCATTCTCCTCTCTGTGGCTGTCCATCGCTAGTGACCCTTGTTTCAACTCGACGTCAAGAACGCTTTCCTGAACGGCGACCTTCAGGAAACGGTTTACATGCAACAACCTCCCGGGTTTGAGACCACGGGGGAGTCACGGGTTTGTCATCTTCTCAAATCTCTATATGGTCTCAAACAATCCCCTCGGGCATGGTTCGACAAGTTCAGCAAAGCTCTCCGGGACATTGACTTCACTCGCAGCTCGGCTGACTTCTCATTGTTTACTCGTCACCAGGCCACTGGTACGGTTCTCCTGTTGGTATATGTCGACGACATCATTATTACTGGCAGTGACTTGGACGGCATACATGCCGTTAAGCTACATCTGAGCTCCGTCTTCCAAACTAAAGATCTGGGTCCTCTTCGGTACTTCCTCGGTCTGGAGGTGGCCAGACGGTCAGATGGGTTGGTTCTCTCTCAGCGCAAATATTGCCTGGATCTTCTTCATGATGCGGGCTACTCTGGTTGCAAACCTATTAACACTCCCATGGATGCAAATCACAAAATATGTGCTCAGGGCTCAGATTCTGATTCGCTTCTACCAAATCCAGAATATTACCGTCGTCTAGTTGGGAAGCTTATCTATCTAACAGTTACAAGACCTGATATATCTTTCGCTGTGGGACTTGTGAGTCGCTATATGCACTCTCCTCGAAGCTCTCATCTCCAGGCTGTGGAACGCATTCTCAGATATCTTAAGACAGCTCCTGGCCAAGGACTTGTATACAAAACCTCATCTTCCATTCCTACACTAGTGGCATACTCTGATGCCGACTACGCTGGCTCCCTCGACGATCGACGATCTACTAGCGGGTTTTGCACCTATTTTGGAGGACATCTGATTACTTGACGAAGCAAGAAACAAGCAGTGGTTGCTCGATCCTCAGCAGAAGCAGAATATCGGGCAATGACTGCTGTGGTCTCTGAACTCACATGGATTGAGAGTCTCCTTACCGACCTTGGAGTTAAACTACCTTCACCAGCTCTCCTCCTTTGTGACAATCAAGCTGCCATACATATTGCCAAAAACCCGGTCTTCCATGAAAGAACGAAGCATATTGAGGTAGATTGTCATATCATCCGAGAGAGAGTCCACATGAAGAAGATCGAGCTCAAGCATGTTCCGGGTACTGAACAGGTTGCTGACATCCTCACCAAAGCTCTACCTAGTACCCTCTTCTATCAGTGCCTATCCAAGCTTGGCGCATACGACTTGTACGCTCCAGCTTGCGGGGGAGTATTAGAAAAGCCCATGTAAAAGGCCCATTTGATGGCCCATTTTTTCCTCCTCCTTCTTTAGTCCCACATCATGTATAAGATTTATTCTTCTCTCTTCTCTCCTATATATTTGTATTCTCTCCTTGTATTTACATACGGAAATAATACATACAAGCTTTGGGCTCTTCCAACAGGGGTAATTAAATTTCATGTTTCCCTTATTAGCTTTATGTGGCGCAGTGTCCAGGCCAACCATAACCGTAGACACCTTGTCCTGCTTCGGTGTGTGATTAAAGTCAAAATATTGCTTTGTTTTGACGATCCACCCCATTGGGTCAACGCCAACAAAAGTGGGAATTTTGAGTTAGAGGGAGGACCGACCAGGAATGGGTGAAGGAGTGGTATCAGAGGGAATGTACGACGACCCGATGTCGAGGAGAGAACCGCCATCCGCGAGTTGGCTGGAGCCAGATGCGGCGAAAGCGACGACGGTGGATGCCTGAAGGGAGTCAATCTTAGTGTGAAGGGCAAAGAGCGAAGCGTCCGTAGAGGCGATGAGTTGATCTTGAGCCTCTACGCGATGGCTAAGTGCTTCAGAGGCGGTATCTGGAGTGGGGTCACCGGAGGAGCGACTGTTGGGAGCCATGAGGTTGGAAACGACGGATTCCGGCCGAGATGGGGCAGATCTGGCTGAGGTTGGCAGAAACAGAGGGTCGAAGGCCCTCCTGTGTCATATCTGGGCGCAAACCCTGCGGATCGGCGAACGGACGACAACTTGGAGCGTTGCACGCGCTGACGCCAGCGCTAATGGGACGGATCGGCTACCCCGACGTCTGAAGCGACGGATCTGGTGACACGACATGTGGGCGGACGCGTCGCAACCCTAGTTGTTAAAGGCGCGCCTCAGGCCCCCCTAAGGTTGAATGCTCGCCAGGCTCAGAGGTTTGCGCCTTTTTTGCGCCTTTGGAGCATAAAATACACGTCTAAGTGCAATTTATATTGTAAATATTTTTTGTTTTCAAAATAAGAAAAGAAATTATGTAAGAATTCAATATTTTTTTTTGCATAATTTAGTATTTGTGAAACATAATCGAGCGTTGTGACCTATATATGATGCAAATGATCACATTGATTTTATTTTTTAAGAGATATAAATGATAGTAATGAATTAATGAGTAGATTAGATTGAAAATCTGATTAAGAAGATGAATTGATGTTTGATGCTGATTATTTAAACTGAATATGGTTGCGCCTTGCCTTCGTCAGGCGTGCACCTGCGCCTTGAGCCTAGACTTCAAGACCCCTTTGCACCTTGGTGCGCTTTTAATAACTAAGGTCGTAGCAAAATCGGCGTGCAATCGATCACTACAGATGTGTGGAAGCGGAAGTCCCGGCGGAATCGACCCTGAAAACGGGACGTAGTGTAATCTCGATCACCGACGGTTAGATGAGGGGTGGTGAGGTAGGTCGGACTAAATTGATACGTTCCCTAGAGGAATCCGGCAAGGGGAGGGATGGCGGTGGTGAGGGTGAGGAAGGAGGAGGGATCGAGAAGAAAAGTTAGGGAGCAACCTTAAATCTCATACATCCAAATATAATGAAAAAAAGTATAACACGACTCCTTATATGTGCTAGGTGCGCATAACAAAAAGACGGCGCGGAAGTAAAGCGTACATATAACAAAATATAACATAACCGAATGCAAATATGATAATCATGTCGGCGGCGCGTCTTGACCTCTTGGGTCTCTCCTCCTCCAGGCAGGCCCGTCATCGTCTTCCTCCGCGCGCGGACTCGCTACGACGTCTCGTCGGCGTGCGAGTGCTTGTCCAAGCTTGGTGCATACGATTTGTACGCTCCAGCTTGCGGGGGACTGTTAGAAAAGCCCATGTAAATGACCCAGTATTGGGCCCATGTATTTTCTATTTTCTTCTCCTCCTATTAGTCCCACATCATTGTATAAGATTTCTTCTCTCCTTCTCTCTCCTATATAATTGTATTCTCTCCTTGTATTGTGATACACAAGTAACACATACAAGTTTTGAGCTCACTCAACAGTTACAATTTTTCTTGATTGAAAATTGCGCTAAGAAGCTATGAACATTGTTTGGTCAATCTTGACAATTGACCAAATCATACACAGTATTATCTTTAGATTGTTATGTCAATCATGATCTGTTCCAGTTCAAATTAGATGCAAGTAATTGGTTGTCTTTTCTTTTACATTTTCTCATTATATTTTACTATGCAGGTCTTTGGTTTTGTGGCTGCTGAGTATGAAACTCCTCAAAATGCACTGAATCAGGCAAGCTTAGTGATTTTTTACATATTAAAAATTCAGTTTTTTTGCTAAGGAAATTTTATGCTTAATATTTAATAAAAGATCTTTGTATTAGATTGATGGCGTGATCTCTACATTATTTTTTCTACCAATTTTATTTGGTTTAGGAGTGTTTTAAAAGTTAAAATATGTGCCATAATATATCTTCTATCATGTTCTAGTTTCCTTGATTATTCAGCATGATAATACCAAGGTCTTGTTTGGTGCAACTTTGGCAGCCGTGAATGCAGTGATGGGAAAGTGCGGTCATAAACATAACGATAATAAACTGTGGCTATAAACACAATGGTGAATTGGTGATGAACTTTGGCCATAAACACAGTGGATTGTTTGGACAAACTAGTGTACATGAAAATGTCTTGATTGTGCCTACACAATGTGTATTAAGTTAAGCATATAAATGTATTTGAATTAAACAATTGAGCAATATATGCAAATATTTATAATAAAAATAGTTGACACAATAATCATCACATTTAAAATTGCTCAGAATAAAAACTAGTACAAGTAAATAAATTCAAGATAACATGAAGTCAGTGAATTTTGTCTCTTTCTCGATCGCAAATAGATATCTTCAGAACCTAACATAAAATGAACAAACGATACACAAAGTATAAAATGAACATTATACTTTGTAGAACATTAGTAGTCCAAATAAGCTATTTAATTCAAGGAAAGAGATTATAAATAGAGCATGATGTTATGAATCTTAAGAACATTCGTGCTTTTTTATGCTAAACTGTCACAGACCCGTGTGATCGATCGAGTCACGGGGCAAGATGTGATAGAGGAAGGAGACAGATTAATGAGAGTTGTTTTTTCCCCGAGATCCTCAATGACCGCCTATGATGGGGTTGGAGGTTGGAGCCTTTCTGTGGTGTCCAAAACGGGGGCGTCAATGAGTGAAGCGTATGCGGTGCTCTAATGAGAAGATGAGAGCCGGAGAAGGAACAGTTTGATGCACCTAAGGCGCAACTTGCGCGTCTGATAGCTGAGTACCTAAGGCGCTGATGGCGCTTCTGGTATTGACCCCAAGGCCCTCAACAATGACTATCATTGACAACAATAACGAGCTGCTACTCTTGGGAAGAAGATTGTGTATCCTGCGATGACAGACATGCCTAAGGGAGAATGGGGTGCACTCCCTAGATCTTCTACTACATAGTGAGGTTGGGAGAAGTAGGATTCAGCGGTAAGGTATGATGGAGCTCTAATAACCTCAATAGATACCCAAGTGAAATTCTTACTCAAGCATGCCCAAGTCTAACACGAGCCTGAGTATAAATACAAAATTCCAGTTAAACTAAACCCATGCAATCTAAACCAACCCGTGCCCATAAATAAATGTGATTTAAGTGAAATAACAAAAAAATAAGATAATTAAAAATATATGCGAATAAAATTAGGATCTACTACATAGTTACAACCACTCGTCTCATGCCATATTGCGTCTAATAAAAGCGTATGTGACATAATTCCTCTCCTTATCGAGCTTGTCCTCAAGCTCGCTATACCTTCTGTTAGAATAACCCTTGTATTTGGCCCATTTATGCTTCTTCTCCTTTAGTCCCACATCTTGTATAGGATTTGTTTCCTCTCTTTCTCTCCTATATATTTGTATACTCTCTTTGTATTTACATACTCAATCAATATACATAAGTTTCGGGCTATTTCTACATGGTATCAGAGCCAGGTTCCGACTCTCGCGGTCTGCCGATGTCTGACCGCACTGTGTAATTTCTCTCGCGGTCTTCCTCCCGCGGCTTGTTCTTCGCGGACTGTTTTTTTTCTAGCCGCGCTTCCCTGCGGCCTGCCCTTTCAGTCCGCTTCCTTCTGCCCTTTTTTTCTCTCCGTGGATCCACCTTCACCCCCCTCTTGCTTTTATAGCCTTTTCTCTCTCCGTGGGACCACCTTCTTACCTGTCCGCTGCGGCCTCTCTCCTAGTCGCGGCCTCTCATCAGTCCGCTCCTGCGCTCTTTGCTTGTTCGCGGCCTGTCTTGCCTGCGGCCTCTTTTCTGTCTGCCGCGGCCTCTCTACTCGTCGCGGCCTCCTTCTCTGTCCGCTGCTAAGATCTGCCTGACCGTGCGGGCTGTCTCCTTCTCGCCTGCATCTTGGTCGCGATCTCCTGCCTTCTCCTGGTCGCGCGACTTGTCTCAGTCCGACGCGACTTGTCTCAGTCCGGCGCGACTTGTCTCACTCCGGAGCGACTTGTCTCAGTCCGGCGCGTAAGATCTGCCTGACCGTGCGGGCTGTCTCCTTCTCGCCTGCATCTTGGTCGCGATCTCCTGCCGTCTCCTGGTCGCCCGACTTGTCTCAGTCCGGTGCGGCTTGTCTCAGTCCGCCCGGCTTGTCTCTGACCGACGTTTCCCCGGGTCGCTTCGCCTTTTGATCGCGGCCTCTTCCGTCGAGATCTGCCTGATTGCTGGTGCCATTGTGACCGTGCGGCCTTGTTCTTTTCCCTTCCCGCTCTCTTGGTCGCGGTCTCCTCTCCTCCTCGACGGGGCCTTGTCGCGCGGTCTCTTGCTCCATCCGCGGCGTTCTTCCCGAGTCGTCTAAGTCCTGCGGCCTGTCTCCATGACTTCCTATGGTATTTCTCCCAGCTCGGCGGCCAGCCCGCCCCCTGTCCATCCGGCCTGTCCTCCAGACCGCCCGGCCTGTTCTGTCGAACTCAGTGACGTGCTCCGGATAACTACCATCTCTCTTTCTGGCAAGAAGAACTTTATTCCTTGGGTACATTCTGTTCGGCGGGTTCTCCAGGCTAAGGGCCTTCTACCGCACCTTACTCAGGCACCTCCTTCTCCAATTACAGATGATTGGCTTCGTAATGACGGCCGTGTTCAGACTTGGATTCTGAACTCCTTGGATGGTGAGTCATATCAAATGGCTATGTACCACGACACCGCCGAGGCTATGTGGGATGAGCTCCATTCCTTGTATTCTGACCGCGACAGCCTCCAACATCTTTATGACATCCTCACTGATCTCTTCACTCTCGACACTGGCGGCGCCTCAGATATGACCTCGTTTGTCGCTCGGGCTAAAACGCTTGCTGAAGCCTGGATCCAACACCAGCCGCCGACCACTGATCCTGCTGCTCAGCGGGCTCAGAAGGAAGCTGCTTGCATTGCCATCCTTATGGCTCGCCTTCCTTCTCATCTTCACAGTCTTCGTGCTCAGGTCCTGGCCGCTCCTACTACACCCTCCTTTTCGGATGTTTGCTCCATGATTCTCCGGGTCTCGCCTCCTCCAGATCCTCCGGCTCCTTCTCCACCGGCTCTCCTTCAGCATACCCCTCCGCTCTTACCCTCTCCTCCCCCTTCTACTCGGGGGGGACGGTCGGGCTCGCGGGGCCGTGGCCGGCCAAAGTGCTCCTTCTGCGGGAAGGATGGCCATCTTGAGGCGACTTGTTACAAGAAATTCGGCTACCCCCCTCGCCCGACGGCTTCTGCTGTTACTGACGCTACTCCGGATCTCGAGACCGTTCGTCTTCAGCTCCAGCATCTCCAGGGTCTGCTCAACCCCCCCCGGCCTCCGTCGCCTCCGTCTCCCACACAGGTATTGCTTGTCTCTCCCACAGCTCGGGTTGGATTATGGACTCTGGCGCTACTCATCACATCACTTCGCAACGGCATGCCCAGTACTCGGATTCTCCTTATCCGAAGTCCATCACCGTGGACAATGGGGCGCTGGTTCCTGTCTCCGGCTCGGCCTATCTTTCTATCCACCCATCCCTCCCTCTTCGCTCGGCTCTTCATGTTCCGAGTTCCCCTTTTAACTTACTCTCTGTTGGGCGTCTTACGAGTGAGCTGGATTGTTCTGTTATATTCACTTCCTCTTCCTTTGTTATACAGGATCGGCGGACGCGAACTACCATTGGTAAAGGCCAGCTGCGGAATGAGCTCTACCTTCTCGATGCCTCTCCGATCGCTCTGTCTTCCGTCTCCTCCACTGCCTGGCATCGCCGACTTGGTCATGCCCCTCTGCCAGTTCTCCAGCGGGCTCTTCCAGACCTTTCTTTTACTTCTTTTCAGTGTGATTCATGTATTCTCGGCAAACAGCCACGTTCTTCGTTTCCTTCGCATTGTACTCGGAGTGCGGCTCCTTTTGATCTTGTTCATTCAGATATTTGGGGACCATTTCAGATTCCTAGTATATGTGGTTATCGTTATTTTCTCACCTTTATTGATGATCATTCACGCACCACGTGGCTCTACTTACTTCGAGAACGCTCCGAGCTTCCCCGGGTGTTTCGGGCATTTGTCCTCGAGACCCGGACGCAATTCAATACCACCCTCAAAACTCTCCGTACTGATAATGCTCGTGAATACACAAGCCACGACTTTACCACCTTATGTTCGGAATACGAGATTCTCCATCAAACCTCTTGCGCGTATACCCCGCAACAAAATGGGGTTGCCGAACACAAGAACCGCCATTTATTGGATGTTGCCCGCTCCCTCATGATCCAAATGCATGTTCCTAAAGCCTACTGGAACTTTGCGGTCTCCACTGCCTGCTTTCTCATCAATCGCCTCCCTTCCTCTGTCCTCAATTATGCGACTCCCTCCAGCATATTGTTTCCCTCCACTCCGGCTTTCCCTCTCTCGCCTCGTATCTTCGGAAGCACCTGCTATGTCCACTGCCTCGGGCCCTCCTCAGATAAATTGGATCCCAGGGCGGCGAAACACATCTTTGTTGGCTACTCCCACACCCAGAAGGGCTATGTTTGTTACTCACCCGCTACCTTCAAGGTCACTGTTTCTGCTGACGTTACCTTCCGGGAAGACGAACCGTTCTTTCCTGCTCCATCCCCAACTGCTCTACCACCGCCTCCTCTTCCGCCGTCCTTACCCCGTCCCGTTATTCCTGCTACTCCACCACCACCACCGCTCTCCCCTCCCCCCTCTACTTCTACCACCAAACCACCCGTTATCCGGGTCTACACTCGTCGCCCTCCCAGTTCTGTTGCCCCTCTGCCGCCGACCTCTGCCGTGGACACTTCGCGTCCCTCTGATCAGGTAACGCCCTCCACTGCCCATCCTCTGGAGGCCTACGTATCTCTTCATCGCCTTTCTCCACCTCTGCACACCTTTGCTACTTCTCTCTCTTCGATTTCTGTTCCTAACTCTGTACAGGAGGCGCTTCAACATCCGGGATGGCGGGCAGCCATGGAAGAGGAGATGTCTGCTCTTTGGGCTAACCAGACATGGACCGTTGTCCCCCTCCCTCCGGGTCAGAAATCGGTGGGGTGCAAGTGGGTCTTTGTCATCAAACATGCTGCTGATGGGACGATCGACCGTCTGAAGGCTCGCCTTGTCGCTCGCGGCTTCACTCAACAACAGGGGCTCGACTATGAGGAAACCTTTTCTCCGGTCGCCAAGCTCAATACCGTTCGGGTCCTCCTCTCTGTCGCTGTTCATCGCCAGTGGCCTCTCTTTCAGCTCGATGTCAAGAATGCTTTCTTAAATGGGGATCTCCAGGAGACGGTCTACATGCAGCAACCGCCCGGGTTTGAGACCACGGGGGAGTCTCAGGTTTGGCGCCTTCGTAAGGCTCTGTATGGTCTCAAACAATCTCCACGAGCCTGGTTTGAGAAATTCAGTAAGGTACTTCGAGCTGTCGACTTTAGTCGAAGCTCGGCTGACTTCTCGCTCTTCACTCGTCACCGACCATCAGGGACGGTCCTTCTATTAGTATATGTTGACGACATCATCATCACGGGAGATGACTCACAAGGGATACATGCCGTCAAAGCTCATCTGAACTCGGTCTTTCAGACAAAGGACCTGGGAACTCTGCGATATTTTCTGGGTCTTGAGGTTGCCAGGCGACCGGACGGCCTTATTCTATCTCAACAAAAGTACTGTATTGATCTTCTTCATGATGCTGGTCTCTTAGTGTGTAAGCCATGTGATACCCCCATGGATGTAAACCACAAGCTGTGTGCTCAGGCTTCTGACTCGGATCTTCTTCTCCAGAACCCTGAATATTATCGACGACTTGTTGGAAAGTTGATCTATCTTACTGTTACCAGACCAGATATTTCCTTTGTTGTTGGTCTTGTCAGTCGCTACATGCACTCTCCTCGCAAGTCTCATCTTCTGGCGGTTGAACGCATTCTGAGGTACTTAAAAACAGCCCCGTGTCAAGGACTTGTGTACCGGACTTTCTCGTCTGCTCCTACCTTAGTGACATACTCTGATGCGGACTATGCGGGCTCTCTTGATGACCGGCGGTCTACTAGTGGTTTCTGCACATACTTTGGGGGACATTTGGTTACATGGAGAAGCAAGAAACAAGCGGTCGTTGCTCGCTCATCGGCTGAGGCAGAATACCGCGCAATGGCATATGTTGTATCCGAACTCACATGGCTTGAAAGTCTTCTCACTGATCTGGGTGTAAAATTACCTTCTCCTGCTCTACTTCTTTGTGATAGCCAAGCGGCTATACATATCGCCAAGAACCCAGTCTTCCACGAAAGAACGAAGCACATTGAAGTCGATTGCCACTTCGTTCGAGAGAAAGTTCAAATGAAGAAGCTCGATTTAAAGCATGTTCCAGGGACGGAACAAGTTGCAGATGCCCTCACAAAGGCTCTTCCCAAAGCATCCTTCTATAAATGCTTGTCCAAGCTTGGTGCATACGATTTGTACGCTCCAGCTTGCGGGGGAGTGTTAGAATAACCCTTGTATTGAGCCCATGTTTGTTGGCCCATTTATGCTTCTTCTCCTTTAGTCCCACATCTTGTATAGGATTTGTTTCCTCTCTTTCTCTCCGATATATTTGTATACTCTCTTTGTATTTACATACTCAATCAATATACATAAGTTTCGGGCTATTTCTACACCTTCCATAAGCTCTCTAGTGTCTCTCAAGTTTCCTCCTATAGTGACCCTTTCCAACAAAAGACAACATCACAAATCTCTCGATTGACGTGGGACTTGGGCTTCGAAAGCCGTGGTACGAGCCGCCCATCAAAGATTGATTGTAACTTAGAATGGTGATCGTGACTCTCTCCTGTGAATGCACTTCATGTATCCTTGGCCCATCCTACAGTGCCAGACGATAGGCAACATCGCCAATCCTCTCCAGCACCTGGAATGGCTCATGCTAATGCGGTGAGAGCTTGTTGCTCAGGCATTACACAATCGTCAGTTGCCCATGGGGTTGTAGCTTCAACCACAATCGATCATGCACCTAGAACTCCACGGACGTGTGCCTATCGTCATAGTATTTTTGTTGCGTAGTGAGGGAGCCCGGGATAGAGAAGGGGAAAAGGAAAGAATAAGAGAAGGAAAGGGAGAAAGGAGGAAAAGAGAAACCACAAGATAATTCAAATGAGAGATACACAGATTTATATAGTGCCTAATTCCGAAGCACACGAGGGAAAACGTTAAATAAGTCACTGCTCGAAATACATGTGTGATAATAAAAAGATAAGGCCAACGAGTGCGCTACAACCATGCACACTACTGGCGAACGTCTGACGTCGAGCTCAGATATGTTACCAGATAGAAAATACTTGCAATAACGTAATAAATTTGGATACAATCACGAGGTATACTCTTGCTAAACCTCACGAGGCTGGTTCCTCCTAAAAGTCCCTCTACAAATGGGAGATCTCAAAACTAAACATAAAAGACGATCCTAATCTCCCAAGTGACCTCTTTATGTAGGGAAGGGGGGGGGGCTCACATATCATTCACCTAATACAAAAGACAATAATAAGTAGCGCATGCGTGCACGTAACATGATCCATGTCCACATCGCCTTTGTCCCGACATCGATATATGCGTCGTTTACTCTTATCCCCGTCTCTTACCCTCTTTCGTCTTCGTAACAATGTCACCCTCTTGAAAATTTGTCTTGTCCTCAAAGGCAAAAGCAACTTCCTGGACACAATGCAACTAGGACGGTGGATAGGAGGCCGGGCGGGTTAGCTTGTCATCGTGTCACAAGTATGCGACAAAAGCTACTGTCGTTGGCTGCTGAGGAGGATAGGGGGCCACCAACAAATGGGAAAGGGTCGCCTCCTCTTCTAAGAGGAAAGGGACTCCTGCTTGAGAAGAGTGCATTGTCATGCGTGTCCAATTGACATGCATATCCTCGAGGATACAAAGCCACATGACGCCGAGTATGACGTCAAGGCTACCGAGCTCAAAAGAGTAGAGATCTGTGCAAAGGGGGCAGGGGCTCGTACAGAGGCCCACGGTGGTAGTGCGACGACCATCTCCCAAGCAAACATTGAGAGGAGGCAAAGGAGACGAGTGAATGCCCAACTGTGTTGCCAGGGGTGGGGCGATGAAATTGTGGTTGGCCCCACTATCAATCAGTATCGTGGGGAGTGCCCACTAGGAAACCAATGAGCATCATAGTGAGCGGTCCAAAGGTGCCACCAATCGCAGTGCACAAAAGTTTGATATGATGCAAACGTACATGGGGACCCGTGGCAACAGGTGAGTCATTGCCCTCTAGGACTTCAAAATCCCCAAGGGTGATTTCAGGGTCTTTTTCTTCAATGGTGATACAGACTACTTTAGAGGGCAATCATGAGTATAAGAGTAGAGTTGTTTACAATGAAAAGATAGACCCCTAGTGCGAAGTTCGTGGTGCTCTTGGTTGGTCATTCAGGGGATGTTCGACGGTCGAGGAGGTGGTCTGAGACGCTCGAGAGCTGTGGTATGCACTTAGGGTGGTGGCCAGAAAGGTGTTTGTGGGTAGGAAATCAGTGGGGGCGTAAAACTCCCCGGTGGCTGATCGGTGTTGATGGAGGTGACATTGAAGGCTGCTTCCACCAAGCCGGCTAGATCCATGACATCAATAATTGCTCGGGGTTGGTGAGTGCAAAGGCAGGACCGGATGTTGGAAGGAGCCTCTTGCATGAAAAAGCCCAAGTAATGATTTGGTTGTAAGCCAGAACGTGCGCCGTCAAGGAATTTAACTCGTCGATGTAGTCGTCAAGCAGGCCTGATTGGCAGACACCACACAAATGTTCAACTACTGTCCCCGAATAACAAACATCATAGCAGATGATGAGGTCCTGTTAGAGTCTTTGTGATCAAGAAGAAATCAAGAAATTAGTCTTACTGCCAACGTGATATGAACCTATAGAGTCACATATTAAAATGTGCGGAAAATGGATAATTGATGTTGTTGGTTTATGTTATGGTGGATATAAATTAAACCAAATCATGAATATGATTAATTGGGAATCAGTCAATAAGAAATAATTAATTTTGGTTTTGAATCAAAAGCACATTTCGTTTTTCTCTCTCTCTGATATTGAAAGACATGTAGTTTTGGAAACTAATGTGTGCTTGTAGGGGGTGCTTGATAAGCGTGCCCTTTTAGGTTTCCAAATAGGGATTTGGAAAAAAGCAGCCAGTTATTATTAGTCCGTCTTTCCTCCCATAGTGAGAAACCATAAGAGAGAAGAGGAAGAAGAGATTAGCTGTAGAAACTAGCATTTCATTGCAGAGACAAATTGCGTGCATACTTGTAGAGACGCGGATCATATTCTGCATTTGGTTCTCAAACACTAGTCATCCTGATCCTAAGCCTGAACCTGAATCTGAGGATGTCATAGAAGTGGAAGGCGAACATACAGAACACTTAGTCTGCGTCTTACGATATAGCCTGATCACCCTTAGTGAGTCTACCGAGGATGACAATAGAAGGCACGATATTTTGCACACTACTGCACGCATTCATGGACAATTTTGTTCCATTATCATCAATTGTGGCAGTATGGAGAATTTCGTTTCTCAGCGCATGATAGACATATTAGGGCTTGAGATGCATCCGTTAGAACAACCCTACAACTTATCCAGAGTCAATTGTCATTTGACTATGTCCGTTACTCACTACTGTCTAGTTGATTTTTCTATAGAGAGCACATATTCAGATAGAGTGTTGTGTCATGTTGCTGTCATGGATGTCTGTCACATTCTACTAAGGAGATCTTGATAGTATGATCGACGTGTCATACACGACGGCACGAGGAAATTTCACTCCTTTGAGCACCGCGGGCACAAGATTGTTCTTTTACACAAGAAGAACTGTCTTATTCCAAGGGCATGCAAGAGGACCACCATGTCTTATCGTTTATTTTTTGTTGATTCCACCGCATTACTGCTTACTGCACTACTGCCGGAACCCCCACCCCATACAAAAGGCCATGATTTAGATATGTCACCCGCTTCATGTGACCTAGGCCCGAGCTCACATATGTCGGTTGTGGACGTGCCACCTTGTATCTCTCGTTTTCCCCATACTAAGCCTAATGACCACCGATCTCACACACCTCACTTCGTCGATTTCATATTTTCAGATCACGCATTTGTTTCACTGCACTTTCATTTGGGCGTAGGAGAATTTGTGGGGCTACACAAATCAAGGTTTTCAGAACCGGACCAGTCATTAAACCGGAAGGAGATGTTCAAGGTTTCCACTTGGATTTCCTGTAAGGTCTCCAAGATTTTTCCAAGCAACTCACACCCAAACTTCAGATCTGACACATTGTTTATCACAGGTTCTGCATGCACCTCCGGCCGCACGTTCTGCATGCACTTCCGGTTAAGGCACGATAGGAAAACACCTCCGGTAACTCCTCTGCTCTTTTCCAAATCTATTCACGCTGTCAATGTTCAACACAACTGATTAATAATCCCTACACTCATAACGTCAATATTGAGCACTTACTAATTCATAGATCAAGCAGCAGAGAAGACGTTTACTAGATGAAGAGGCATTTTGCTTTTCATCCCACAATAACTAACCCAAATGCTGTCAATAATTAGGGATTACTAATCATTCCAACAGGGAATTGAAGTTCTGCCTTATTGGTTGAGGGAATTGAGTTCTGCCGGCGGGGGGGGAGCCCGCCGCCGGGCCAGGCACTGTCGCGCGGGGCACAAGTCGCGCGGGCACAAGGGCCCCCCGTGCACTGTCATGATATGCTTCCCATGATTATTGAGTTTTTTTTCATATTGAGTAGTGGCAATCATAGAACTATGGGTAACATGAACTGATTTTTTTTTTTTGATTTTTCAAATCTTAAAGGGCTTCAGAATAATATTTAAGTTTATAATTTTGTAATATTGTACGCTTTTAAGCAACCAAATAATCAAGGCAGAATTTTTCAAACATAATGCATAGAATTTGAATTGATCATGTGTTTTTTTTTCATATTGGCCGGAGCCAGTGGCGGATCCAGGAATTTTAAAAAAGGGGTGCACAAAAAAAAATTAATAGCATAATATAAAAAATGAAAATGTCTGATATTATAAAGTCATACACAATTAGGTGTGCACAAAAAAACCGGTCCCAACCGGTCCGGTTGGGACCGGACCGGTTGGGACCGGACAGAGACCGGTCCCGGACCGGTCCTGCGGTCCCCGGCAGTCCTTGTAAAAAGGGTAAAAACCGGTCCCGGACCGGGACCGGTAAAAGACCGGTCTTAGACCGGTCTTTTACCGGTCCCGGTCCGGGACCGGTTTCAGGACCGGTCGGGACCGGCTAAAAGAGCCGTTAAGGCTCTTTTAATAGAACCGTTAACGGCTCTATTAAAAGAGCCTTAACGGCTCTTTTAATAGAGCCTTAACGGCTCTTTTAATAGAGCCGTTAACGGCTCTATTAAAAGAGCCGTTAACGGCTCTTTTAATGAGAGCCGTTCGGCTCTCATTAAAAGAGCCGAACGGCTCTTTATATGAGCCTGCCACGTGGCTCTCATATAAAGAGCCGAACGGCTCTTTATATGAGCCTGCCACGTGGCAGGCTCATATAAAGAGCCGTTTGGCTCTATTTTAATTAAAAAAAAATATTTTTTTTTTATTTAAACCCCCCCTCCCTCTCTCATATTTCTTTCTCTCTCTCTCACTATCTCTCTCACTACCTCTCTCACTCTCTCTCACTCATACTCGTGTTTAATGGCTTCCTCCTCCTCCATGCCGGCGTCCTCCTCAGCGTCCGTCGATCATGAGATCGTTGAGCACCGACATAAAGCGGCGGTATGGGATAACTTCGACAAAGTGCGGATCGGCGGCGAAATTAAGGCGAAGTGCAAACTTTGCGCGAAGCTTATGACCGCTAATAGTAGCAACACAACGCTCGCCCGACACAACAAATCGTGTCTTTCCAAGCAAGCCCCGTCGGAGGCCAACCAAGCTCAAATTTCGACGACCGGGCACATTTGGACGTATGACCAAGCTCGACAACGGGAGCGACAAATGGAGAATGTCATCAAAAGCGGACTTCCGTTCAACCACTACGACAACGACGAAATGACGTCTTACATACACGAAGCACTTCAACCAAAATATCAACAGGTAAGTCGTACTACAACTCGACGTGATGCTTTACAAGCTTACCTGCAATCAAAATTATTTTTACAAAATTTTTTTGAAACATTCGACGGTCGAGTTAGTTTAACGAGCGACGTTTGGACTAGCGGTTTAGTTGACGGTCTTTCGTACATTTGCATAACTTGTCACTGGGTCGATCCCGATAGTTGGGAGTTAAATAAACGTATAATTTGTTTTGAAGGTTTTGAATATCCGCACACCGGTAAAGCTATTTATCAGGTGATTATTAAGTGTATTAGAGATTTTAAAATAAAAGATAAAATTTTAAGTATTTCGTTTGATAACGCCTCGAATAATAATATGGCTATTAAATATTTGATTAATGATTTGGAACCTATGCTAGATGGTATTTTTTTTCATACACGTTGCGTATGTTACGTTCTTAATTTAATTGTGCAAGATAGTTTAAGTTTTATGAAAAATTATGTTATTAAAATACGTACTATGTTACGAGTTATTTATAGTTCAAAACGGCGAAAACAAGATTTCAAAAAATTTGTTATAGCACAGGGTAAAAAATTTTTGGGTCCATCTTATGATATGCCGGTACGATGGAATTCCACGTACAAAATGTTAAAACGGGCTTTGTCACAAAAATCGTTATTGATAGAATTTTATAATAGTGTAGAAAAATCACATGATTTAGATGCGTCAGATTGGGCTATAATCGAAGATTACGTAAATTTATTAGAAAGTTTTTATCGGGCAACAACTATTTTATCGGGCGTTTATTATCCTACTAGCTCGCTTGTTATTGAAAATTTTTTATTAATTACTGAAACGTTTAAAACTTACAAAATTAACCCAATGTGGCGTCCGTTAATATTAGTAATGGAGGAAAAGTTTTTAAAATATTATACGCATATGCCACCTATGTTTTCTTGTGCTGCGGCTTTAAACCCTTTAATGGGTGTAGACGGGGTTGAAAATTTTATAGAGAAAATTAATCGAAATTTAGAGTTAAACGAATCTTCTAGTGATTTTCACAACGTTAGCGTTGCAAAATTTAATTCTGATTTTACTCGCCTATATAATTATTACGATCAACTATATGGATTGCGACCTCGCGAGGAATCCACCGCCCCTCGAACAAAAGATATTTTAAAAAATAGATTTTTAGAGTTAGCTTCGAAGAAAAAACAACGAACTTCGAGTACTTTAAACGAATTAGGTTTATATAGCAAAACCCAATTTCAAGATTTTATGACCGCATACGAAATAGAAAATTTTGATATTTTAAAATGGTGGAAAATTAAATGTAATAATTATCCTATTTTGGCCTTAATGGCCCGTGATTTACTAACCATCCAAGCTAGTACAGTAGCTTCGGAGTCTGCATTTTCTTTGAGTGGCAGGATTCTGAACGAGCGAAGGAGCCGTTTGACCGAAGAATCTTTGGAGATTTGCATTTGCTACAAGGACCATTTGGACGCTTTGAGGAGGAGACAACACGTCTCGTCAATTGAAGACAGTGAGTCTGAAGTTGAAGACGAGCTTAATAACTTAAATCTGGGGAGCGCGGCGGAATGAAGACGAGTCCAAGGCTCAAGTGCTCAACTCAAAATTTTGAATTTGTATTTTGTAATATAATTTCAAATTTAATAAAAATCTTCGTATTTTGATTTTTTATTATAATTTGTAATTTGTATTTTGATTTTGTAGTTTAATTTCAAATTTAATAAAAAATTTTATTTACTTTGCAATTTTGCAATTCAATTTTGTAATTTGTATTTTGTAATTTGTATTATTTACATGTTAGTATAATAGTATTTAATTTAATTAAATCATTAAAATTAAAATATAATAATATAAAAAAATAATTAAAATAATTATTTTAAATAACCGGTCCCGGTCTGGGACCGGTTAGGACCGGTTAGGACCGGTCCTTCCGGTCCCAGACGGTCCCGGTTTTCAAAGGAAAACCGGTCCCGGACCGGGACCGGTTTTGGCAGGACCGGTCCGGGACCGGTATCCCAAAAGACCGGTCCTGCACAGGACCGGTCCCGGACCGGGACCGGGGTCTTTATGTGTGCGCACCCCTGTACACAATTACATATAAATGTCTTAATTGAAAATTACTAAATACCAGAAGAAATTACAATTGTCCACGACGAGTCTTCATTTTTTGAAAACGAGCAATAACATCATCATCTGAAACTTTCAAAAATGCGTCTCTTTCAATGAATGTAACCAAACAGTCATTCAATATCTGATCGCCCAAGCTATTGCGTAATCTGTTCTTGACATAATTCATGCCCGAAAAGACTCTTTCAACACTTGCAGTGGCCACATGAAGAATCAATACGAACTTCAATAGCTTGTATAATTGTTGATAAACAATATGTTTTCCAGTTTCAACAAGTTTCATAGAGAGATGACCAAGGCCGTTCAAGTCAAAAAAACTCTCGTCGTTTTTCATATCGACAATGAAATTGTCTAGCTGAAAGTCAATATTAAACAACTCCAAACTTGAAAAATCATTAGGATAAAACTCTGCAAGTCTGAACACTTTTTGCTTGTCAAAACAACCAAAGAAGTTAATGAGATTCAAACAAGTCATACAATGGAGCAACTCCATACTCACATCATCAAACCTGTTATTAAATCCATGCAATTGTAAATCAACCACTTTGAAGAAAATTGACACACGATAATGATGCAAATATGTGTAGTCTTCAACAAATCGTCTTGATCTTCCGCGCGGAACATACAGATCATCCATTTTAGGAATATGAATACTACAAAAAGTAAGACCTTATTGAACAAAGTGTCCCAACCATCATCACGCAAGTTTTGCAATTTGTCTTTTTGTCAAACTAACAAAAGACATAGCATTAATAATATCCTGATCTTTTCTTTGCAAAACAAGATTTAATTCATGTGTATAACCAAATATAGTTGTCATCACATGAATCATCAAAACAAAGTCAAATGATTCTAATGCAAATAATACACCCCGTGTCTTCACCCGATCATTTGTCTTACTCTTACCAATCTTCAAAAGTGTAGCAACGATATCAGGATATAAAGAAATAATATGGATTGATGTCTTGTGATGTGAGCCCCAACGAGTATCCCCCGGCCAACCCAAAGAAAGTGTCTGATTTAAACCCGACCCCGTTTGTAGTTCATCATCTTCTAGTGCCTGAGCAACCTTTTGCACTTGACTTTCTATAAACATCTCATTTCGCTTGCAAGAAACTCAAACCACATTTAATAACGTCGAAATTGCTTCAAAAAATCATTGACAATCATCATTTATTTTAGCAACTGCAACTACGGTTAACTGAAGCTGATGAGCAAAACAATGAATGTAATAAGCTGATGGATTTTCCTTCAAAATTAGACTTTTGAGTCCATTTATCTCACCACTCATATTACTTGCGCCATCGTATCCTTGCCTACGGATTTTAGATAAATTTAAGGAATGGTCAATTAACAATGATTCAATTACAGCTTTAAGAGACATGACATTAATATCATGAACATGCACAATGCCGAAAAAACGCTCTATTAATCTTCCGTTTCCATCAACATAACGCAAACAAAGGGCCAATTGTTCTCTGTGTGAAACGTCACTAGATTCATCTGCTAAAATTGAGAATTCGTCCTCTCCAAGCTTTCGCATTATAATCTTTATAGTTTCTTTGACACAAGCATTAATGATATCTTTCTAAATTGAAGACGCAGTTAGTTGATTGTTTCTCGGATCATTTTTCAGCACATATTTACCAACTTCTTCATCTATATCGGCAACCCACTGCAAAAGCTCGAAAAAATTTCCCATATTAAGTGAATGGTGACTCTCATCGTGCCCACGTAGGGATAATCCCCGTCGCAAGAGAAATCTCAAGCATTTCAAAGAAGTTTGTAATCGTGATTTGTTTTCAAACTTTGTTTTATCTGATTGTTTATCAAGATAAACAATGATAGACTTTTGAGGGTTTTTTAAACCTTCAAATTTCTGGAGTGCTAAATGATGAGAACTATTAATCTTGCCAACATGTTTTGTAAATCCGTCAGATTTATTCCACGACCTATATCCTCCTCCACTGACAAAAACATCTCCCCTGGCAGCAGTACTTGCAGTTTCATTTTTGAATAAGTAACAAACGAAACAAAATGCAGCATCCTTTTCAACGCTATATTCTAGCCACTGAAACATATCATACCATGTGACTACAAACCTACGTTCTCAGTCACCCATCTTTCTTTGAGGAAATGAATGCAATTTTGGTTGACATGGATCTCTTAGTATACAAGTCTTTCTCACTGCATCTTGCTCATTTAAAGGATAAGCTGATACACTTTTTCGCATTCCCGGATTCTGTGGAAGCATCTCCACGTCATATAAAGCGCCCATTACAACATCTTGAACATCAGGTGATGGCAAATGCGACACATTCTCGGTAGCTTCAGAAGCACTAAGGGATAACTCTTCATTTTGACTTGGAGGTTTACATCTTAAAGTCTTTTGAGATTTTAATTTCTTTTGAAACATAGATGATATGAGACTGAACTTCTTTTTTTGACTCTCCATATCACAATTTTGTTCAAATCTATTTCTATATGAATGCCAGAAATTTCAAAATATTAACAAATGAAGAGTATTGACAAAATATAAAGTATTTGAATATCTATTTACTCTGCTTGACCCTCTACCGACCAATACTACGAAGTATCTCTAGGGATAAACATTCAACACAGAGACTATGTGTTTTGCTTAGTCACTACCTGACTAATACCTCAAAACACGCCTAAAAATAAAAATACATGAAAATAAATCGTGATATAGGGTATATGAGAGTCAGTGGCTTATAAGAAATAGAGGAGAAGTTCTGAGAAAAGGGGATACCTCCTTGGAACCTGCGGCCAGTGGCAGATCCTGCGGCCAGTGGCTGAAATCGCCGCCCGGCTAGAAGAAAACGACGGCAAGACAGTGACGAATCCAGGTGGGGAACGACAAAAAAGAGGGAGCGGCAGTGGCAGATGCGGGATTTTTTTCCTGTGTGGGCGGTTTATATATATTCTGAACCTTAGAATAGACAGCGGTTTATATATAAACCGCTGTCTATTCTTCAGGGTAGAATAGACAGCGGTTTATATATAAACCGCTGTCTATTCGAGTATAGACATCGGTTTATATATAAACCACTGTCTATTCTTCAGGGTAGAATAGACAGCGATTTATATATAAACCGCTGTCTATTCGAGTATAGTGGACTTTAAACATCATGACCCGACACTAATAAAATGTCTATAATGGACTTTAGACATCCGCTGATTAAAATTTTGGGGGTGCACAATTTTTAATTTTGCCCTACCAAATTCATATTTTTGATTTATAAATATAACACCTCATAGATGTGCGCAAAAAAGAGAGTGCCAATGTCCCTTTGGCCCCCCTTTAAATTCGCCCCTGGCCGGAGCCCTATGATTGTTTCATTTTGCATATTCTCCGGGGGCCGCGATGGTGGTTGCGGCGCCGAGCCGGTGAATTGCGTGGAAGCGGGACCCGCTTCTATGCGGCCGAAGGCCGCCCGAGAGCTTCGAGCATGGGCGTAGCCCGTGCGAAGATGCTCGTATAAATATATATATATTAGTATTATAATATAGTTCTGCACTAATTAATATAGCATTGTAGCAATGGATCACCGATACGTTAATATTAATATATATATTAATTATTAATATAACACCTGTATGTTTATTTATTAGTCCCACATTGACAATATGCAATAATACATTCCCCGCTTTCTTATTTAAGGAGATGTATAAGCGCTGATACATATTAATTTTAGAATAAAAAAACAGTTTAATTCCCCGTCCAAGGCCCGCCCGGTTGAGCTAAACCCGCTCCGGTTTGCGGTTTTACGAGCGGACCGACCGGTTCACCGGTTCTTAGCCGCTCTGAGTGGGAGCGATTTTAGAGCCCAAACCGGGCCGCTTGGTGAACCAGTCGGCAGTACCGGTCCGGTCTGGTTTTCAAAATATTGTCGAAAATATATTAAAAAAATCATGTCATATTTTTGGGACGTACTATGGAGTCCAAAAGACACCAAACTCGATTTTAGTAGTGCTTATCACTCTCTGACCGATGGACTGACTGAGATCGTTAATAAGAGTTTGAGAGATTCTTAGGAGCTTAATTAGCCTGAATTTAAAGCAAAGACTCTTGTGCTTCCGCAAGCTAAATTCACATCCAACAATTCTAAAAATTGCCCAACTAGTAAATCTCCTTTCGAGATTATTTACGGATTCATTGCCCGCTACCCTCTCTCCTTTCATGAACGTATTTCATTCAATGCACAAACTTCTATTAATTATTTTAAACAATTGCATAAGATTAATGTTAATAATTTGCAAGCAACTTTTGAAAATCACACATTCATGGTCGGTCGTTATCGTCGTGAGTTGTATTTTTCAAAGAAAGATGAAGTGTTTTCTTCTTACATGTAGCAGAGATTTACTTCGTGGGCATATCTTAAACTACCGCCAAGGAGGTTTGGTCCATTTAAAATTCGGAAGCACTTCGACCCATTGGTTGAATCCCGAGATATACCACCCGATTTGGCATCAACAACGACGTCTGATCTCTATGCTGACAGTTTTTAGGAGTTCTCGCCGGGCCGAGCTCTGTCAACCCCGAGGAAATTTATGCAGCTGTCGTCGCACCAGAGGACGCGTGATCTCATCACGCGACAGTTATCTTTTTTATTTGCTATTTTATTTCCTGTATTTTATTTTCATACATTGATGTTATTTCTAATTCCGGCTCATCAGTTTGATCACCCCGTGCGACCCTAAATAAATGATCCGGCAATTTGAATAGTTAGGACGTAAGAGGCAAGCTTTAGCTAATTATGGATGCATACGACTAGGGAAATAATATTTTTAGATTTGTTTTATTTGGAATGGGGAAATTAGGTAGTGTTTTTTTAACAAGGCATTATGTTTATTTGGAAGCAAATTGAAGCCATGTAATTTGATATTTGCTTAAATAAACCCTTCCCCAAGAAAACTGGCGGCCAAATTTCAAATGAAAGAATGAAAGTTTTCGTTTTCTTTTTTGTGTTGGTCGAACGGTTCACTATGCACGTGGCAAGAACGGGCATCCATCTCCTCCTTCCAGACGATGGGCCTCCTGGAATCCAGCGGCGGCTCTCTCTCTCTCCAGCAACGATGATAGTGCCTGGATCCCTTCGACAGAGGCTTTGCTCCTTGCGTCGTCCGTCTTCCTAATGCCGACATCGTTATTTAGTTCCAGTTCGGCCGACATCCCTTCTAATCGGCGGCTCTACTGAGGGCTTTGGTCACCGTCGGCAACAACCTTCTTCTTCGGTGACCCCGAGCCTCCGTCCATTTCCAGTCAGTGATTGGTGAAGCTTCCCATCTTCTGTGCTTTGGCCACAGTTCGAGACACTTTTGCACAACTTCATTTGGCGTGGCCCCTTCTTAGCGGTAGCTTTGCATATCCTTGGTAAACTCCACCTTTTCTCTTGATTGAGATTATTAGCCTTAGATATATGCAGCTCAATTAATTAGTAAGAGCTTGCGCTCAGACGTTCAAATTTTTTTTATTGGCGTTAATCATAAATTGTTGTTGTGAAAAACTTGCTAGAAGTCGCATCGTCTCGATTTGAATCGAGCCTTTAAGCGCTCGAGGAGTTCTCTCCAAATAACGGTTAACGGTTGTAAGAAAATCCGACGTTTGACAGTGATTTACGTGCGACCATTCGAGTTGGCCTGCTCGACCTACATCAAATAAATTATTTTTCTTAAAAATGTTTATTTTTTGAAACCTTAATTTGAGGCTACATCAGTGCCTAATTTCGAAGTACGCAAGTGCATTCTGTAAATATTTCATGGCCTAAAATACATGTGTGATAATAAACATATGTAGCTGATGGGTGCTACGCTCGTGCGCACTATTGACAAACTTCCGTCGTCGAGTTGGGATTCGTGTCTATGCCGCCTTGTCCCTATGTCGACATATGCATCGTTTCCTCGTCCATTGCCCTCTTTTGTCTTTGCAGCAATTTCTTTGCCCTCTCCTAAGCTAGAAGGAGATGTTCCCATTGCTAAGGACAAGATTTTATCTCTGCTCTAAAGTAGCTAGTTTACCCCTTCCACCCTGGCCTCCTTTATTGAATTTGGAATGATGGCATGTACGTCGCGACCATAAACTAATATGAGTGGCATCGTCCTCAACGAGGAGTGGTAAGAAGTATTATAACAATACTTGGCCCATGTCATGCGAGCTACATCTCCATCGTCTTGCCCGCGATCTCCATCTGTCTGTTAGACTGTGGATGGCACACGAAGTAAAACAAAAGCTTTGTTCCCTACATAGTCGAAATAACTCGCGCCAGAATCGACATGCAAACATAAAATCGTGATTTGACATAATGATCTCGAGTATCCCGTACAAGCAAACTATGCTCTCAAAAGTGTGTGCGCCACATTGACTTATGTGTAGGGGTGATTGTTACGGTTGCGCATGCCGACGAGACACGCACACGCCGACAAAACACCACGGCGAGTCCACACGCGGGGGAAGATGATGAAGGGTCCATCTGGAGAAGGAAAGACTGAAGACACGCCGCCGACATGATTATCTTATTGGCATTCTCTTATGTTATATTCTGATATGCGTATGCTTTATTATTGGCATTGCTTTTCGTTATCCGCACCCCACACCTATAGCTATAAGGGATGGTGTTGTACTCTTTCATTATGCTTGGATGTATGAAATTTAGTGTTGCTCGTTAGGTTTTCTTCTCGTTCCCTCCTCCTTCCTCTTCCTCACCTCCGTCGGATTCCTCTCCAGGATCGTATCAATTTGGCCTGACATGTCTCCTAGCCCTCCACCAGCCGTCGGTGCTCGCTATTGCACACATTCCCAATCTTTGCTTTGCCCCGGTGCCCATTTCATCTTCCCCGATCGAACGAGTGCCGATTCCGCCGATTCCGCACAAATCTCGCACAGATCGCACCGTTTCTGCCGATTCTGCACTGGTTCCGCCTGAAGCACATACCAGAACCCAAGCCCGTCGATCCTTCGCTCCTAGCACGTTCCTCCACGCACAAATCCACCGTCGAATCCATCTTACGCTGTTTCCGCACAAATTTCCCCCGTTCGGCCGATTTTGCCGCAACTTCGACCGACAAGAACTACAGCCCGGCGATCCGACGCTCCCAGCGACTGCGTTGGCTGCTCCAACACCCGATCTGCTGCAGCAAGGCCGCGTCCCTCCGTGTCGTTGTTCCTATTTCGCCGCGCCTTCGGCTCTCCGCCGTCCTCGCCTTCAGGCCTCCATATGCATGACTCCGAACACCCGCTCTGCCAATGACCCTCCTTCCGATCCCAACGTCGACTTCTTGAGCCGCCGCATGGAGGCTCAAGAATAACTTGTCGTCTCTATGCACACATTCATCCTCGACCTCCACTCTAATATTGACGCCCTCCAGGCGTCCGCCGCCGTCGTTTCCACCGCATCCGGCTCCGGTTCACCCACGGACGACGGCTCTCTCCTCGGCGCCAGGCCATCGTCCATTTCTTCATGGACCACTCCCATTTCGGGCCAGTCCGCCCTCTCCCTCGACATTCCCTCCTTTGTCGCCGTTGACCCGATGGGTTGGATCGCCAAAGCGGAGTAATATTTTGAGCTCAACTACACACCGGAGCACGACAAGGTGTCTACGACTGTGGTTGGCTTGGACAGCTCAACCCTCCTTTGGGATCGGTGGCTCCGACGATCCAACCGGCGCCTCTCCTGGCCCGAGCTCAACCTGGAGATGATCCAATTGTATGACAACCGCTACTCCGCCTCCACCGCTATCGAGCGTCTTTGCGGCGTCCGCCGGATAGCCGTCCTGGACGATTATGTTGATGAGTTCGTCGCTCTGGTCTCCCACGTCCCCGGACTACCGCTTGATCATTACCTGGGCTTCTTCATGCATGTTATATTGCCACATATCCTCTCTCGTCTCCACACGCACCACCCCTACACAGTCTCCGACGTCATGGACTTGGCGTGTTCACCACCAGCCTCGGCCGCCTTGGTTTCCGCCTTGGGGAAATAGGACGGGCCGCCCACTGGCCCCTCACCGCCTCTCAAACAGTGATTACAATGAGCTTCGCAACAAGGGTCTCTGTTTTTGGTGTCGCCAACCGTACTCCCCCAACCATGAGTGCTCCGTGATGGAATTCTACGTTATCATCGACGACGTCGACTGTGAGGTTACCCTGGCCGATTTTGAAGCTCTCGAGCTCTCAGCGGGGGATACACCTCTCGACTCCATCGCGGCTACGTTCCACCGCTTGGAGTTATCTTATGCCTTGACGGGTTGGATCTCCGATCATCAGACCATGTAGCTCTCGGGCACGTTGCGGGATCGTCTGATCGTCATCATAGTGTGCAGCGGCGCAAGCCACAACCTCATCTATGGGTGCCTGGTGTAGCAACTCCGTCTTCCCTCAGCTCCCTCTCCTGATGTTGCGATCCGCGTGGACGATGGGCGTCGCCGATCGACTCAGGGTCGTTGCACTGCCGTGCCTATTTTCGTAGGGTCCTGTTCCGTGACCACAGACTTCTAGGCATTCGGCTTAGGCGGTGTCGACGCCATTTTGGGGGTGGCTTGACTCCGTACGCTCGACGATGTACGCGTTAATTAGGCGACTATGACCATGCAGTTCCTTTGTGAGGGCTAGACATGTCACCTTGACGGTAAGTCCACTCTCTTCCGCTCTCTGTTCTCCCTTTGCACAATCCAGCAGACCACAAGACGTCGGCCTCTCCACGGGGCTGTGGGACCTCTCCGTCCCGCCCGACGTGTCTTTCCCGTCCCCGACGAACCACCATGAGCTTTTTACTGCGCTCGCCGACGTCATCCAGCCCCCGGTAGGATTGCCACCAGCCAAGCCTTCTCTAGTTCGGAAGAAAGACTACAGTTGGCGCCGTACTACCTAGCCAGGCTACTTGATCACCGCTACCACCTTCAGGAGGACTCTAGCTTGCAGGAGATCCCTGTTATTGTGTCTTACCGTCTGGAGTCCGAAGTTACGTGCCTGCCCCAGGATCACTTCTGCAGTCAGTCCTTCGCCTACTGCATTGGGGACAAGACATATTTTTCAGACGGCGGCATTGTTACAGTTGCGCATGCCGACGAGACACGCACACGCACATGCCGTGGCGGGTCCACATGCGCATGAATACAATGACGGGTCCGTCTGGAGAAGAGACTAAAGACGCGCCACCGACATGATTATCTATTTGCATTCTGATGATATATTATGTTATGTGTACGCTTTATTATTTGCACTGCTTTCCGTTATCCGCACCCTGCATCTATACGGAGTGGTGCTGTATTCTTTTTCATTATGCTTGGATGTATGAAATTTATGGTTGCTCTTCCTCACCTCCGCCGGCCCTTCCTCTTGCCGGATTCCTCTCCGGGATCGTTTCAGTGATTCAATGGCATGTTGGTATAACATGCGCAAGCTTAGAGATGCATTCTACCACCACATGCCTTGCGGACAAGGCATCCGTCAATGATATCCATGGGGATCTTTGTTCAGATCTTTTCATTGAACAAGGAGAGGCTGTAAGAGTCCTGCCGGGTGTTTGTTGTCTTTTGTTATGCTGGCAGATAGTGCAAGTGCGCTCTGCTTCTTTGACCATGCCTTTCAACCCCTTTCAGAAGTAATATGTCCGTGCCCATTGAAGTGGCTTCTCCACATCATTGCGAGTCATATTTTGGATGATGCTGATGATGAGTGGGACCATTGGTGATGTTGGCAGGATGCAGACTCTCCTGTTGAGCCTAATCAGCTCCTCTATGTACCTCCACTGATGAGAGTCCTCTTGTCTCTTTGCTCTCCTGTATCTGCCTCAGAATGGGGTTAAAGATCCCTTTCTAAATGGCCTCAAACAATGCATGTGCAGCTCAGAAATGGCGAGCAACACATCTCGGCGGGGAAGACCGTACACCGAGCTTCCTAGCTGGGGACTCGATTGTGAAGTCATACCTCTGGGTCCAGTTGCTCTAAGAGGTATTCCAGACTGCAGTAATCGCTCTGATGTTGAAATGACCCCTCCATAAATAAGGGTGCCAGTGTCATACCGCCTTCACAAATCAGATCAATTATTTGCTCATTCACGGGCAACTTCATGTGATATGCCACTAATTTGCGATTGAAAATTGCAATAAAATGCTTCTGCTGTTGTAGAACTGCTCCGTTAATCTTCCCGCTTTTAGGGCCACAATGACGGAGTCACTTCTGGTGCAACTGGAACCCGTTCTTAGGCAAGCTCATTAGAGGTGTAACAATGACCCCGTAGCTCTGCATGAACCTGCAGTTGTAGCTGGACAAGCCTAGGAAGCCTCAAAACACCTTTGAGAACTGGGGCTGTGGCCACTTCTTCATGATGTCTAGCTTGCCAGTGTTAGCTTAGGTCCACTGGTTGTGGACAATGTTGCTCAGATAGGCCACCTGCTCCTTGTCCAAAAGACATGTGGAATGCTTGAGGAACAACTGGTGGTAATGAAGAGCCTGAAATCCATCCGAACATAGTGGATGTGCTTGATCCAGGTGTAGCTATAAATTAGTACGTTGTCGAAGAAAACAAACACAAATTTACGAAGGATCTGAGTATCTCATTCATTAGTGCTCGGAAGGTTGGGGGCGCATTGGCAGTCTGAATGATTTCACCAAGAACTCAAAGTGGCTGTGATGGGTTTGAGAGATCGTTTTCTCCACATCGTCAACATACATCCGAATTTTGTGGTTGCTGGAGTGGAAGTATTTTATGCTCTTTCATACAAGTTAGATGTCTTCTCCTGTATATTATCTGAGTAAGCTTTTCTTGAGCCTTTTATGCCGTTTTTTTTAATTTTATTTTTTTACAATGGCAGCATGATGTCATCCGTGTACTGAACACTTAGATTTTTGTTTCAATCTCATTTGTTTTTACAGGTTTCTTTATGGGACATTATCATCCAATCTAAAGAAGATGCAAAATTTTGGGTCCAGGCCACTAACAAGTACAGGTTCATTGATCAGGCAAGTTACACGGAAAATTAATTCCTGTGTTACTAATTTATATTCATTGAAGTACAAAATTGATTTTTTTATTACCATTGGTGAAGCACAACTGACAAATTTAGTTATATTAATTGTTCATTTTGTTGGCTCCTTCCTTATTTCTCTTACATTCTGATGCGGAGCAGAGACGAGTACTTGCAGTGGAGGACGAGTTTTGTGCCCGTTCGGGGCTGATTGATGACTTTTCATATATGGCGTGCCCGGATCGACGATTAGACTCCGCAGATGTGCCCGGATTTGCGTTGCGAATCGATTTGATATATTACTTCATTATTTTGCGTTGTATTTTGATGTATTTGAGTGGCCTCACCTCCGGTCAATCATAGCTGTCGATGGTGGGATGCTCTAATCCTCCTTTTATTATAAATAGATGGTTCGTGGGATGATTTGAGGGATTGCAGATTTTGGAGAAGAGAAATCCCGAAATCCGGCGATCCCTCCACGGTGCCAACTTCATGGAACCTTAGGTGACGACTCCTATGCTTGTTTCTTCTTCCCCAAGATAACTCATAACCCCAAGCCTCTTTTCCCCCTACCAAACCCTCTCCCGCAACCACCCAATTTCTCCCAAATGCAGCCGCCAGGTGCTCTACAGATTTCATTCTCTGTTAACCTTCCTTCTACTGTTAAAATGAAATTAACTATTTTTTTTCATATAGTTTTCCTATCCCTGTTTCCACTGCCGGCCTCCACAATCCCCTGTCCAGCAAGCCTCCCAGTCGTCCTTTTCCCTCCAGGAAATCTACAAGTTGCCGGCCTCCCACCACTCCTTCCAGCAAGCAGCCGCCAAGCCCCCTTCCTCCCCCTCCCCGTCGCCTCTCATCCAGCCCCCTCTGTAGCACCGCCAACCACCCCTCCTTCCGCTACAGCACCCGCCCCCTCTAAACAGCCCCAATTTCTAGATCAGTCCAGATCTAGAATCTCAGCCCCCCCGATCTGTCATCCCCTCCACCCATACTCCATTCCTTTGCCCATATCCGCAACCAAACATTGGATCCATTCACCCCTCGCTCGGATCTATCCATTTCCGACCTGTTTTCATCTCCCTCCACCGAGGACAGCCACCTCCATTATTTTCATGCCGCAAGTTCTACTTCTGATCGCCGATCTACGCATCTGGATTCTAAATCTTCAGTGCCTCGGTTAGCCCGCTATTTGGTGAGATTTAGTTGTACTGGTTTATTATTTTCAGCACTTTTATATTGGATTGGATCACTATATTAGTATGAATGCCTTGTATTGTGGTGGATTGTTAAATAATTATCGTGATTTACATGATTTATTCGCCGCGCGCTCTTGCTTTGGCGCTCCACGCGGAGGAAAGCCTAAGCTTGTTTTGCCCAAAAAAATATTTTTCCTTGTCGTGAATTTATCTGCGTGAGATGATTTTAATTTATTATGCAATTGTGATCTATCCGTCAGACTTTTGCATAACATGTAGGGTTAGGTCGCCGATTACTCGCCGCCTATAGATTCACAGATAGGTTGCGCGCACTTTTTGATACGCAGTCGTAGATTATATAGGTTTTTCATTATGTATAGGTGTCACAATTATTCCCCTCCTTAATTTAGAGGTCTCGAGCCCACTTGCACCCGCTCTCACAGAACCTCGTCAGGGAGATCCTCACATTATTACGACGATCATTCTCGTTCGCAGTACACCACTTTCAGAGATCGCGTTGACCCACCGACACGACCCCACTATGCTTGAGACGATCAGTTTGATGATTGTCGTCGTTCTTATCCGTACATACGAGCGGATCGTGTTGATCGTTCGATATGACTCAGTTACCTTAGGAATGATTATAATGAGGATAGTTGTTTCGAGAGAGATCTTGAGAGTCAGTTTCGTACTGCTGCCCCTTCCCTTGACTGCTCATCGAGTCCCGAGTTTTTCTGTTATTGGCTCGTGGATATGAAGTATTATCTTGATCATTTT
Source organism: Platanthera guangdongensis (assembly GCA_039583875.1). Taxonomy (NCBI): domain Eukaryota; kingdom Viridiplantae; phylum Streptophyta; class Magnoliopsida; order Asparagales; family Orchidaceae; genus Platanthera; species Platanthera guangdongensis. The sequence goes on along the minus strand of CM077166.1, from coordinate 17,356,738 downwards.
GAGGTATTCGGTGAACGTCGCGTCAAGTTTACGAAACTTAGACTTTTAGATCATGCGAGAGCATATTGGGCCAGCGTAGAGAGGACCCGCGAGCAAGACCGTGTACATCGCATCACCAATTTGGTGGACATGAAGCATACATTGTGTCAGAGGTATCTGCCTTCGTCGTATCGGAGTCGCTTGCTCGACCAATTATTTTCCCTTCAGTAAGAATCCATGTTTGTCGATGAGTACAAGGATCGCTTTGATGAGTTAGTTGTGAGGAGCGATATCCGATAGGACCCAGTCATGGCCATTACCAGATTTCGATCTGGGCTTCGACCTGATATTCGTACTAAAGGTAGTTTATTATAGCTCGGAGTCCCTCGAGCAAACATATCAGCTTGCCCTTCGTTATGAACAATTATTGAGATCCGCAAGAGCTGGTCGATGAAATTCTCACTTTTACCTTCGCAGTACGAGTCCCTCCCATACTGAGGTCATCACGACGCCTACCACTGTCCTGTCAGCCACGACAGAAGTGATACCTGATGCGAATTACTCTCACCCCAGTGAGGTGCTTATCCCAGCGAGTGACCTATCTCTTGTTTTTGACCCGCCTCTTGTGACCCCGACTGAGAGTGAGCCTGAGCGACCTACTGAGTCTGTAGTGTTGTGTCCCTCACTCACACCTCCTCTGCCATACATCGAGTTAATTAGCACCCCAACCATATACTCATTACCTGACACCGCACCCGCGAATCCATTCTTGAGTGTAGGTCCGTGTCGCTCTCCCATTGTTATTACCCGAAGTCACATCACGACTGAGAGCCCAGAGCCTGATGTTGATCTTGTTGTGACTATGTCACCCATTCACGAGGACACGACCCCTTACGATGGTACTTGTTGAAGCCAAAATTTGACTCCGACAAATGTTCACGAAATAGGGGCGTAGCCGACTCCTACTTGACCCAAGCTCCGACCTCCGACTGGTCGTGAAGGACTAGAAAACTGGCCCAAAGCCGCAGCAGGGAGGTCCCACCGCTTACCCGGAAGGTCACAGAGAGCTTCCCCTCCAAAGCCAAAAGCTGGGCTTGGAGTTCCTCAGAAGACTGCCAAATCAATCCTCTTAAGAGTCTGAAAAAAAGTCCCTTCTGAAGAACCCCTATGGGCTTATTTATAGATTTCAGAATCTGAACTGCCAATAACAAAACTGCACCGGTCTGAAATTACTGGGGTACCCTCGGCTGGGTCTGCCAACAGCCAAACTCCGCTGTTCTGAGGAGCTATATGCTGTCCACTAAGGGTAAGAGGGTAAAAATACCCGGGGTAGAAGAGTAAAAACCCCTGCTGACACGGAGGTATGAAAAATGGCCTCTTCTCCCCCTGGCGAGTGGAGAAGCCCCTGTCGGCGAGATGGACCCCACTACTCATCTCGCCTGCGCCCTTCGCCGCGAGGTCTTCTCACCGCTAGAGACCCTCTCGTCTATGGAGACCCTCTCGCCTATGGAGACCCTCTTGCCTCCGGGTGGGGTATCCTGCCCACTGGCGAGCCAATCGTCTCGCCTCTTGCGAGTGGGCGCCCTGGTCCCATTCGCCTGTAGCCGACCTATTTGCTCCCTGAGAGCTTCTCTCGAGCCCGAGGTTGTACACAATCCACGCTCTTTTTGAGATTACTTCTAAGCTCAAAAAGAATGTTCAACCGAGGCTCGTTATTTGAGGTGCATTAAAAAACGTATTTATGAGCAATCTTCTGAGGCCTCCACCGGGGCCTATAAATATATGACTCCTGCCCCGCACACCTGGCGACCTGCTCTGCATATTTTTCTTCTTCCTCATTCTTGAGTCTTTTGGAATGACGCACAGTCAAAGCTTTCGCGAACGTCTCGCACTGGTGCGAGAGCAACATAAGGCCAACGTGGCTTCTTTCACCTCTTCCTTGGTTCGCCCTCTCGCCCCGTCGTCTCGCCTGAAAAAGACGAAGGCTGGGGGTCCGTCTCCTGCCGCAGGAGGTCTGTCTCGCGTTGCCTTGGAAACCATCCCCACTCCCCTTGCATCTTCCAAGGAAAAAGAGGTGGGTACTCGCTCTCACCACTGTTATCTCTGCGACCGGGTGCTTTCTTTTGTTGACTAACGCTTTTTCAGGGGGCTCTTGTGGTTCCGCAGCCCCCGAGGAGTCCGCGAGATGGTTCCGCTGCCCACTGCGAGGAGTTTGATTCGCAGCCCTCTTCTACTCCCCCAACTACTCCTAGCGAGAGGAGGGACGACGCCTCCCCGGCCGCCGATACCTCTCGCCATCCTGGTAAGGGACCTTCCCCCGCCCTTTTGAATCCTCTTCGCTACTCTCACTCCCTTCTGCGAGTGCCTCTTCCACCTTGCCTCTGCATCCCTTGCGCAGATTCTCGGGCCAACTCTCCTAATGAGGAGCAGCCAAAGCGACTCCCCGTCTCGCCTCCTCCTGTAGACGGGATTGAAGACTATCTGGGTGACCCCTCAAATCCAGTGGAAATGAAGCGGAAGACGGCTGAGCTCTTTCGGAAGCACGCGCGCCTCATCCATTCCTTGACCCTGGACAAGCAGGCCGCGAAAAAGCGTATCGAGTTGCTGGAGAGAGAGTGCGCTCGTCTATCCTCCGGAGCTAATGCTGAGCTAGATGTCGACGGCACCGACCCTGAGGCCATCATTAACGAGACCGATATGCAGCTCCGTCTCGCGCGGCGCGGTCTTGAATCCATTCGCTCCTTCCACTCGCGGGGTAGACCTCCTCGCGGGGGGGCTCGCGGTGGCCGCTGGGAATGTAGCCCGTACTGAAGGATGTCCGTCTCGCTATTCGTCTTTTTCTTTTTCTCGCAAAAGTTGTAATAATGGTAGTCTCGTCAGAGTATGCAGAGAGCTCGGTCCCCTGCGGGACGATTTCTGGACATATATTTTTATGGCTTAATTTTTCATTCCCCTTTTCTTTAATCCTCCTCTTAATTTATGCTGAATATTTATATATTTATATTTTTCCTAATTGTGATGGGTCGCGCCGATCGAGGCATAGGAGAGAGAAAGGGACATCGCCTCTTCCCCTCCCCCCATGCTTTCCCGCCCATTTAATCATTGGCCACGTATCAGTTATAAATATGCCTAGTCTGGGATTAGATACCGCACTTTCCGCTTCTGCCGCTACCCGAGTTCTTGGCTTTCTGATCTATCCGTCTCGCCGGCCCCTTCTCGCCTTCCTCTCTTGGATCTCTCGCCCATTTCCCTCTTCGTCTCGCCGACGACCGTTTCGCCAAAGAAGATGGGCAAGAAGAAGGTGGAGGAGGGTGAGGGGCGCAGCCGCTGCGGGAAGAGGTTTACTGACCATGACTTCCCGCTCGGCCGACTTCCTCGAGAAGATCATGAAAAGTTTGCCCGCGAATATCTGGGGGAAGGGGTCGAGTCGCGTCCTCCCAAGGTCGGCGAGTGCATCAACACTTATTACCCGGGGGAACTCGCCTTCCCCGTCTCGCATTTCGAGGCGGGGTTGCGATTGCCCCTTTGGCCTGAGGTGAAGCAGACCTTCAAATACTTTGGTGTCGTCCCGACACAGTTCAACCCTAACGTCATCTCGGCGTTGATCGCATTCGCCTGCTACATGCGCCGGGAGCGCATCGAGTTCAGCTTGACGACCTTCCGCAAGCTTTTCATCTACCATGCCAACGCCGATGACGTCTCGTATTTTACTGGGCAGGGGCTCAAGGTATGCAAGACGCCCAACAAGAATCATCACTGGCTTACCCGATTCGTCTTCATCTGGGGAGACCGTGCTGACTTTGGCGGTATCCCTCTCGCGCCGGTCTCTCCCCCAGAGAGCTTCTACGCCACCCCCCAAGTCAGCGGTCCAGACAAGCTGCTGTGCGAGTACTTAGTCGGCAAGAATTTCGAGGTCAACTTCTTGCAGCGAGGTCTTGACTCGCTTCTTCCAGTGCTCCCGGGCGAAGGTATTCTTATCCTTTCGCTTCTCTCTTCTCGCTATTTGCCGTCTCGCTTCATCCTAACCCCTGCTCGCTTGCAGGCGAGCGAACTGTTCCAGCGTCCCCTCCTTACAAGAGCAATATTCACCCCGCCAAGGGTCTTGATCTCGCCAATGCAGCGGCAGAGGCGGCGAGAGTCCCTGGCGGTCATCCCGCCAAAGCGGCCCGGAGACGACACGATTCCCTCTCGCTCCAGCCCTCCCAAAAAGAAGATGAAGAAGACTGTAGTCATTTCCAAGGAAAAGAGGAAGGCTCCTCAAGGGAGCCCTATCTCTATAGGGGAAACTCCACCGCCTCTCTCGCCTAATCACCAGGCCGTCTCGCCTACTCGCGGGACGGTACTCTCTGCTCAACCTGCTGCCGCCTCCAACCTGCCCGCCGCGGCTTCCAACCCGCCAGCTGTTCCCCCTGAACAGGCGGCTGCCACCTCTTCTCGCGAGGGCGATTCCTCTGGCCGTCCCGCTCCCTCCTCTCACATGAATTACAATCTGGGTCCCGGGGTTCATGATGCCGTCGGCGACCCGGTTCTGTTGTGGGGGCGGGATGCCAACCGCGTGTCCATCTCCACTCTCCTTCCATCATGGAAGGAGCAAGAGGTCCCTTCCAGCCACGCCTTCGCCATCGGGTACGGCCTCTATGGTGGCCTTGACGCCACTTCGCCTGAAAGCGAGTCCAGCAAGGACCTTGTGCTGAAAACTTGCCATCACCAAATGCGGGCCTTGGAGTTCTCGCACCGTTCCTCTCGCCGCCTCATTTATATTAATTCAAAGTGGAAGGCTAGCGAGGAAAATCTGGAGACGGAACGGGAGAAATCCACTGGTCTAGCGAGAAGGTTATCAGATGCCGAGTCCCTGCTCGCGAAGGCCCAAGGCGGTGTGGTAAGCCATGAGTTTCTTTTCTCTTGGGTCTCTTTCCTTTCCCATCATTCTTGGCTAATTGCTAGGTCATCCCGCAGGATGCCGAGACGGCGGAACAACTGCGTTCGCGCGTGGCGGCTTTGGAGGAGGAGGTCCAGGTGTTGACGGCTGAGAACGCGCGCCTTCAGGCTGATGCTGCGTCGTCGTCTCGCCGCGAGCCCTTCCAGACTCCCCCGCCACATTATTCTTATGAAGAAGTCGAGGAACAATGCCGAGACGCTGGCGTTCGTGCTGCGGAGCTGGTGCTGCAAATGATGAAAGACCTGGGGGTTGTGAAGGACGAGTCCGAGTCGGTGACTGCGCGCGACTTGGTCCCTGAGCTTTTTAGCGAGGAGAGCGATGATTCTTCATCTGGCGAGGAGGACTGATGTGCCGCCTTCAAGATTTAGAATCACTCTCTCCTCTTTTTGATGTTGCAAAAACTTTTAAATCATATTTTTGCGGCATATGCCGAGTGACGAGCGAGTGCTCATTTTTGTTATCTCTATTTTTATTTTCTATTTCGCGAAGTTAATCTCTGGCTTGTTTTTGCCTGCGGGACGGTGCTACCACTTCGTCTCGCCGCGTAACCTTTATATTTCTGCCTTTTTTATGTTCTACGCGAGACGGCTTCTCGACGCGTTTTCGGCCGCGAGCTGACGCAATGCCTTGCCTCGCGAGTGCCCTTTCGCTATCGGCGAGACGATCCTCAACAGCCATCCGCTGCGAGTACTGCCACCTGTCCTATTTCACACCCTTTTTCCCTTAGTTTATTTTTGTACTTTAGGACTAAGTCGAGATACCAAGGTGTAATGTTGCTTTAAGGGGACTTTTCACCTTATTCTGCCAAAGTGAATTCTTTGCCCTGTCGGTTTGATTCCGATGAAGATATCTCTTCCTGTTATTAGGACTTTACGAGAAATGATGAACGAAAAATAATTTGAGAAGTACATTATATTAATTATGCTTTGAGTACATATCTTCTGCTCTCCCCCCTAATGGGTAGAAGCATTTTAAGTCATCCCCACTCCAGGAATGGTTCAAGGTCCTACCCTCCACATCTTGGAGGTAGTAACCCCCCGCTTTCAACACTCTCTCTACAATATAAGGTCCCTCCCAATTTGGATTGAGCTTTCCCACCGGGGCGGACCTCCCGGCCGCATCAACCTTTTTTAGTACTAGGTCTCCTTCCGCGAATTGTTTTATCCTGATGTGCTTGTCGAAGTGCTTTGCCATTCGTCGCTTGATTTCTTCCTGTCTGATGGATGCTACGTCTCGCAGCTCCTCTGCCAGATCTAGTGAGAGGCGTAGGCCTTCCTCATTTTCCATCCTCCATGCCTCGTCTCCATCACCTGCAGCCGCAACTCGTGGGGATCGGACCTCGAACTCCACCGGTAGTACCGCCTCACAACCATGGGAAAGCTTGAAAGGGGTCTCACCAGTGGCCGTGTTCGGGGTTGTTCTCAGAGCCCATAGGACCGAGGGGAGCTGCTCTACCCAATTCCCTCTTGGATTCTCCACCTTCTTCTTTAGCAAGTTAACGATAATCTTGTTTGCCGCATCCACCTGACCGTTGCTCCTGGGGTGGTGGACGGAGGCAAACCTGAGGTCGATGCCCAGCTGAGTGCAGAAGCTGATGAACTCTTCACTAGCAAACTGGGGGCCGTTATCCGTGACGATGGCCTGAGGCAGCCCGTGCCTGCAGATGATCTCCCCCCAGACGAAGTTCCTGATGACTTGGGAGGTCACCTTTGCTAGCGCCTTAACCTCCAGCCACTTGGAGAAGTAGTCTATCATAATCAGGAGGAATCTTCTTTGTCCGCTGGCTGGATGAAAAGGCCCAACTAGATCCATTCCCCAAATGGCGAAAGGCCAGGGTGCTGTGATGCTTCGGAGCCTTTGAGCCGACAAGAGCTGGAGGGGGGCGTAGAGTTGGCATTTTTGGCACTTCCTCGCAAACTCTGTCGCGTCCTTCCTCAGGGTGGGCCAGAAGTACCCCTGCCTGACCACCCTTGCTTCCAACGTCCTCCCTCCGGAATGACTACCACATTCCCCGGAGTGCACCTCTTCCAGAATGTGTCTGGTCTCTTCCTCCGTCACGCATCGAGCTAGGAGACCTGAAAGCATCCTTCGGTGTAGTCCTCCTTCATGCATGAGATAATGAGCTGCCTTATGGCGGAAGTTTCTTGCCTCCTTGGCCCCCTCAGGGAGGGTTCCTGTCAGAAAGAAGGTAACGAAAGGATCTACCCACGAGGGCCGCCGATCAACCTCCATTAGCTCCCCTTCTTCGATCGCTGGATGGAATAAATCAGTCAGGGCACCCCCTTCCCAAGGTCCGAACTTAGCCAATCGATCGACAGCAGTGTTCTCTTCTCTGGGGACGTGTTAGATGGAGAACGTCCGGAACCCCCCGATGATCGTCCTCACCTTGGACAAGTATTTCACCAGGGTGGGCTCCCGAGCCTCGAACTCTCCACGTATCTGAGATGCCACCACCAATGAATCTGTGAAAACCTCAACGTCCTTAATCTCGAGCTCCTTAGCCAAGCGAAGGCCGACTATCACTGCCTCGTACTCTGCTTGGTTGTTGGTTGTGGGGAAATGCAAGGCGACGGCTTGTTTTATGGTTACCCCCTGAGGATTTGTTAGTACCACCCCTGCCCCAAGGGAGTGCTTTCCCGAGGCCCCGTCGACTATCATCTTCCATGCTTCCGGTGGCTGCGGCTCCTCGGCCCCGACCTCCGCGACGTAGTCTGCCAAGAAGTCGGCCACCACCTGTGCCTTAATGGAGAGCCTTGGTACGAAGGAAATGTTGAATTCACTCAACTCGATAGACCACTTGGCCAACCTGCCCGAGTGCTCTACCCCTTCAAAAATATTTTGGAGAGGATGGTCCGTCACCACCCTAATCGAATGTGCCTGGAAATATGGCCGGAGCTTCCTGGCTGAAACAACCAAGGCGTATGCCAGTTTTTATAGGATAGGGTAACGAAGCTCCGCCTTTCTCAGGATCCTGCTAACATAATAAATGGGCAGCTGCTTCTTTCCCTCTTCTCTGACTAGGACGGAGCTCACCGCCTCTGCTCCCACTCCTAGGTACAGGGTCAGATCTTCCCCCTCTTTTGGGCTTTGAAGCAGAGGAGCCAGGGAGAGTTGCTCCTTCAGCTTTTGAAAAGCTTCTTCGCACTCCGCTGTCCATTCAAATCTCTGATTCCCTCGTAGCACTTTAAAGAAAGGTGAGCACTTCTCCCCTGACCTAGAGAAGAATCTGCTAAGGCCGGCCAACTTTTCTGTCAAGCGCTGCACCTCCTTAGCGTTTCGCGGTGATTCCAGCTCCAGAATGGCTTTTACTTTATCAGGATTAGGTTCTACCCCCTCCGGTGTCAGAAGGTGCCCAAGGAACTTCCCACGACTGGCCCCAAAAACACATTTTAAGGGGTTTAACCTCATTTTGAACTTCCTCAAGGTGGCGAACGTCTCCTTCAGATCCTGGAGATGCGAGTTCACCCCCTTGCTTTTTACCATGAGATCATCAACGTAGACTTCTAGGTTCCGACCCCTCTGGCCCTGAAAAACTCGATCCATCATCCGTTGGTATGTCGCTCCCTCGTTTTTTAACCCGAAGGGCATCATGTTATAACTAAAGCACCCCTCCCTTGTGATGAAGGAGACGTCCTTGACGTCAGGAGGGTGCATCCGGATCTGATGGTAACCTGAAAAAGCGTCCAGAAAACTCATAACAGAAAAACCAACGGCTGAATCAACCAGCGCGTCGATTCGAGGCAGGGGGTAGCAATCCTTAGGGAATGATTTATTTAATAACGAAAAATCAATACACATTCTCCATTTTCCTCCCCCCTTCTTCACCATTACAACATTGGAGATCCAGCCTGGGTACTGGATCTCTGAGATGAAGCCCGCCTCCAGGAGCTTCTTGACCTCTTCGCGAATGGGCTCCCCCAGCTTGGTGGCGATGGCTCTCATCTTCTGACGTATGGGGCGCGTCCGAGGGTCCAGATTTAGGCGGTGGCAGGCCACGTCCGCATCAATACCCGGCATGTCCGCCGCGCTCCAAGCGAAGACGTCGACGTTGCTCTGAATGCAGGCCCGCATCCGCTCCTGGTCTTCGGGACTCAAGCCCCCGCTGATCCGTACCCTTCTTACCTGCCCCTGGCTGGTGCGGACCTCCACCTCCACCACTTCCTCAGCCACCTCCAGCCGCGACTGCTCCCAGCCGTCCCATGCTTCTTCTTCCTGCTCCAACTCTTCCTCCCCTCCTGCTCCCTCAACTTCCATCGCCTCGTCCTGCTGCTGCTCAATTTCCATGTCCCTTCGGGCTTCCTCCTCAGCCCCTTCTTCTCCCACTTTCTCCCGTGGCTCCAATTCCCCGCTCCTCCGGACTTCCTGCACATCTCCTCCCCTCTGCTCCTCATCAATCTCCATTGCCCCCTCCGGGCTCTCCTGTTGCTGCTCGATCCCAACACCCCCCTGAGCTTCCTGCACACCTCCTCCTTGCGGCTTCTCAGTCTCCTCTCCCCCGACTTCCTCTTCGACTCCTTCTCTCGCTTCCTCTGGGCTCACCTCCTTTTCCCCGACAGTTTCTTCACGCGCTGCTATCTCTCTTTCCAACCTCTCCGCTTCTGCCATCCAAGATATGATGTTGACCGCTGTGACGTAGCACTGTCTTGCCACTTTTGGGTCCCCCCTAACCCTAACCTGCACCCCTCCATTGTTAAACTTGAGGCATTGATGGAAAGAGGAGGGGACGCAGCGAAAGGCGCTGATGAGGGGACGCCCAAAGATGGCGCTGTAGCTGCTCGGGGCGTCTACAATCACGAACCGGCAGTTCCGTGACACGCCCCCCAACCTCACGTGCAGCCCTACTCCCCCTTCTACTTCTTTTCTTTCCCCGGAGAATCCGAACAACGGTCCATCCGAGGCCAAAATCCTCTTGACTTCCACCTGCATCTCGTCGAAGGCCCTCTTAAAGATCACATTTACGGAGCTCCCGTTATCCACCAGGATCTTGGAGACCGTAAAGTTTTCTACCGCCGTCTGGATTACCAAGGCATCGCAGAACGGGTCCTCATACTCCGACATGTCCTCTGAAGAGAAGGTAATCTTTTCTAGCGGGGCGGGGTTTGGGAGGTCGAGGCTACCCCCTTCCGGAACATGGTCTGGAGGCTCCCCTTTCGGGTGGCCTCGATCCCAATCCCTCCATGGATGGCCCCGATTCCTCCCCGGGTTCCTACATCCACCCGGTCCTCGCACCTGTCTTCCGCCTCCCCTTGCTGCATTTCCTCGATCCTTACTGGCGGATCCTGCCTCCTCAAACCTCTGGCCTCTCTCATCTCCAAGAATTCTGGGCACGTGGCTGTAGCGTGACCTCCCTCCTGATGGAAGTCACAGAAAGGCAACGCCACCCCACCCCTTCTTCCTTCTCCTCTTCCTCTCCTGCCTCCTCGAGCTCCTCTTCCTCGACCGATCCTCATTTCCTCCTGCTGATGCTGAAAACGATCCCTCACCCCCTATCTCCATGCCGGTTGATCGAACCTCCTTGGCTCCCGGAAGTTATCTCTTCCCCGGAAGCCTCCTCCTAACTCCTGGGGGTGACCCTCCTGAGGCCTCCAACCTATCCGGTTGTTCGGCTCTCGGGCCCCCCGGTGATTCTGCCCTTGGTGCCCCTGGCCTCGGGGTTCCTCCCTCCTCTCTTCCCTCTGCTCCCTCTGCTCTTTTTGCTTTCCTGCTCCTGGTTCCTTTGCGTTGTCCTCCGCCAACCTGGCTAACCTCCTCGCAAACGCCGGATTGGCCCTCTCAAAATTCGTCTCCTTCGCCGCCCTCTCCATAAGTTCCTCAAAAGAGAGGGGGGGCACCCTTTTCAGCTCCATGCTAAAGAAGCCTGGCCTCAGTCCCAGGGTGAATGCAAGCATCAGCGTATACCCAGGGACCTCCTGGACCTGGAGGATCTCCTCCTGAAACCGATCTACGTAGTGACCCAACGTTTCATCCTGGCTCTGCCTTACCGAGAACAAGCACTCCGCCTCCTTCTTACGCTTCTTCGATGTTGAAAACCTCAATAAGAAACCTCTCCGCAGATCCTCAAAACAGTAGATTGATTTTGCTGGCAACTGGTGGAACCAGTCCCGAGCCTTCTCCTTCAAGGTGATGGCAAACAGTCGACACTTGAACGTATCCGTCATTTGTCTTATCGAAACCACATCTTCGAACCATTGTACATGCTGTACAGGATCATCCTTCCCTGAGTAGTAGGACATGTCGGGCTCCCGGAACCCCTCCGGTACCGGAGCCGAGATGACGAGTTCACTAAACGGGCTCTCGCCGACTGCTTGCCGAGAGGGCACGTCTCGCGGCCTCGGCTGGCTGGCCCGATCCGCGAGACCGTGCCCAGGGAAGAGCTCTGGCACAACTGCTTCCTTCTCGCCGTCTTCTGCAGGAATCTCCTTCCCGGGACGCTGGCCTGGGAAAAGCTCTCGCGCCGCCACGTCCCTCTCGCCAGCCTCCGTGGGGACCTCCTTCCCCGGGCGCTGACCAGGGGCGTTCTCGCCTAAAAGCGGGACCACCTCGATCGGGACCTGAGGCGTCGCCCACTCGCTCCTTGCCGAGAAGGCCAAGCTTATGGTTTGCATGACCTCTCGCCTGAAGTCCTCCAGCATTTTCCTTGTCGCCTCTTCTACCTGGGAGGGGGAACCTCCAGAACCAGATCCTTCTCCTTCACCTCCTGCCATAGGACCAAACTCAAACTTTTCTTGAACCGGCTACTTCCACGCTCACCGCACCAGAACTGTTGAAGCCAAAATTTGATTCCGACAAATGTTCACGAAATAGGGGCGTAGCCGACTCCTACTTGGCCCAAGCTCCGACCTCCGACTGGTCGTGAAGGACTAGAAAACTGGCCCAAAGCCGCAGCAGGGAGGTCCCACCGCTTACCCGGAAGGTCACAGAGAGCTTCCCCTCCAAAGCCAAAAGCTGGGCTTGGAGTTCCTCAGAAGACTGTGCCAAATCAATCCTCTTAAGAGTCTGAAAAAAAGTCCCTTCTGAAGAACCCCTATGGGCTTATTTATAGATTTCAGAATCTGAACTGCCAATAACAAAACTGCACCGGTCTGAAATTACCGGGGTACCCTCGGCTGGGTCTGCCAACAGCCAAACTCCGCTGTTCTGAGGAGCTATATGCTGTCTACTAAGGGTAAGAGGGTAAAAATACCCGGGGTAGAAGAGTAAAAACCCTGCTGACACGGAGGTATGAAAAATGGCCTCTTCTCCCCCTGGCGAGTGGAGAAGCCCCTATCGGCGAGATGGACCCCACTACTCATCTCGCCTGCGCCCTTCGCCGCGAGGTCTTCTCACCGCTAGAGACCCTCTCGCCTATGGAGACCCTCTCGCCTATGGAGACCCTCTCGCCTATGGAGACCCTCTTGCCTCCGGGTGGGGTATCCTGCCCACTGGCGAGCCAATCGTCTCGCCTCTTGCGAGTGGGCGCCCTGGTCCCATTCGCCTGTAGCCGACCTATTTGCTCCCTGAGAGCTTCTCTCGAGCCCGAGGTTGTACAGTACTCACATGGAGGATCATGACCCTAGTAACGAGTTTTACGATGACCCTACTGTTGAGCCGCCACATCCTGGTGAGGATCCGACTCGGGTGAGACGCTCGTTTATGAGCTTTGAGTTATTGGCGCCTCTTTCGCTATCATCTATAGTCTTGCCCCAAAGAATTGTTCTTGTGTGGGGCATAATGTATGTAGTGCCTTTCTTGAGTATACTTGAGCATACCTATATTTGGAGGACCTACCTTATAACAATCCACACTCTTGATGAGTTTTGTTATACGCCACCCGCTGACCCACCAGACGAGTTATTTATTTTTGGGGACATTCACCACATTCTAGAGTCATGACTTCTAGTATGTGTACACGATTTTCACTCAAGTGGTCGTCTCATCCACGATGATTTTTCGTACACACCTCCTGGTGAGCCTCCTGACGTGCTACGTTCCCCGAGAGACATTTGACCCTTTATGACCCCGTATTTGAGTATATTTGTCTCTCACGATCATCTGAGCACTCGTCACACCCGTGATGAGTTTTTCTGCACTCCACTGAGAGAGCCCCCTGATAGACTGATATGCCACCATATTTTAGCGACGTCCCGATCATTATTAGACTTTCTCGTAGCAGGTATGTTGTGTCTATCATATTTCATTTGCATCATCTGCATGAGTCTGTTGAGTCGCTTCGTCATCTTTTGCATGAGCTTGTTGTGTTGTCTGTTCATCGTTTGCATGTGTGTCATAAGTCGGTCCGACGAATAGTCCATATTGGTAATAAATCTTGTAAATCACATGTAGATGTTCATTGACAAGTGCAAGTACTTCATGAAGGCGAGCAAGTGATGGTAAGAATCAGCGCTGTGACGCTCCATGCGAGGCTTGCTAAAAGCTTAAGCGTTAGGCGTATGGATCCCTATATACTCATGAGACAGATCGACACAAACACCTACGATCTTGATATCCCTGCAAGTATGGGTATCCACCTGGTATTTAGTGTTGAAGATATGACGCTGTACTACGAGCCTCGTGAATATGTGGACCTAAGCAGTGGGGACTTCCAGCTGCCCACACCTCCATTTTTGTTGCCTTGCCACCTTCATAGCCCACGCACGTCAGATGGCCACCACTACTCACCCACTCTGACACCCACCTACCCGGGGACTCGTCTTATTTGGTTCTACCTACAGTGCCGCCGATCGCACCGGGATCCACCACTCGAGAGTCGAGCGTTGAGAGCATCATGGAGATCAGACTCCACCCGTACATTCCTACTACAGACTGTGACAATTGGGTGATGGTTTGCGATGCGAATCGATTTGATACATTACTTCATTATTTTGCATTGTATTTTGATGTATTTGAGTGACCCCACCTTCGACCAATCATAGTTGTCGATGGTGGGATGCCCTAATCCTCCTTTTATTATAAATAGATGGTTTGTGGGTTGATTTGAGGGATTGCAGATTTTGGAGAAGAGAAATCCTGAAATCCGGCGATCCCTCCACGTGCCAACTCCATGGAACCCTAAGTGACGTCTCCTAATCTTGTATCTTCTTCCCCAAGATAACTTCTAACCCTAAACCTCTTTTCCCCCTACCAAACCCTCTCGCACAGCCACCCAATTACTCCCAAACGCAGCCGCTAGGTGCTCTACAGATTTCCCTCCTCGGTGCCCGGATCCGTCCTTTCTTATTGGTGTGATTCTTTTCCTACTCCGGTTGCTTCATATTCAAAATGGCATGTATTCAGTGATATCACACATCAATGTCATGTATCCAGTGATATCGTGCATCAATGTGTTTTAGCTTCTGTGATTCTTGCTAATATGTATCTCTTCAGACTTTCATATCACAATATATCTATCCTGCTTCAGAACCAACTATATAAGGAATTGATTCATCTAAAACATCTCCTTATGATCATCTTTAGTAGCAATGCGGGTCTCCTTCGATGAAACATAACACATTTGATGTGGAGATTTCCATGACCCAACTTACCCTATAAAAGTTTAAAAAAACTCATAATTAGACTTCCCAGTGTCTCCATCTCTCATCATATCATAATCAAGATAGCCATCAAAATTTTCTTATGTCTCATCATATCAGAATCAAGATAGCGTTAAATACTGGCTTAACTCCATAGGAGAACAAAGCTAACTTAGTGATGGGGAACGGGCCCGCCCGTTGATCGTATTGCCGATCCGACTCCGCGGCTGCGTCCGGAGGGTCGCCGCGAGTCGAAATGATATATTAGTTTATATATTTTGAGTATATTTTCATGGGTTTGATGGGTCCCCATCCGGACAATTCTGGACCGTTGGATATGATGGGGTTTATTATAAATAAGAGCATTAGGGCAGCAGCCAAGGCATGGAGAGTTTGGGAAAGACAAGCCGCCGGCTCCTTCCCGATTCCTTCGGTCACGCCACCAGTGCCGACGCCGGAGGCCCTCCTTGGTGCCGACTCCAAGAGAGGTTTGTATCTCCATCTCCTCACCCGCCATCTTCTCCATCCTCACAAGCCGCCGGCTCCTCCCTGCGTCCCTGCTCCCGCAGCCACCGCCGCTCCTCCTGCCGGCAGATCTGGCCGCCGCAGCAGAAGCCGCCCTCCCCGACACGTACAGCAGCCGGCCAGCCCCTCCGACAGCAGAAGCTGCGCCTCCTCCCGTCTGTCTTCTGGTTCGAAGAAAACGACGCCGGATCCGCCTCCTCAGCACGAGTAAGAATGCTATATTCTATCTCTTATCAGCCGCCCGAATAAAACCTAAATTTCCTGTCAAAGTTCAGTTTAAGAAACTTAAATTCAGTTTGAGAAACTTGAAGTTGTTTCTGGTGATCCTGGGCTTGTATCAATTGAATCGACTTCATCTGGACCACTTGTTTTTCCTGAACCTATAGAAATTGAATTACCTTACACTCAAGCACTTGCACCAACTGATTCTTCAACGGTTGATCTCCCAAACACGAGTTCTCTTCATATTTTGAGAGTTAGGTGTTGCTACTGTTGTAAGATAAGTGTTTCGGGATTTGATCATCATTGCCCTGCATCAAATTGGTATCAGAGGCACTGAAAAGTTTTCTCAAACTTTTCAATCCTTCTCCTTTTCGGGAAAATAGTTTGCATACACCCATGACGCTTCCTTGTTATTACGATTCCGACGATTCAGACGATTTTGAATCATATGTTTTTCCACCCCCCTACTATTCCAATGTTCATTCCTCTCGTGCGGCATCTTACTTACATAAATCTTCATGTCTCCTCCATGGCATACCCCTCCTATGAGTCGAGGCGAGTCTCTCGTCAAGCCTACGATCCATATTCCCCTTCTTCCACCACTTCTTCCCATGAATCGAGGCGAGTCCCATCCCATGCCTACGATTCATATTCTCCTTCATCTACTACATGTCCTTCAGTCCGCCATTCCTCCTACTCGTATGATCTTCCGTCACCGTCCCTAAGAAAGAGACATTGGGTTGAGCTTGATAGAAACAAACAAGCTAGAGTGGAAGAGAATAAGCAGAGGAGGGAAAGGGAAGAGAAAGAAGACGCCATTTGGGCAGGTTATGTGAAGAATTGGCGTGAGAATGATGCTAAGGAGATTTTAGAGCAGCGACGTAGAAGAGCAGCAGTCTTGATACAGTCTCACATCCGCGGGTTTATTCAGCGCCGATCCCTCAGGAAGATGACCAAAGCAGTTCTCGTGATTCAGTCACGCATGAGAGGATTATTACAGAGAAAGTGGTACCAGACAGTGCAGAGAGCTACTCTTATCGTTCAGAGATTTGCCCGCCAGTGGATTAAGCGCAGAAGGACATTCAGTCTGATGGTGGTAGTACCGCCCTATGATCCTTCGCGACGTCTGCTCACTTTCATGGACTTGTCGCAGTGGTTTGCTCAGTCGTCTCTCCGCTCGGCTAGGGACCCTTTTCTGACGTTCGATAATGCCCCTGAGGGTAAATCAGTTGGTTTGGATATGAGCCCAGACTGGGTAGGACATGGTGATGACTTGTTGCAGTTTGATCAGATTGATTGGGACCCAGGATTAAAGAGAGCTGCCCCCTTACCAGTTGCTACAGTTTTCCGTCAGGTTCTGAGATTGAGGCCGCCACCCAAGCCTCCCAAAGGCAGCGATTATATTAATGGCAGCATCGCGAGACCAGCATCTGGTGCTGGACGTTTTGATCTGATGATTGGTGACAGTGGGAAATAGTGCAAACCACCCGCGAAGCCTCCCTGGAATTCCTAAAGATTTGAGGGCAAATCTTCTCCAACAAGGGGAGAATGATGGGGAACGGGCCCGCCCGTTGATCGTATTGCCGATCCGACTCCGCGGCTGCGTCCGGAGGGTCGCCGCGAGTCGAAATGATATATTAGTTTATATATTTTGAGTATATTTTCATGGGTTTGATGGGTCCCCATCCGGACAATTCTGGACCGTTGGATATGATGGGGTTTATTATAAATAAGAGCATTAGGGCAGCAGCCAAGTCATGGAGAGTTTGGGAAAGACAAGCCGCTGGCTCCTTCCCGATTCCTTCGGTCACGCCACCGGTGCCGACGCCGGAGGCCCTCCTTGGTGCCGACTCCAAGAGAGGTTTGTATCTCCATCTCCTCACCCGCCATCTTCTCCATCCTCACAAGCCGCCGGCTCCTCCCTGCGTCCCTGCTCCCGCAGCCACCGCCGCTCCTGCCGGCAGATCTGGCCGCCGCAGCAGAAGCCGCCCTCCCCGACACGTACAGCAGCCGGCCAGCCCCTCCGACAGCAGAAGTTGCGCCTCCTCCCGTCTGTCTTCTGGTTCGAAGAAAACGACGCCGGATCCGCCTCCTCAGCACGAGTAAGAATGCTATATTCTATCTCTTATCAGCCGCCCGAATAAAACCTAAATTTCCTGTCAAAGTTCAGTTTAAGAAACTTAAATTCAGTTTGAGAAACTTGAAGTTGTTTCTGGTGATCCTGGGCTTGTATCAATTGAATCGACTTCATCTGGACCACTTGTTTTTCCTGAACCTATAGAAATTGAATTACCTTACACTCAAGCACTTGCACAAACTGATTCTTCAACGGTTGATCTCCCAAACACGAGTTCTCTTCATATTTTGAGAGTTAGGTGTTGCTACTGTTGTAAGATAAGTGTTTCGGGATTTGATCATCATTGCCCTGCATCACTTAGAGTTGCCACTGAGATACTTAAGAATCCATTGTACTGATGCCAACTCTCTTTTCTTTGGTTCCAAAGACACTGCTAACCATAATAACTGCGTAAACATTATCCAACCTATTTACTTTCTTATGTCTCATCATATCAGAATCAAGATAGTGTTAAATACTGGCAACACGTCAAGACTGCTTTCGTCATGTGACTTCTGTCATTGACAATATTTACTTCAATGCCACCTCAACAAAACTTCCAATGCATTTCTCGTCAATTGTAAATTTTTTATTCTCTTCCAAATTAAGTTTCCCACCTATTTACACTTGTATAAATTCTGCAATAATGAATGAGAATTGATTGAATCTTTTAATCAAAACCTTTATCCCTTTGTGAAAATCCTTGGGAGACATCCTTGGCAGCTAGAGCATGACTTTAGCAGGTTGTTGGTTTTTAGCGATTTACCGGCATATAAGTTCTACGCTAGGCCTTGGTGGTATCAAAGTGTTGCCTCAATACATTTGTAGTGATAGGAACCAATAGCGATGGAGACCAACATCTTTACGACAAAACAGGCATTGTAGGACTCCGCATGGTTTTATGCCATATTGAGTCATCTCTAACGAATCTGAATCTTCGTGTTGAACATTTGGAGCACGTGGATGATTTCTAAGGTACAAAGGGAGAGCTAGATCTAAAACCGCAAATGTCGTCATCGGAGAATCACACCATCCCATTCAACTGTCTCAATTTGGGATATCGTGACTGACAAACGATACCTAAGCAAGTTTATCCAGCTCTGACATGGAAAACGATAATTGGAAGGGATTATTGAAATGCTTACTACAACGTCGCAGAGTCACACGTGACATACACATGTTCGATATAGGTGTGTGGTTTGCGGATCAAAGGAGGAATGATTATAGTGTCAGCTTTGTGGGATCACTTGCAGGAGGAATGCCAAAAAGCTGACATGCGCCAAATTAATTTGGGAGAAATTGCAGGAGGCGTTTAGGGCACAATTAGACCCGCGAGCGGTGCGGTTCGGTTCGGTTCGGTTTGGGGACAAACCCAAACTGCACCGCAGGGGTGCTGTTTCTGATCGGCCAAAACCGCACCGCATCGAAACTGTGCTGTGCGAGTGGCAAAAAGGAGACAGAGTGAAATGTCGTCAGGTTTCGCCGTCGCTCGTCTGCCTAGAACACTGTAAGTCTGCCGCGGCCCGCTAGGGTTTCATGATTTCGCCGTTTCGGAAGACCGAGAGCCTACACTGAGAAATGAAAGTCTGAGTCTGAGACCGAGAGAGGGTTTCGGTTTTACCTTTTAAGTTTTTATGGGGTTAATTTTAGATTACAGAAACAAAACTAGGAAAAATTATTTGATATATCTTAATTTCGAGAGGGTTGCAATGCGGTTCCACCGGTTCGCCCGGTTTAAGCTAACCAAACTCAGTTTTTCAGACCAACTAACCATGTCACTATGCGGCGTGGTGTGGTCGGTTTTTAAGAATCCAAAGTCAAACCGAATCGCACATGTGCGGTTTTCAGACCCCTAGAACCGAACCACACCGCACCCGATCAATTCGGTTTGAAATGGGGTGCAGTGCGGTGTGTTTTTGCGGTTTGGTGCAATTTTCGGTTTTCCTGCACAGGCTTAGGCACAATTTCTTCCTAATGATTATGAACATCTCTTCCACCATACCAAAGGAGCTTACAATATTTTTGAATACACATGCGAATTCATGAGACCGGTCAAGCAAAATTATCTTAACGAGACAAGGGGCAACAAATCTCCCAATTCATTAATGGATTGTAAACCAACAACACACATTGCAATATATTGATTGGAAAACAAGTGAATATATATGGCTCTGTTTGGGCCAGCTGATATTGATGCTGATGGAAAAAATGCTGACCGAATACAGCTATCAGAAAAACAGTGATGAGAAAGTTGCAGACTGTTCTTCTCATGTTGGTGGATGTTGGCTTGAGGCATAAAGTATCACACCTTCATAAAATATCATACCTTCTGAACTATCCTTTGGCATATTTGAAATGCCCTTCAAAGGACCATGTGGGTCCATGCAACATAGCAGTTCATTCTTGGCCTCCATATGCCCCAATAAGAATCTGTGAGAATCAGCATCCTTGACATATTATTTGTGGCTGCCATACTACTAATTAACAAAAAAGAGGCACAGTCATGCAAAGAATATCTATTGTGATCTCCGATTGATGGCAAGCGATTCCATAGCTGGACTAGAAATGTGACTAAAGATTTGGCGAATAGCCGTCTATATAGTCTCGACGTGATTGCAACTAAGGACTTGGCTGAGAGTATTAGATTCTTCCCTTTGAGAAGAAACAAAATTTTCTTGTCAACAAGAAAATGCTCGTCTAGGATCTTTCATAGTGAGGTGTGTCATGAGGGATAGGAAAAAAATCTCCCCTCATAATAAGCAGTGTTTTGGATATCGTCAAACATGACCAACATGTCCGCCGACGTAAATGTTTCATTGACAAAACATGCTTCCGAATTTTATTTTTCAAAATATCCTTTTAGAATATGTCGGCCAATGTATCCGCCACTTGCTAATATATTCGTCAATATATCGGCAGATATATCCCGATGATATATCCATCAACTTTATTTAGTTTGTTTTATTTAGTGTTTATGGTTTAATATACACAGACAAAATTATTTTGTTTTCTAAGCTTTTTTGTGCTCTAGCTCTCGACCATCTTGCTGCTTCCTCTTTCTTTCCGTCCTGTTTTTGTCCATCATTTACATTGATTCTACTTGGCCTTTGAATTTTGGACTGAATGTTCCTTATCGTCCATCGTAAACAACTTTCTGTCTTCCTGCTTCATTTGTCTTTCTTTCATGTGTTATGTTGTTAGTACTTGTTTAACGTAAAATGATTATATTAAATTGGTAGATCTAGAAGTTAAATATATATTATATTATTAATAAATTAATATATAAACAAAAAAATATTTATATATAATTATGTATACAAATAATTCATTGTTGAAATCTGATATATGAAATATCTTCCGGCGGCACTTATTTTTCAAATGACATGAAACTTGATAAATGATGAAGTTCTCGACATCACGACATTTGTAACTTTGATAACAAGTAGTAAATTATCTTTGATAACAAGTAGTAAATTATCTTTGATAACAAGTAGTAAATTATCTGTCAGTTTACTTTTACTGATGTTTTCTTTCCATAGTCATAGTACTCTTTGCACAACACATAATGTTGGTTAACTTGTACATTGGAAGAGAAATTAATCATTTATATATTGGGATATTATTAGGATAAAAAAAGAAACACCAAGCCAATATGTGAACTTCTCCTTCGACTTGAACACTCGTTTTGTTTTCTAGAACCCTCTTACCTTAAGTAGCAGGGCCAGGATATGTCTCTGGTATCTCCTGATCTGTTTGCTCCTCTTAATAACAGTTGAATCCCAAAAGAGGATGTGCAGAGGGGATTGGTGGTTTCTAGAAACTATTCAACCTTCCATTTGGAAGTGTTGCGGATCTATTACCGTGCAAGAAAGAGGGAGAGCTCCGGCAAGAGGAGGGCCGGCCAAGGGAGGAAGAGGGAAGGAGAAGTTAGGGTTGAGAGAAGAGCAAGAGAGAGCAGTCCCCTTTCCAAAAGATGATTGATCAAAAGCATAAAACCACACATAGTTTACCCCCTATATATAGGAGGACCCACAATTACATAAAGCCCAAAATACATAAAATTAAACCAAAACTGCATGAGCCACTTCCGCCCGGTTCATGCCAGCCCGGTGCTTGGCTCCCCGTCCGGTCCGGTGTCCACTCCGCTCGGAGCTAGTCCTCGCGTTTTCGCGCCGGTGCGCCCGTGAATCCTGCCTGTCTCCCGCGGCCGTCGCGTATACAGCTGCCACGATGGTTCTTCTGTTATGTCGGTAACAATACCGCCATCTGGAAAATTTGCCTCTTGTCCTCAAGGCAAAAGTCCGAAAACTGGCGGCGAAAGTCATCGCGGAGGAGCCATGTAGCGTCGCCGGCCGGCCTATGGCGCCATGCGACACGGATCTCATCCGGCGCGGCGTCCCCGGGTAAGTGATGACATCGATCAAGAATGGCCGCGGGGTAAAGTGGCTCCGATCCGTAGTAATCGAGGTCGGCCGGAATGTGGTCCACTGCGGGATGGTCCCCTAACACCCGACGGAGCTGCGAGACGTGGAAAACGGGATGAATGCGGCTGTTGTTGGGCAGATGGAGCCGATATGCCACGGCCCCAATGCGGCTGAGAACTTCGAAGGGGCCGAAAAATCTGGGAGCCAACTTCGGGCAAGGTCGCCGCGCGACTGTGAGCTGACGGTACAGATGAAGTTTGAGGAAGACTTTCTCCCCCACCTGGAAGGAAAGATCGCGGTGCTTCCGGTTGGCAAATGACAACATTTTTGCTTGGGCACGCCGGAGGTGGTGCTTCAAACTATCGAGGATGATGTCGCGGTCGTGGAGGTGGTCGGCCAAGGTGGGAACGGGACACTCTCCGGGGAGGTGCCTGATCACGGATGGTGGAGGCCGCCCATAAACGGTTTCAAACGCGCGCGGCATGGTGATACGCCGTGTTGTAAGAATATTCTGCCCAACATAACCATTTGGCCCAAGTACCGGCCATTCGTCGATAAAACAACGGAGATAAGTTTCCAAACATCTGTTTAACACTTCCGATTGCCTGTCGGACTGTGGGGGATATGCCGTGCTCATACAGAGGTGAGTTCCCTGGAGACGAAACAGAGAGGTCCAAAAGCTGCTGAGGAAAAGAGGATCTCGGTCGCTCACGATGGAGCGCGGAAAACCGTGGAGGTGCACGACCTCGGCGATGAAACTGTCGGCGACAGTGGCGGCCGTGTAGGGATGGCGTAGAGGAATGAAATGGCCGTACTTTGTGAGCCGGTCCACGACTACCAAAATGCAGTCGAACCCGCCCAAACGGGGAAGCCGAGTGATGAAATCCATAGCGATATCCTCCCAGATGCGCTCCGGAATTGGGAGGGGCTGAAGGAGGCCACTGGGAAACATGACCTTGTACGTGGCTTTCTGGCATGTGAGACAAGCCGTGACATAACTCTTGACATGTTGAAACATATGCGGCCAATATAAGGACGCCGCTAACCGCCTGTAAGTGCGGAACGCCCCAACGCCTCCTGATGGAGTGGGCGAGTGGAATACTGCTAGTAGGCGAGGAATACTGGACGATGCTGCCGATAGGACGAGGCGCCCCCGATGGAACAGGCGGCCACCAATTAACGAGTACGGTGGGTGCGCCGACGGATAGGCCAACAAAGCCCGACGGATTTCAGCCAAACGGGGGTCCCGTTCCACATCCTGTTGAATGGTGGTCGCATCGTCCCAAACCGGGCGCGAAATCACGGTCAGCTCTGGCGCGTCCGGAATGCGGGATAGGGCGTCCGCCCGATTGGCCTTCCCCGGCCGAAACTCCATGGTGAAATCGTACCCCAGCAATTTGGCCACCCATAGTTGTTGTGTCGGGGTCGCGATTTTTTGCTGTAGCAAATAACGTAGACTGTGGTGGTCGGTACGAACCACGAAGGGGAGACCTAGCAGATAGGGTCGCCAGTGTTGGACGGCAAGGACGAGGGCCATGAGTTCATTCTCGTAGGCGGAGCGGCTCCGGATCGCCGCCGATAACGCACGACTATAGTATGCAATTGGCCGGCCGTCTTGTATGAGCACGACCCCGACACCCGTACCGGAAGCGTCACATTCGATGATAAAGGATTTCCGGAAGTCGGGCATAGCAAGCACCGGACCTCGCACGAGGGCCGATTGGATTGCGGCGAAAGCGGCGACAACGGCGGGCGGCCACGAGATGGTGTCTTCAGAATTCTTCAATAACTGGGTGAGGGGCCGGGCTGGCGTGCTGTAGTCCTTGATGAAGTTGCGGTAATAGCCGGTGAGGCCGGGGAACCCGTGGACATCCTGAAGGGACGAAGGGGTCTGCCATTGAGAACCGCCTGAATTTTTTCATCGTCCATTGCCACCCCCTTGGCCGAGATGGTGTGGCCCAAGTAACTGACGCAAGTTGCGCCGAAGGAGCATTTCTTCTTGTTTACGACCAAGTGGTGTTGCCAAAGTGTGGAGAAGGTGCCACGAACATGGAGTAGGTGTTCCTGCCAAGACGGACTAAAAACCAATATGTCATCAAAAAACACAAGCACGTGCTTACGAAGTACCGATCAGAAGATATCATTCATCGTTGCTTGAAACGTTGTCGGGGCGTTGGTGAGCCCGAACGACATGACCACAAACTCGAAATGTCTGTCATGCGTGCGGAAGGCGGTTTTGGGAATGTCCTCCGGGCGGACCCGGATTTGGTGGTAGCCCGCTCGCAGATCGAGCTTGGTGAAGTAGGCGGCGTCGTGGAGCTCGTCCAAGAGTTCCTGTATGACCGGAATGAGATATTTGTCCGCCACCGTAACTTTGTTGAGTTTTCTGTAGTCCATGCAGAAACGCCAACTTACATCCTTCTTATAGACGAGCAGGACCGAGCTGGAAAACGGGCTGGCGCTGGGTCGAATGAGCCCGCCCAACAACATCTCCCGCACTAAGCGTTCGATTTCATCCTTCTGGGCATGCCCGTAACGGTATGGACGGACACCACGATGCCGAGGACGGCTGGAGAACAATCAGATGGTCGGTCGCGCGGGCCGGCGGAAGGTCCTGTGGTGTGGCGAAGATGTCTGCGAAATCTTCAAGGAGGCGCTGAAAGTCTTCGACGCTCGGTATGGAAGGAGGGGTTGCCGACTGTAGGGGGAGCAGCCAGGCGGAGAACGACGACGTCCGTATTGCGAGTCAGGGCGCGAGCCGAGAGCGGGGAACGGAGGAGCGTCGCATCGCCCACCAGACGGCAGGGTGGCCCTGGTGTTGAAATAACATAGTCATCGTGGCCCAATTTACGCGGACTTCGCCCAACGTTTGGAGCCATGCGACCCCCAAGATCGCGTCGAGGCCGCCCAACTCGAAGACATAGAAATCCGTGGTGAATGTGTAGGCTCTCACGGAGATAGCCACGCCGTCGCACCGCCCCAAGGTTGGTCGGATGCGATCGTCACCCAGACAAACAGAGAATTCCGGAGATGAGACGGCCGAGAGGGCGAGGTCGCGTGCCAACTTTGCCGAGATGAAGTTGTGACTGGCCCCGCTGTCAATCATCACAACGACGGGGCGATCCCGAAGCGCCCCAACCAACTTCATCGTGCGCGGACCGGTAAGTCCTCCCACGGAGTAGAATGGGAGGTCGAGCATATTGAGGGCCGCGCCATCCGTCGCCGGCGGAGGTTCGTCGTCATGTATGGCGAGGGCATCAAAATCAGCCATCGTGACTTCAGGATCATAATCGCCGAATAGGGCGTGGAATTCCTTGACCGCACAAACGTGATGCGGGGAATATGGTTGACGACAACGAAAACACAAACCCTTGCGGCGAAGGTCGTTGTAGTCTTGATTGGAGATGCGATGCGCCCTGGCCGAACCCCACCGGCGACAACAGGTCGTTGGGGCACGTCCCGGGGGACTGTCGGTCGTGGGGGGTGGTGGCCACTAGCAAGAGGCGGCCGGTGGCCGAGATCCGCTTCTACTGCACGGGCAAGCTCCAAGGCCTCGGAAACGGTTCTCGGGTGATGAGTCCGGAGGCGGGAGCGAATCGAGGGCAACAACCCTTGTAGAAAAAATCACAAATAGTGGTTTGGCGGCAGTCCGGGCACTTGCGTCACGAGGGACACGAACTCATCAATGTAACTATCCAGTTCGGCCGTTTGGCGGGCACTGCAAAGACGTTCGATGGCGGAGCCGGTGTAGCGGGAATCATAACGGGTGATCATCTCTTGCTTGAAATCAGGCCATGAAATAGCGGGCTGAATTTGACGAAGCCATCGCACCCAATGTAGGGCGGATCCGTCGAGGCCAATAACGGTCTTGCTCACGTGATTTGCTGGCGGGGTGAGGTGGAGGTCAAAAAACTGCTCCGCGCGCACAATCCAGCCCAAGGTATCCACGCCAGAGAAGGAGGGGATGTCCAATGTCGGAGAGAGACGCCCGACCGCCGGTGCGGGCACGACGGAGAACGTCGAGGGCTGGAGGGCCGGCGACATGCCTAACAGAGAAGCCACGTCGGTCGAGGAAGTCGAGCCCGGTGCCGGCGTGCGGGGGATCGGGGCCGAGAGGGCTTCGAGGTGCTGCTCAGGATGATGGATTGGTCGGCGACGATGGCATCCACGGAGGCTTGCAGCGCATCGAGGCGGGCGTCGTGGTGGGCGAGTCAGCTGCCGGCGGCGTCGGCCGCATCAGGGGCGTCGGCGGCGTGGGTGCGGGTCGAAGGGGCCATCGGTCTTCCGGCGGCAGGAGGCAGGCGGAGAGGCAGGTCAGACCAAATATTACCGTGCAAGAAAGAGAGGGAGAGCTCCGGCGAGAGGAGGGCCGACCAATGGAGAAAGAGGGAAGGAGAAGTTAGGGTTGAGAGAAGAGCAAGAGGGAGCAGCCCCCTTTCCAAAAGATGATTGATTAAAAGCATAAAACCACACATAGTTTACCCCCTATATGTAAGAGGGCCCACAATTACATAAAGCCCAAAATACATAAAACTAAACCAAAACCGCATGAGCCACTTCCGCCCGGTTCATGCCAGCTCGGTGCTTCGCTCCTCGTCCGGTCCGGTGTGCACTCCGCCCGGAGCTAGTCCACGCGTTTCCGCGCCGGTGCCGCCGTGAATCATGTCTGTCTCCCGCGGTCGTCGCATATACACCTGCCACGGTGGTTCTTCTGTTATGTCGGTAGCAGGATCACATGACCTTTTCTTCGGTCCGAAGAATCAGATCGCCTTAGCTCGGAGTCGAGCAGGGAGCGCAATCAGTTAAAGAAAACCGTAACAATGGACAAGAGATGTTTTGACGTGGAAAACCCGGAAATGGTGAAAAACCACGTGACTGGAACTGTGCCGACCCTAAATCCACTAGCTCTTTGGAGTTTTACAGATATTGGTTCGATCTCGGAGGGTGACAGACCGCTACTCTGTTACAAGTACAAAAAAAGGAAAATGACTAATTCCTCGGAGCCTTGATGAAAGCGCTTGCCCTTGAGATGACGTCGAGCTCACCGAACTTTGGTTAGAGCGTTTCGGCTGGAAAATCGTCTAAGCCCACGGGGCTTCAGGAGGTTGCGCTCGCGTTCATGCGGTGCGTAGATGGGAGCGCTCTCGCGGAGGCGGTTGACGTCACTTGAGGTGTGAGGAGTCCGTGGCGCAAGGAAAAGAGCGGAGCGAATTCTTGAACGGAGAATCGACATAAGTTCCCAATCTCGCCGAAAAACTTCAGAGTTCTCTCTTGCCTCTGCAGTTGCTCGACTTGAAATGAAGGTCTGTGGGTCTATTTATAGTTTCTGGAGGGGCGCGACAATAATTACACAGGGGAGTGATTTGCGTTGGCGAATGTCGTCGCTTTGTTTTGATCGCGCGGATCACCAAAATTAACTAAATGACGGAAGTGCCCCCTTCCCCACTGGCAGTTTGGGCGGCCCGGGCAGGGGACCCAGACGCGGTGGTGGTGGCGGTCGGAGGTGGCGACAGCGGCTGGAGGTCGTGCAGGTCAGCAACGCGCGCGGCCGTGCAGGTCAGCCACGCCGCGCGGCCCTGCTGCGCGCGAGCAGGCCGGCCCGCGCGCGTGCGGGCCGCGTGTGTGCTGCCTGCGCGGGGCACGGTCATGCGCGCTTAGGCGCGGGCCTGGCGCATCCTTCCGGTCTTCTCGTGTGCTTGCGGTTCTTGACATGCCCCACTGGTCTGGTTGGGCTCTTTTGTACTTGGGTCGGATCGGCTCAGAAATTTCATGGCGCGTCCTCCCGGTCTTCTCGGGTGCCAAAAACTTGATCTTTTTTTTTATTAAGGCTTCGTTTGGCACTGTGGTGGCATTTGTGAACACCCGACCTCACCCAAGGAACTTAAAACAAGTTTCTTTTCTTGGTGGCGGTCATAACCATTGTCATGCCAAACATACATTCTAAGACGGTGGCATTTTTGTCAAGACAATTGTATAAAAATAGATTTGAATGACATGCTATCTCAAACTCAAAGCAATCATCATCATGTCTGTTATGGATCAACACTAATCTCGATGATTTCCGTTTTTTTTAATTATGGCAGGGAAGCAATCTCCGGAGCAAAGAATTCAACCTCACATTGCATTGGCATGTCATGCCTAAAGTCGGCAAGATGTGGGCCGATAAGATCGTTATGACCGGCTATCGCCTGCCCGATCGGTATAGATAGGAATAAGGCGAAATTTTAGGCACGCCTTAGGCTCCGTTTGGCACGGTGGTGGCGGTCATAAACATGGGGGTTAAACTGTCATTCGTTAACACTCACCTAAGAAACTTCATCCAATTTTATATTTAAAAGGATGAAAGTTTGTTAGGTGGTCCTTAACAAATGACTATTTAATCCTTGCGTTTGCGACCTCCACCATCGTGCCAAACGGGGCCTTAATATTGTGTGGCTGGACTCTTGAATTTTTCATTTTTGAACCATTTCACTTAATTTTATTTTGAACTTGTTGGAAATAAATAAATAAAAATTAAATTTTGTTAATATTTTTTTTTAAAAAAATTGAAGTCATTTGGACTCATTTTGGATTATTTCTGTTCTGTATGGATGCAGAAAATTTTAAGTGGCAACAAGAAAGACTTGTATGTGTACAAATAACTTCAATTTAATTGTGTGTTAAAAAAATCATTTGGTTCAAATTTGATAGAGTGCAGAGCAGCTGGCTTCCATAAAATTTACTCCTAAAATGGTTGTTTCATTCATTCTGATCCCATGATTCTATCATATTTCAAACGGCTTTTAGAGGCACCTGTTATAAAGCCTCTGGATTATTTCTGTCCAGTATTCTGACATAAAAAGTCCACTCCAGTGATAAAGCCGCTGCTGGAAGTTCTGTGTGGTGTTGTGTGGAACATTGAAAGGTGTTCAGGAATCCCCCAACACTATCAATCCGCTAGCAGAGTTTTCTTGATATTCAGATCATATATTTTGAGGCACCTGTTAGGCGTTGTGCGAGTTTAGTCACTAGGCATGTTAAACGAGTGAGGGCTAAATCTTTAAAGATTTGGAATGAAATTATAAGAAAAGACATGATGTACTGAGGCATTCGTGAAATTATGACTAAAGATAGGGCCGACAAATGATCCATATAGCCGACCACACTACAGTGAGATAAAGGCTAGAGTGTTATTGTGTGTGTGTGTGTATATATATACTATATACTATATAAAAAAATACTTTTTTGTCATACCGTGTAACCTTGTCATACCATCCAGTCAATCCGCATCGTCCGATCTAGACGATTATAACATCTCAACTGTTGGATCATCCATCTACATTTTCATAGGGCTCCTGCACCTAGGATAATAGGGGGTTCTAAACCTATAATTTTAACAGGACTCCAACCCTACGAAATGAAATGACCATTTTACCCTTGGAATTTTGAAAAAAAAAACCTATTAACCGCATAAGACTAATTAAAAGTGGATAAGCCTGTCCGCTGTGTATTTTCCCTTTCTAATTTCTCAGCCATCAGTTTCGATTTCTCCATTTGATGCTTAAATCCTCAATTCGTTGGTTTAGGGTTTAGTATTTCTACCTCAAATCTAAATCCTGCTTAGGTTGCCGATCCTTAAATCCTGCTTAAACGCAGATTAAGCAATATCTGAAAACTTATATTCTAGTTGTTATCAATTCATGTTTCAAGCATTAAGATGAAAAATTATTTTATTGTTGGTGATTAAAGTGAAGATAGTGGAGGTAGAAAGCATTCTGAAGATCGCGCTTTTGATATTACATTCGAGGGTGAAGAGTTGTTTGAGGTTGATGTTGTAAAGTATTGTGGTGTCACTCCTCAAAATCACGTGGATAGGAGAGGAGTGATCACACGGCTTATACACTCAGGACCAAGGAACACGCTAGACGGTGTGAGACTAAACCATCCTTTATAACGAGTCGCGACTCACCCTCGGACATCACCGTCCATTCCACGCGACGCACTCAACAGATGTGGTATGCAATATCATCAAAAAGTTTGTGGGTGTACTTCCACAAAACAATACAATTGATAGAGGCAATAGTGATAAGGAATATCAATCAGATTCTATACAATCTATTTCAAGCGACCGTGATGATTAAAGAACACTACAATTTAGTAGTCGATCAATTTTTTTCACTATTGAAAGATATGAGAAATATATGAAATGGCAAGCAGGGTTAGTGTTCAAGTCAAATGAAGGCTTTATAGATGCAATAACCACATATGTAGTCCATTCTGGTGTAGGGATAAAAAATGGTGAAAATGATAATCTAAGAAAGGTTCAAGTGTAAGGCTGTGATTGAAAAATATATGTTGCATCGATGAAAAACAAAGACGTATAAGAAGTGAAAATTGTTAAAGATGAGCACACATGTAGCAGAGAATTTAAAATAAGTTATTAAGAGTTAAGTGGTTAAGCAAGCGAATGGAATTTAAGGTTTGAGAACACCTCAATATTCAAATAAGTAAATAGTTGACAAAGTGAAAGAAAAATGGGTCTCAGTAGTCACTAAAAGCAAGGCATTTAGAGCAATACAACCACCTTAATCATTATTGTAAAGAGTTGCAAATATCAAACTATAATAGTTTTGTTTTCTTGAAGCTTGCATAGCCTCCCCAACACATTAGTGATACTCCTACAACTTCACAATCACCAATTCCTTGATTTCTGTGATTATATGTATGTCTTATTGGTTGTAGTGAATTGTTTGTTGAAGTTAATAAATACTTCCGGTCCTTTTGTTTCTCACACTGGATTAGCACACGTGAGATTAGGAAATCAAAGTATGAACCAACTTAGAATTCTTAGGGATTGACGACAGCGGGGCTGACGACACCTGGGATCATCTTCATTCCGGATTAGAGTCAAGGCTTCTCGTCGGGTCGGGTCTTCTCTTCTCCCGACCCGTGTTTTTTGCGGTTTCACTATGCTTTAAGAGACTTGGTCTCTTTGGGTTGGTTTTTGCAATAACACAACACAAAAAGGGAAAAAACCTTTTTGCGAAATCAGGGATCTGTAGCAACCACCAGAAGTAAGGAGGGAGTTTGCCATTACTGTACGAGGAAGGGGAGAGTTTTTTTTTTGAGAGATTGTGAGAGGTTGTTCTCACTATAAGTCTAACTTGTAAACTCATATTTTCTTTGATAGTCCAAGTGGAAGAGACAAAAGGGAGAGAGGACGTATCCCGGAGTTGGCCGGGTGAACCTCTATAAATTTAGTATTTGTCTGTTGTTCTTCTGTTCTAGGCATTATTTCTCCACATTGTCTAAATTATGCCAGCTATTTATAGTATTGGTCCATTGGATGGTTGTTTTTAAGGGCTCTTGTGGTGGAGAATTACTCACGACAATCGGTAGAAACCTGATGGGTTACACCATCATTTTGTAAGGAAGTTTTCCCCATGATCTCCCCCAAATTGGGAGATCATGGGGTTGACTAGTCAACCCCACCTCCCATGATGAGAAGAACATGGGGGGTGGGGCACACTCTATCTCTCTCCAAAACCGCCCCCTTTAAGGGGGAAACCGCCGCCGCCGCCGGACTAGCCGACGACTGCCACCGGCCTGCCGCCCGGCCGCAGGCCTAGCTTGTCAGGCCGCCAGGCCAAGCTGCTGCTGCAGGCCTGTGGCCAAGCCGCCAAGCCGCCAGCGGCCTGGCCGCTGGCCGGGCTCGCGGCCAGGCCGGCCTTGCCGCGGGCAGCCGCGGCCAAGTCGCCGGCCACCAGCCATGGCCGCTGGCCGCTCGCGGCATGGCCGCTGGCCGGGCTCGCGGCCAGGCCAGCCTTGCCGCCGCAGGCCGCGGCCAAGCCGCCAGGTCACCGGCCAAGCCGCCAGGTCACCGGCCAAGCCGCCGGCCAGGCCGCCGGCCGGCCGCCTCCATAGCCCGGCCGCCCCACCACCATGGACGGCCTGCCCACCGTCCGATCATGGTGGGCTTTCCTCGCCGTTCGATCTGGTGGGTAACCACCCACTATCCCACTACATTGGTGGTGGGGCCCGCCATGAACCTCTACTGGAGGCTATAAAATGAGCCCTAGGGCCTCCTCATTCGTCATCTTTCGGTTCTTGATCATCTTCTTCCTCAGGTCAGAGCTCTGCCGGACTCCTCCCTCAGGTCATCCTCCAGCCACCTCGAGCCACCTCGAGCCACCACGAACCACCAGAGCACCACCAGCTGGAAAACGCCCAAGTCTCAGAGCAAGCAGAGGAGGAAGAAGACGATCCTTGCAAGTAGGCGCGCGATGGACCTGCAATTCAAGCCACAGAGCACCAGTGTCGCCGCTCGAATTATAGTACCCAAAGCACTCCCGCGACGCAGCCTGTTGTCTACAGGGAGCTGTAGTCCTCTTCTCTCACCTCAAGTTGTAACGGGAGCGACCTGTCGCCCTGATTCTCCAAACGTACTGTAACCGCACGCAACTGTTTGATTTTGACCGGCACAGATCCGGTCACGTGATTTTTTACCCAATTGAGGGGTTTTTCCACGTCATCACATCTTGAGTCGATCTTTCCTTTTCTCTGACTGTGTGCGCGCTCGACCGCCCCGCAAGCTAAGGTGGTCCAATTGAATCCAGTCCGACCGGGGCATCGAGTTACCCCGCAACAGTTTGGCGCCGTCTGTGGGAATATCGATTCCAAACATTCTTCAGAAGTCAAGACCTCTGTTGAGAACTAAGGTCCAGCGGGATTGGGTGTGTGTGGGATCTCATATTTGGGCTTCCCCATAGCGTTCCAGGTCTGGGTGTTGACCCCGGTGGGCCCCCCGTGTAGCGGAATATCCCCGTCATCCCGTGGATGGATTAGTCGCACATTGCCTGCAGCAGGTGGTCCTTGGTGTTTATGTACCCCCGTCCCCCCTTCCTACTACCTCGGGGTTTTGGGAAGATGCGTGGTGACGGGTGGTTTCCACATGGTATACAAGCGGACTATACAGACACAAACCGCACAAGCCGCGCGGTTAGACAGACGGGCTAACCGCTCGGCTACTGCCAGAGAGAGAGAGAGAGATTGTCATGGGAGACCGCTAGACCGCCCGGTCTCCAATCCACCAGAGTCAAACCGTCAGACCGCTTGGACCTCAGACAGTACCACACATCAACCAAACTGCTGACGAGTAACTGCAAAACCGCGCGGTCATCAACCCGCCAAGCCAGACCGCCAGACCGCCCGGTCACCAACTTCAACACTCCCCCTCAAGCTGGAGCATATATATCGATCATGCCCATCTTGTCACAAATATGAAGAAACGAGGCGGAAACTGGCTTGGTGAAGATGTCAGCCAGCTCTTTATCAGAAGTGACGAAGGGAGTGCAAATTTGTCCCTTCAGAATCTCTTCACGAATGAAATGACAGTCGACCTCAATGTGTTTGGTTCTTTCATGGAAGACCGGATTTTTGGAGATGTATATGACAGCCTTGTTATCACAGAACATAGGTAGAGGATGGTTGTACACCTCTCCTAAATCCAGCAGGAGAGCTCGTAGCCACTTTAACTCACAAGTGGTCGATGCCATACTACGATATTCTGCTTCAGCACTGGACCTGGAAACAACCGACTGCTTCTTGCTCTTCCAGCTCAACAGATTACCCCCAACAAAGGTGCAGAAACCCGAGGTTGAATTACGATCCCCTTTGTCATCAGCGTAACTCGCATCTGAGTATGCTTCAACCCTCAGATGACCATTCTTCTGAAAGAGTAATCCTTTCCCATGCGCTGCTTTGACATATTCCAAGATCCGCAAGGCAGATTGAAGATGACACTCCCGAGGAGCTTGCATAAACTGGCTCACCTTGCCAACAACATAGGAGATGTCGGGTCTGGTTACCGTGAGATAAATGAGTTTTCCCACCAGACGCCGGTACCTCGAAATATCGGATAGAAGAGGCGAGTCATCTGTACAAGTTTTGTCTTCTCCAGTAGTCATAGGACAACGGGTAGGTTTAGCACCTGTCAATCCTGTCTCCTTTAAAAGATCAAGGGCATACTTCCTTTGAGAAAGAACCATGGAGTTAGGCTTCCTTGAGATTTCAATCCCCAGAAAGTACTTTGGAGATCCCATATCCTTTGTGACCAGGTGTTGACGGAGGTGTTTCTTTGTCAACGTTACCCCCTCCTGGTCATCGCCAGTAAGAAGAATGTCATCAACATAAACCGCAAGAACAACCATACCAGAGGCGGTTTTCCGAACAAATAAGGAGTGATCGGCCGAGCTTCGGGTAAAACCAATGGCCACAACAATGCCGCTAAACTTGTCAAACCAGGCACGCAGACTTTGCTTGAGGCCATAAATAGCCTTCTTCAGTCCGCATACACGTGTCTCCCCCTGAGCAACATACCCCGAAGGTTGCTCCATATAAACATCTTCCTGTAGATCACCATAGAGGAAAGCATTCTTAACATCCAGTTGTGAAATTGGCCAGTCCCGGTTGACAGCCACAGAGAGAAGGACCCGTATGGTGCTGAGACGAGCAACATGAGAGAATGTATCGAAATAATCAACACCATAGGTCTGAGTGAATCCTTTAGCCACCAGGAGGGCTTTGTAGCGATCCACACTGCCATCGGGGAGGAATTTCACCACAAAAACCAAGCGACAGCCAACAACATCTGTGCCAACAGGATGAGGAACAAGAGTCCAGGTACCCCGTTCAGTCAGAGTAGTGATTTCGTCATCCATGGCAGCTTTCCAATGCGGAAGGGTAAGAGCTTCCTGATAGGAACGAGGGGTGGAAGTAGAAGAAATAGCCAGAGCAAATTCCCTGTGAGCAGGCGTCAGACGATCATAAGAAACAACAGCAGCAAGAGGATGCTGGGTACAAGCCCGAACCCCTTTGCGAAGGGCAATGGGAAGGTCCAGGTCAGCAGGTACCTCATTATCCGGAGCATTCGTGGTGGAGAAAGCTGGCCCGGGAGAAGAGAGCAACGACAGCAAAGAGGAGGAAGGTGGAGAAGGAGGAGCAGGGTAAGATGGTGGAGATAGTGGAGATGGTGGAGATGGGGGAGGTGGCGGAACAGTAGCAGGAGTGGAGGGAATAGTGGGGTTGGTGAGAGAAGGAGGAGTAATAGGAGTAGAGGAAGAAGCGGAAGAGAAGTAAGAGGCATTTTCAAAGAAGGTAACATCCGCAGAGACAAATTGTTTGCGGGTGACGGGGTCAAAGCAACAATAACCTTTCTGAGTGGGAGAGTAGCCCAGAAAGATACATTTGGTGGACCGAGGGGAGAGTTTGTCGCGGGTGGTAGAGGGAGCATGCACAAAGGCGGTGCATCCAAAGATACGAAGAGGAAGAGGAAAAGGTTCTTTGCCTGGATAGAGAATGGAGAAAGGAGTTTGACCATGGAGAACGGTGGAGGGAATGCGATTGATGAGATAACAAACGATGAGAACAGCATAGCCCCAGTAGGAGCGAGGGACATGCATTTGCGTAAGCAGAGTGCGAGCGACATCAAGGAGGTGACAGTTTTTGCGTTCCGCCACGCCATTTTGTTGGGAGGAGTAAACGCAACTGGTTTGATGAATAATCTCATGTTGCATACAAAAGGAGGAAAAAAGCTTGACTAAGATACTCTTTTGCGTTATCCGAGCGTAAGACTTTAATGGAAACGCCAAACTGAGTTTGAATGGAATGATAAAAGGATGTCCATATATCAAAAAGTTCAGAATGGTCTCGTAGGAGATAGACCCAAGTACATCGAGAAAAGTCATCAATGAACGTAACAAAGTAAGAACTACCCCACCCAATGGTAAGGGTAGGAGCAGGACCCCAGATGTCAGAGTGAACAAGATCAAACTGACGGGTGGATCCACGGGCTTGCTTGGGAGGAAAGGAAGAGCGGTGATGCTTGCCAAGTTGACATGCGTCACAATTAAGAGGAGGATGTTGGGAAGGAAGGTGGGGGAGAAGTTGACGAAGAAGGCGAGGAGGGGCATGACCAAGGCGAAGATGCTATTGGAGAAGATCTGTAGAGGAGGAGGAGAAGGCAGATAGAGCAGATACGTTGTCGAGGAAGTAGAGGCCGCCAGTCTCAGTCCCAGTAGCAATCGTCCGTCGGGAGGCCGGATCCTGAAAAGAACAAGAGGTAGTAGTGAATGTGACGGAGCACTGTAGTTGCTTGCATAAAGAGGTAACCGATAATAAATTGCAAGGAAACTGGGGCACATAGAGGGTATCTGCAAGGCAGAGAGACGGAGTGACTTGAACCATGCCCGTCCCATTGACCGGGGAGGGAGAACCATCCGCAACGATGACAGGGGCCAACCGATCATGCATGTCTAGATGAGAGAAATAGTGAGGATTGCCTGTCATATGATTGGTAGCACCAGAATCGATCAACCAACGTCCGCGAGTAATAGTGTGGACACTACCAAAAGAGATGACCACCGAGGTGGACGGCGCGGAGGAAGTGGAATCCATTGAAGAGAGACGGCGAGAGCAAGCCGCAGCGGCTAAAATAAGTCACAAGCCGGGCGGACAGAAGCAGGCAGCGTGGCTAGGAAAGCCGCAGGAAGGAGAAACCAAGTCGGACGATAAAAGAGAGGCCGCAACGACTAGTTAGCACGAGCGGGTAGAAGAAAACAGGTCGAGGCGACTAGTAAACAGGCCGCAGCGACTAAGAGGAGCAGCGAGAAGAGAAGCAAGGAGAAACAAGCCGCACGAACAGGGCAGCGGTCAGAAGAGAAGGCAAGCCGCGAAGACAGGTCGCGGGAAGCAGAAACAAGACAAGAATCAAGCGGAGGGAAAGAAGTCGCGCGGCTAGAAGGTAGCCCGCGCGAACAGAAGAAGAAGCTGAATCAGGAGGAAAAGATCGTTTCCTATGATACCATGTTAGAAATGAACAAAAACAAGCCAGAAGTGGAACTAAAACAAACCGGAAGTGGTTTTAACAGAAACTTTATTATCTGAAAAAGGTCTCTATTACAAAGGTATGACCTCCCTTATATAGAATGGAGGAGAGGAGAGAGAATACAAATAAGAGATGTGGGACTAAAAATTTACATGACACAAGCGGACTATACAGACACAAACCGCACAAGACGCGCGGTTAGACAGACGGGTTAACCGCTCGGCTACTGCCAGAGAGAGAAAGATTGTCATGGGAGACCGCTAGACCGCCCGGTCTCCAATCCACTAGAGTCAAACCGCCAGACCGCTTGGACCTCAGACAGTACCACACAACAACCAAACCGCTGACGAGTAACTGCAAAACCGCGCGGTCATCAACCCGCCAAGCCAGACCGCTAGACCGCCCGGTCACCAACTTCAACAACCTCCCTCTTTGCAACATCCAAGTTCCGCTTCAATGACAAAAATAAGCGCCCGCACAGCTGAAGGATCCGTCCCAAAAAGAAACACTGAACCAACACACTCCTACTCTCTGGTGGACGTGTCATTGACCGTAGAGGCCGCTTCCGCTCCTGCCACCGCCCTCGAGGGGTGAGTTCGACAAATGGAGGATCAGTAGACTGAGATGCTTTATCTGCTCAGGACTCTAGGAGCGCCTCCTGCTCTTCCTCTAGCACCAGATAACCCACCACCGCCAAGTCACGGCAGGGCGCAAGAAGCTCCAAGACAAGAGGCTCCCGAGGATTACTCTGACGCCCCCGAATCCACTCACCGGGCCCGTGGAGGAACTGAAACTGGGAAACACCGCCACAACTGGGGAGACGAGTCCCGACTTCCCCCACTCAAGAGGTTCACCCGAGAAGAGATTCAAGAAGTGATCGCAGAAGAATACCGGTAAGCCGACCAACAAGACATTCATATTCGCCGACCACCCTGCCAAGGCTCCCCCCTCGCACCACAAATCCTGGCTCATCCAATTCCTCATGGTTTTAAGATGCCGAACATCGAGACGTTCGATGGAACAGACGACCCGTCGGAGTATGTCAACCACTTCACTACCATTATGAGGATCTACAACGTGTCTGATCAGTTACTCTGCCAAGTGTTCCCAACCACTCTCAAGGGGCAGGCTCACACATGGTTTCACTCCTTGAGGGTGGGCACCATTCCCAACTTCACAGAGCTAGTAAGACAGTTCGCAGATCAGTTTATAGCGAATCGGAGGATCGTCCGCGACCCTTCCCACTTATCAGGTATCCGTCAGAATGAAGGGGAGTCTTTGAA
Organism: Platanthera guangdongensis; assembly: GCA_039583875.1. Taxonomy (NCBI): domain Eukaryota; kingdom Viridiplantae; phylum Streptophyta; class Magnoliopsida; order Asparagales; family Orchidaceae; genus Platanthera; species Platanthera guangdongensis. The sequence goes on along the minus strand of CM077166.1, from coordinate 17,318,878 downwards.
CGACTTCTTCCGCAGGTTTTCTGCAGAAGCCCGCCAAATCCCAGGTGTCGACCCGGAGCTGTTAAGAGGGGTGTTCCTTGGGGGTCTCCGTCCTGACAGTTTCTATTCTGCATTAATGAGGGAAACCGTCCCTAGCTACCCCGATCTCGTACACCGTATAGAGGCACAGATCGCAGCCGACGAGACTATTAAAGATCATCATCAACAGTTCGACGGGAACCAGAAGCGCAAGAGGGAGAAGGAATCGGCTCCTCAATACCAAGAAGGAAGTTTCCAAGAAGAACGTCGGAACGGGCAACGCCGACGTGACCAACAGAGAGATCAACCGCCCCAGGATTACACGCCCCTAAATACCTCCAGAACAAACGTGCTTTACACAATCCAAGGCAGCGAGGCGCTCCGCAAGCCCAGACCCCTCGCTAAAAATACGGGGGACCAAACAAAGTACTGTGAGTTCCACCATGGACGAGGGCACGACACAGAAGACTGCTCAAAACGTAAGGAGGAGATCGAGCATCTCATCAAGCAAGGCCACCTGGGGAGATTCTTACAGGGCTGAGCACCAAATCCGCTGACAAGAAATCAGCCAACCGCTTGCTAGAACGGACTGGGGGGCAACCCCAAAGTCGACCAGCCCAAGAGAGGGCTTCATTCCTATCAGCAAGGCTCTGCCTATTGTAACATATATCAGTTTTACGAATTCTTCTTGCAAGTTTCCAAAAGAACAGTCTTAGGACCGTAACTCTAATAACTTTAAAAGCCTTCTTATTTTAGGTCTATAGAAGGCGAGTATCATCTGCGCAATTTGAAAGCATACTCACTTCGTCTAAGTACAAAGGCGTCCACTTATACTCACAGCAACTGCCTTCGGGCAGCACACTCCTTACAACAACTGCCTTTTGGCAGCGCGCTCCTCACAGCAACTGCCTCTAGGCAGCGCGCTTCTTACAACAACTGCCTCCATGCAGCGCGCTCGTCACAGCAACTGCCTTCGGGCAGCGCGCTCCTTACATCAACTGCTTCCGGGCAGCGCGCTCATTACAGCAACTGCTTTCGGGCAGCGCGCTTCTTACAACAACTGCCTCCGGACAACGCACTTCTTACATCAACTGCATCCGCGCAGCGCGCTCCTCACAGCAACTGCCTTCAAGCAGCGCGCTCCTTACAGCAACTGCCTCTGGGCAGCGCGTTCCTCACATCAACTACCTTCGGGCAGCGCACTCCTTACAGCAACTGCCTTCGGGCGGCGCGCTCCTTACAGTAACTGCCTCCGGGCAACGCGCTTCTTACAGCAACTGCCTCCGGGCAGCGCGCTTCTTACAGCAACTGCCTCCATGTGCAGCGCGCACCTCACAACAACTGCCTTCGGGCAGCGTGCTCCCTACAACAACTGACTCCGGGCAGCGCGCTCCTCATAGCAACTACCTCAGGGCAGCGCGCTCCTCACAACAACTGCCTCCGGGCAGCGAGCTCCTCACAGCAACTGCCTTCGGGCAGCGCGCTCCTTACAACAACTGCCTTCGTGCAGCGCACTCCTCACAGCAACTGCATCCGAGCAGTGCGCTCCACCCAACAACTGTCTCTGGGTAAGAGTACAACAACCGCCCTCGGGCAGCGTGCTCCTCATAGCAACTGCCTCCGGGCAGCCGCTCCTCACAGGCGGGAAGCGCGCTCCTTACAACAACTGCCTCCGTGCAGCACACTCCTCACAGCAACTGCCTCCGGGCAGCGCGCTCCACCCAACAATTGCCTCCGGGCAAGAGTACAGCAACCGCCCTCGGGCAGCACGCTCCTCACAGTAACTGTCTCTGGGCAGCGCGCTCCCCACATCAACTGCCTCGGGCAGCGCGTTCCCCACAACGCGCTCACCCATCACCTCCAGCATTCCTTGTCATACCCGGATTGAGTATTTACATTATCTCAATTGGTCCATAACCACAACACGCTCTCGCGCAAACTCACCAGTATAACAATGAGGTTCGGAGATGAGCTTCTACGGGGAGAGCTCCGAGATCCACTATAATCAGGGTTACGTTACAAACAGAGACCTAACACGGTCGAATAACAAGAGAGGCAAAAAACTGAGGAAGAACGCTGTCGCCACCCGTCACAACCGATCGCCTTGATCGCCCTGTCTTCTTCCTCCTGGATCCGCCGCCTTGCAACAGCTGTCGCTCTGGATCCACCACTGCACAGCCGGCCGCCGAGATGAGCCCGACCAATTATTCTCGCCCGAACGCAATAACCACTGCCGCCTCCGCCTGGAGTTGTCTGCCGCCGCTAAGCCGCGAGACTGATCCGCCGCCGCTCGCGCGATTGGAGTCGCCGCCTCCTAACCTGCTCCCTGGAGTAGCCTGCCAACTGGGCCTGAGCCGCCGCCGCCGGATAGCTCCGCTTGAACCCTCCTACTGCCGCCGCCTAGCCTCTTCAACGCCGGATGCGTCGCTGAGGGTGGACGGCCTGATGACTCTCAAGTTCCTCTTCTTCCTTGCTTTGGTTTTTATCTCAAATGGGATGACTGCACTTGATGTCGTTAATTGATCGGGATGCAGTCCGCTCCTTATATATGTGAAGATCTCCCCCTCCAATTAAGGAGATAACACAAGAAGAGTAAATACCATTGATGGCACCGGCCAAGGAAGGAAGGAGCCAACCAATCCTCATAATACCATTCCTAAATTAGGATTCCCCCCTTTAATTGAAATTCCTAAAGATAGATTAGCCTGGATTAGGAATCGTGGCCTCCCATGGATCGATGACGTGTCGCGATCCCGACGATCCAGGCACGTGGATTGCGGAGGTGTCATAAACTCAACAATCTCCACCTTGATGCCTCACGCGATGAACTCCACTTTGACGCCTAACAAACGTAACTCTACCTCCAACATGGATCTCCCCTACCGACGACTACGAGCCCCCTTCCCCAGGTCCTCTTCTCGATCAACATGCATCAGTATGAGCCAAGTCAAGACTGTTCTTGAACTTGACTCCTATCAAAGATTTCACCTGCATGTTCGCACTGTTATCCTCCGTAGAGATCTTCCGCAACTTCATGCCTCCACCTCCAGCGAACTCCCTCGACTCCTAGCAGCGCACACTGATGTGCTTTGTCCTTTGACGATAGACTGAGTCTTTTGCAAGACAACTTGCACTCGGACTTCCACTGTGCAGCTCCACCGCTTTCTGAGTAATCCTGAGTGGCACCGCTCCTTGGCCCCTGCCCCGAAGGGACTACCAGGACACCATGGAACCGATAGCGGGCTGCAGCCCAAGCACCCCAACCTCTCTCCCTCCACAGGCGGGTTGTTGGTGGCCACCTCCCTTTGATGAGGAAATTCTCCCGTTAAACGGACAGCCGGGGACTTTCCAGGAGGTCACCCATCCCGGACTTCTCCATCCCGAGCACGCTTAACTATGGAGTTGAAAGAACTCCATAGTTAACTTCTGATATGACACTCTGTCCTTCTTCAAAGGGAGGCTGGCCACCCACGAGGGGTTGGGGTGCTTGGGCTGCAGCCCGCTAAGAGTCCCTTCGGGGCAGGGGCCGGGCCGATTTTCTGCCATGGTGCCTGGTAAGTCCCTTCGGGGCAGGGGCCGGGCGTTACCTTCCTCTGCGCGAACTCCTTCGCCACGAATCTTGTCTTGTTCCTCCACTTGTCCTTCCTAGCTTTTCCCTGAGAGCGGTCTCTGCTCTCTATAGCTTTTTCATAGGAAACAGGATCTGAGGAAATAGCCTGAAAGACATATGTTACTGTGTCTTGTAACCTGAGAGGCAGTCTGACCTCTTTCCTTGCCCTTCCACTCGCAATCGTGATACCGATCAGTCTGTAGAGAGTACCAGAACGCTCTTCTTTCATGACTACCTGCACGCCTCTCTTGACCTTCAAATATCTGCCGTTGTCGGTATAAGAATATCCGGCGGCCTCCGGAGTGCCTAGAGAAATCAAGCTCTTTCTCAACTTGGGCACAAACCGAACGCTGGTGAGTGTCCTGACCACTCCGTCAAACATCTTAATCTTGATGTTACCAACTCCCAACGTCTCGCACTCTGATTCATTCTCCATAAAAACACGACCACCTTCACACTACCTAAAGCTAGAGAACCATTCTATGTTTGGGCACATGTGGTACGTGCATCCTGTATCCAAGATCCAGGAACCTGTGGTCTCGAGGCTGGGTGAGACATGAAGAACGTCGGCCTCGTTCTCATCATCAGATGCCACCGTAGCCTGATGTGGTTCATGTGTCTGCTCCTTAAACTTCCTCTTCGAGTAATTATTCTTCCAGTTCCCCTCCTCCTTGTAGTAGTGACACTTAGTATTCCTGCCTCAAGACTTAAACCTAGGCCCGTCTTACTCCTTGCCTTTTCCACTCGATCTACCCCGAGCTGGGTCATTGCTCTTCACGAATAAGCCCTCGTCGGCTCTATGACTCGACTTGTTCCTCGTTTCGTTCAAGAGCAGTGTTGTCATCACTTCTTCCATCCTCAGTGTGTCCTTCCCATACAGAATCATGGTGACCAGATGATCGAAGGACTTCGACAATGAAGTAGGACTGATATCGAGTCGAGTTCGAGCGATTTTGGCTCGGCTCGAAATCGGAATTTTCGACTCAAACTCGGCTCGAAATCAAAATTGATTTCGAGTCGAGTCGGCTCGACTCGAAATGGCTCGATTCCGAGTCGGCTCGAAATCGAATTGAGTCAGCTCAAAATCGAATCAGGTTGACTCGAAATTGAGTAATTTTTCATTTTATTCATTGTTTGCTCAAGATTAAATTGGGCAACCGATAAATTTAGCAAATGAAACACTTAAAGCCTTCATTTTTTTTATTTATGTTTAAATTTTGTTATTTTTAATCTTAAAATTAGAATATATTAATAAATACATAATTTTTTTAATTAATTTTATTTGATTCAAATCATATTTCGAGCGATTCAATGCTGGCTCGAAATCGACTCGAAATCAGATTCGAGTCAAATTGAATTGATTCAAACTGAGTCGAATCAATTTTAACCGATTCTGATTCGACTCAATTTTTGAACGATTTTCGAGCGACTTTCGAGTTTCGAATAATATGCTCAGCCCTACAATGAAGACAACGGGAGAAGAGCCTTGTCTTCCTCCTCGACCTTAATGTCCATACTACGCAACTGAGAAATCAGTTTGTTGAACGCGTTCATGTGGTCAACAAGCGGGGTGTTGTCCGACATCCTCAATCTGTAAAGTTGTTTCTTTACGTCCAACTTATTTGTGAGGGATTTTGACATATAAAGCTCCTTCAGCTTCTTCTACAGATCCGTTGTAGTCGCAACATCGACTACATTGTACATTACTTCATCGGCCAAACACAGCTGAATCGTGCTGATGGTCTTCAGATCCAGCACCTCCTATTTGTCGTCTTTCTTTAACCCGACCTTCTCCTTTCCAAGGAGCGCCTTATGAATATCTTGCTGGACGAGTACTGCTTTGATCCGCTTTTGCCACAAACCAAAATCAATTTTGTCGTCCCACTTGGGAATTTCAAATTTTCCTGTCATCTTATTGCTCACAGAGCTACTGGGCAATCTGAATAATGTTCACGGACCAGATCTGAGAAGACAGGGAGCGGACCAATGTCGTCACCTACCGTTGACCCAGATCTAAAACCGGAACGTCCAGACGATCACCCCTGCGGAACCCGCCTCTGATACCAATTGTTGTGAAATTGATCCGATCCGCGAATACGTGACTCGCCGCGGATCACGCAACTGAAGATGACCGATCAATTTCAATGGCGCAAAATCATAAATCAGAAGAAATTTCACAAAAACAATCACAGATAAAAGATATACTTGATTCGGAGATGGACTCCTAGTCCACGAGTAGAGCGCGCCAGAAAAGATCCACTATAATCAATGAGCTTACAACTTACAAACAGAGACCGTTAACACGGTCGAACAACAAGAGAAAGACAAAAAACTGAAAAAGAACGTTGTAGCCGCCGATATCGCTTGGCGATATCGCCCTGTCTTGTTCCTCCTGAATTTGCCGCCTCCTGCAACTGTTGTTGCTGCCTGAATCCACCACTGCATAGCTGACCGCCAGAATAAGCCCGGCCCGATGTCGATCCGTCTGGATCCCCCGAACGCCGCCGCCTCTCTATTGTCGCCGGAGCCTGAAACCGTCGCCTCCGTCCAGAGTTGTCTGTCGCCGCTGGACAGAACCAGCTCCACCTGATCCCGTCGCCCAGACCGCACTGGAGCAGCCGCCGCTGGACGACCCCGCCTGCTGCCGCTTGGAGTCGCCGCCTCCTAACCTGCAGCGCCTGGAGTTGCAACCTGAAACTTGCCAACTGGAAGACACAGGAGCCGCCGCCGCGGGACAGCTCCGCCTGAACCCGCCTGCTGCCACCGCCTAGCTTCTTCAACGCCGGATGCGTCGCTGAGGGTGGACGGCCTGATGGCTCCCAAGTTCCTCTTCTTCCTTGCTTTGCTTTGGTTTTTATCTCAAACGGGATGGCCGGACTTGATGTCGTTAATTGATCGGGATGCAGCCCGCTCCTTATATATGTGAAGATCTCCCTCTCCAATTAAGGAGATAGCAGCAAGAAGAGGAAATGTCATTGATGACACCGGCCAAGGAAGGAAGGAGCCAACCAATCATCCTAATACCATTCCTAAATTAGAATTACCCCTCCTTTAATTGATATTCCTAAAGATAGATTAGCCCAGATTAAAAATCGTAGCCTCCCACGGATCGATGACGTGTCGCGATCCCGACGATCCGAACACGTGGAATTACGGAGGTGTCATAAACTCAACATGGCACGACATGTACGATCATCTTATCGGAATAGATACGATATTAACAGTAAGTCAGAGGGGCAATCAACCAAGTAATACTGGTTTGCTAATAACAGTTATTAAAATTCGGCTAAAAATTTCAACTTCAAAAAGGCGTGTATTGGGAACTTGGACGCCGGGTGAACTGTGCACCACCGCCGCTTGTGCTTCTACAAATTAGTAAAAGCGTGGGAAGTCCGATCCATCATCAGGAAACAACAGCAGCCCGTTCAGAAAATTGGGAGCTTGCGTAATCAGGCGTCCTCTTTCTCCGACGATACACGTTTCCTCTTCAGTGGAAGGAGAGGCGGTGGCAGAGCTGCCAGCTTTATTATTACTTCTCTTTTCTACTGTTCTCGGAGCACGGCTGGCCGGCCGGCCGGCAGTCACCCTCAGTCAGAAAAACTCCTGTTCGATTCCTCTGTCCACTGTTGCGCGATGCAGAGCAGAGCAGAGCAGCTTAATTCCCACCCACCCACCCACGACCTCCTCCTCCTCCTCCTCTTCGCCTCTAATTAATCATTACAAATCTATACGTTCTTCATTCATTCATCCCTCTTGACTTCATCTTTAATACCCTTGATCGAAGAGCAGAAGTAGATGCAAGCAGCCCTCTTTAATTGCTTAATTCAGCCAACTGAGGCTCGGTTTGAGGGAGCTTATTTTCACCAGTCAAGCGATTACGATCGCATCAACCGGACCTTAATTAAGATTCGGTTCATGCGGTCATAACCACTTGACTGATAAAAATAAGTCTCCCCAAACAGAGCGTGAGTATTTAGCTAGGGGGAGCAAGATGACATTTTTGTGACAAGTCTTGACTCTACATAAGTTCCAATCCAGACAAAGTTAGAGCTTTGTTGGTAAATGGCAGCAATGAAACAAACATCTGTGCCTCACAATGAAGAGTTAAAGCTCCGTTTGGCACGGTGGTTGCGGTCATGAACATGAGAGTTAAATTGTCGTTCGTTAACGCCCAACTAAGAATCTTCGTTCACTTTTATGTTCAAACGAATGATGTTTGTTGGGTGATCCGCCGTGCGTTTACGACCGCCGCCACCATGCCAAACAGAGCCTCACTGATTCAATTGAGCTGCTTGCATGCATCAAAGTCACGAGAGAAGTGTTAGCTGTTCTTCGAAGCTCTCCATCTCCAAACTGACATTACCGCCTCTCTTATAGGAGAATTTTTTTGGTACGTATACGTACCGTGCGCGAGAAGAACTTACCGTCCGATCCGCGAAAATGCGGTTGTATTTGGAATTCAAAAATACGGTCATGTTTTTTTTCGGAAAATTCAACCTTAGAATCGGGGAACAGACGGTCAGATCTTCTAGCGTACGTAACAGCAGTACGTGCCTATAACATACCAAATTATTTTTCCTCTTATAGAGCCCCGGTTAGGGAAGCTAGGCATCCTCCTCTCCTTAATTATGAGTTGAAAAAGATGCGATATTTGTTTACTTTTGTACCATTTGTAATTACTTAACTGGTAACATTGTTTTGGTTCACTCAAGCTCTTACCAAACTAAGGCTGCGTTTGGGGAGACTTATTTTCACCGGTCAAGCGGTTACGACCGCATGAACAGGACCTTAAAGGTCCTGTTCATGCGGTCGTAACCGCTTGACCGGTGAAAATAAGTCTCCCAAACGCAGCCTAAACCTCCCCTAGGAGTATGCATAATTATAGGTTGCACACCCTCTATATCTTTCAAAATTACATTCCCCCCTCCCCCCTCTAAGCATCCCCATTTTACAAAAATGTCCATTTCGTTAGAAATATGAATGAACATAAGTAGGCTCCATAGTCGTCACAATTTTGCTATCTTTGCCTCAATGGCTTGTTTGGTCATGAACACACAAGTATTTTGAAATGTTAACTCTTGTGGAGGGGTGAAGAAAAAACAATGTCAAAATAAATTTGTAATGTTCTCATCAAGGAGAATATCACATATTACTTGCACGAAAACGCCTAAACTTTTTTCATATGGTACTGCGGTAGTCGTGAACATTCATTGTTGAGTCCGACGCTTTTTCACTTGACCCATGATGCATTCACTCTCTAATTGAAAAGAAAAGTAACACTATTGTCATAAGTTAGACGTTTGATCCTTCATCCAACCTCACATAACGAATTTCATCCCGTACTTTTACGTGCAAAATTAGTTTTTTCTTGGTGGCGCACGAGCCGTCATAAATGTTGTAATACCATACTTATATAAAAACGAAACTCCAAAGGGTCCCCTAGTTATATTATTTATATTTAATTAAGCAGCTCTTAATATAAGGGCGCTGCTATCCGCACCGCAGTTTTGGTTATTCGCACCGCATTTTTCCCTAATTTTTTGTGTCTTGGAAATACGTCTTGTACATGCATTTTTAGGAAGTGTTCAACACGAAAGTTGTAGATCTCGATGAGATCTACAACTTTCGTGTTGAACACTTTTCTTAAAAAAACATGTACAAGACGTACTTAGGAAATACGTCCAGGTTTCGCGTCTTTCGGAAATACACTTTGTATATACATTTTTAGGAAAAGTGTTCAACACAAAAGTTTTAGATATCGTCGAGATCTACAACTTTCGTGGTGAACACTTTTCCCAAAAATGCATGTACAAAGCGTATTTTCAAAAGACACAAAAAATTAGGAGAAAATGCGGTACGAATAGTCAAAATTGCGGTGCGGATAGCATCGCCCTAATATAGCTATACTAAATCCAACTTGTGACATTGCATCTGATGTTTCTAAGGTAAATAAAAAAAAAATAAAAAAAAAATGTCAGACCTTCCTTGCTGTCTCATGTCCTCTTCTATCACCATCCCTTCAATCTTGTAAGCAAAGAAAATAAAGAAAATTAGGTCAAATTCTTCAGTTTTCTTGAGCAAGTCACCTCTGTCTCCCATTCAAAGGTGGTGACATGCAAAAGAGCCAAGAGCTTCAACTGTTCATTGAATATTCATACATAAAATAGATAAATAATTTGTCAGTGGGTAGTCTCCTATCAATCAAGAGAATAAAGCTATTCATCCCTTCATAATGCTATTCCCTACTATTTTTAGTCTCTTTTGACAATCAAAAAGTGGGTTTTCTACTTTCTAAAAATAAGAAAAATCAATCATCCATCAAATAAATGGGCATGTGTATATGCCAATGATCATCACATAAGAATAATGAAAAATATGATTAAAAAATTTGCGTAGTATTCATAAATAAATATTAAGGCTCCGTTTAGGGGGACTTATTTTCACCGGTCAAGCGATCATGATCACATGAACCGGGACTTAATTAAGGTCCGGTTCATGCGGTCATGATCGCTTGACCGGTGAAAATAAATCCCCCCAAACGGAGCATAAATAATTAGCTTTAACATTAATAAAAATTTGCCGTAAAAATTTTCATAATTAATTGACAATGAATTGTAGTCGTTACAGACATTTAGTGATCAAATTCAATTTGTCATCAAAAGATATTCCCTCGTGTGAAAAATGAAGAAATCATATATAATTTAGAGTTTTTTAGTTGTTCAAAATTGTATTGATTTTCTCGGCATATTATATTGATATAAATGATACAATATAATTATAAAATGTCATTTTTCAATATCAAGAAAAAATGAAATCAACACGAACTTAGTACTGAGCATAATAACATTTATAATAGAGTAAAATTATCCTTTTATATTCCAACAAAATAAAGTCCTAGCTACATAAATATATTTTTATCTTCATAAAAAGAATCTTTGAATTTCCCAAGCTCAAGTGGATGCTGAATTATTGATTAATCTCCAATATTGACTATCCACATTGATGATGGGATTCCCCTAAAATCCTCGAGTCAAATCAGAAATATCCCGGTCAAGGGCACAGAGGTAAGCTGACCCGACCAAGCGTGCCGCTCGCTCCAAACCGCGCTCACCTCAAAGGCCAGAAAGTATCCCTAAATGGGAGTCAAACGAAGCGCATGCACCCAAGCAACCGCGTAGGAAGGACCACCCCAAAGGAAGGGGCTCAACCGGACAAAGACGCTCAAGCACCGCGCAACCCCAGACTCGTCTGATCATCGTCGCCGCCTCCGACCGCCACCTCCGTCTGGCACCCCGCCCGGGCCGCCCGAACCGCCTTGGGGGAACTTTCTTCATTTCGCTAAATTGGTGATCCAGGTGATCGAAATGAATCAGCGTCATTCGTCAGCACAAATTCCGCCCTTAGCGCAATTACCGACGTATCCCCCCCCCCCCCGAAAACTTTAAATATGCTCGCATGCCTTCATTTGAAGACAAGCAACTCCAGAGGCCAGGGAAAGCTCTGGGGTTTTCGGGCCAGATCGTAGACTTAGGTCGATCTTCCGTTAGGAATTCGCTCTGCTCTTCTCCTTGGGCAAACACTCCGTGGACTTGGAGATTTTTCCAGTCGAAACGCTTCCACCAAGGTTCCGTGAACTCAGCACACCAGAGCGCACGCGCGCCGGCGATCTCCACCACTGCCGGTTACCCCCGCTATCTCCGGTCGCCGTCGCCGCCTCCGACCGCCACCACCATCGGGCACCCCGCCCGGGCCGCCAGAACCGTCATGGGGCATTTTCTTCATTTCGCTAAAATTGGTGATCCATGTGATCGAAATGAATCAGCGTCATTCGTCAGCACAAATTCCGTCCCGACGCAATTACCGACGTATCCCTCCAGAAAATTTTAAATAGGCTCACATGCCTTTATTTGAAGATAAGCAACTTCATAGTCAAGAGAGAGCTCAGAGGTTTTCTGACAAGATCGTAGATTTAGGCCGATCTTCCACTAGAAATTTGCTCTGCTCTTCTCCTTAGGCAAAAGCTCTGTGGACTTGGAGATTTTCCCAGTCGGAACGCTTCCACCAAGGTTTCGTGAACTTAACAAAATTTTCAGGCCGAAACGCTTCCACCAAGGTTCCGTGTACTTAGCCAAATTTTCAGACCGGAACGCTTCTATCAAGGTTCCGTGGACTTAGCCAAATTTTCAGGCCGGAACGCTTCCACTAAGGTGTCGTGGACTTAGCCTAAATTTTCAGGCCGGAACGCTTCCACTAAGGTTCCGTGGATTTAGCCAAATTTTCAAGGCCGAAGCGCTTTCATCGAAGCTCCATGAACTTAGTTTCATTCCTGTTGAAGCCAAAAATGGCCTCTGTGGAAGTTCAGGGTCCCTAGAAAGTGGTGACCTCACACATACTACACTCAAGAGAACGTCACAGACCAAAGGATTAAGAAGCTAGAAACAGACCCTCGGGCTCTAGCGCGGAGGTCCCACATCAGACCCGGAAGGCTACCTGAGCACTTCCCCTCCCTAGCCAATGCTCGAGCTAGGGTGCCTTGAAGGATCTCTCTCTACTCTACCAAGAAGAAGCTAAGGGAGGAGGAAGCAAGGAAAAGTCTCCCCCCCAAAGGCACCCAAGGGGGTCTATTTATAGTTTTCCAAAGCTCATGGACCGAAATGCCCAAAATACCCCTACGCCCAACATACCCTGGGCTAATAGAAAACAGCCACGCCGGGGGGTAAAGAGGGAATTCCCCTCGAGGGCAAGATGGTAAAAGCAGGGGGCAAGGGCGAGACCCCGACCTCTGGCCGGTCTCGCCCCGCCAGGCCCCCATGCTAAAAGAGGGCAGGGCGAGACCCCGGCCCCCGGCCGGTCTCGCCCCGCCAGGCCGTCGAGCAGAAAGGCGGCAGGGCGAGACCCCGACCCCCGGCCGGTCTCGCCCCGCCAGGCCGCCAAGCTAGAAGAGGGCAGGGCGAGACCCCGGCCCCCGGCCGGTCTCGCCCCGCCATGCCGCTAAGCAGAAAGGGGGCAGGGCGAGACCCTGGCCCCCGGCCGGTCTCGCCCCGCCAGGCCGCCAAGCTAGAAGAGGGCAGGGCGAGATCCCGGCCCCCGGCCGGTCTCGCCCCGCCAGGCCGCTAAGCAGAAAGGGGGCAGGGCGAGACCACGGCCCTCGGCCGTTCTCGCCCCGTCAGGCCGCCAAGCTAGAAGAGGGCAGGGCGAGACCCCGACCCTCGGTCGGTCTTGCCCCGCCAGGCCGCCAAGCAGAAAGGGGGCAGAGAGAGACCCCGGACCCCGGCCAGTCTCGCCCTGCCAGGCCGCCAAGCTAGAAGAGGGCAGGGCGAGACCCCGGCCCCCGGCTGGTCTCGCCCCGCTAGGCCGCCAACCACCTATCGGGACGGGGAGGGTGTCAGCCAACTTGTCGCACTCGCCCCCCAAAAGAGGGCCACTGGGGGAGGTAGATTTTTCCTCCCCCTACTAGTATGTTTCCAAGCTACAGCCAAAATTGGCCACCGAGAGTGCAAAATCTCCAAAAAGCTTAAAATTGTATAGGGGTGAATACGGGGTTGTACACAATCCCCGCTCTTTTCAATGTTGGCACAAGCTCGGAAAGAAACGTCCAACCCAACGTATTCGCTGAGTGTAATTTTCTTACGCAGCACCCCGGGGAGTCAACCTGTCATGCCAACTGATGGGAGCCTGGGTGACGAGACCCCCTCCGGGTAAAAAATACTTCACCCTCCGGAGGAGTCAACCTGCCATGCCAGCTATGGGAGCCTGGGTGGCGAGACCTCCTCCGGGTAGAAAACACTTCACCCCCCTGAGGGGTCAACCTGTCATGCCAGCTATGGGAGCCTGGGTGGCGAGACTTCCTCCGGGGAAAGGACTTGGCTTGCATGAGACATCAACCAGCCCTATCAGCTAGTGAGAGCCTGACAGCAGAATCATCATCGGAGCAAAGTACTTACCCCACCCTCCGAGAGATCAACCTGCCCTGCCAGCTAGGTGAGAGCCTGGCAGCGGAATCCATCTTGAGGTGAGACCTACCCCACCCTCCGAGAGATCAACCTGCCCTGCCAGCTAGGTGAGAGCCTGACAGCGGAATCCATCTCGAGGTGAGACCTACCCACCCTCCGAGAGATCAACCTGCCCTGCTAGCAAGGTGAGAGCCTGGCAGCGGAATCCATCTCGTGGTGAGACCTTCCCACCCTCCGAGAGATCAACCTGCCCTTCCAGCTAGGTGAGAGCCTGACAGCGGAATCCATCTCGAGGTGAGACCTTCCTACCCTCCGAGAGATCAACCTACCCTGCCAGCTAGGTGAGAGCCTGGCAGCGGAATCCATCTCGAGGTGAGACCTACCCCACCCTCCGAGAGATCAACCTGCCCTGCCAGCTAGGTGAGAGCCTGACAGCGGAATCCATCTCAAGGTGAGACCTACCCACCCTCCGAGAGATCAACCTGCCCTGCCAGCTAGGTGAGAGTCTGGCAGTGGAATCCATCTCGAGGTGAGACCTACCCACCATCCGAGAGATCAACCTGCCCTGCTAGCTAGGTGAGAGCCTGACAGCGGAATCCATCTCGTGGTGAGACCTTCCCTCCCTCCGAGAGATCAACCTGCCCTGCCAGCTAGGTGAGAGCCTAGCAGCGGAATCCATCTCGAGGTGAGACCTTCCCACCCTCCGAGAGATCAACCTACCCTGCCAGCTAGGTGAGAGCCTGACAACGGAATCCATCTCGAGGTGAGACCTACCCCACCCTCTGAGAGATCAACCTGCTCTGCCAGCTAGGTGAGAGCATGGCAGTGGAATCTATCTCGAGGTGAGACCTTCCCAACCTCCGAGAGATCAACCCGCCCTGCCAGCTAGGTGAGAGCCTGACAACGGAATCCATCTCGAGGTGAGACCTTCCCACCCTCCGAGAGATCAACCTGCCCTGCTAGCTAGGTGAGAGCCTGGCAGCGGAATCCATCTCGAGATGAGACCTTCCTATCCTCCGAGAGATCAACCTGCCCTGCCAGCTAGGTGAGAGCCTCGCAGCGGAATCCATCTCGAGGTGAGACCTACCCCACCATCCGAGAGATCAACCTGCCCTACCAGCTAGGTGAGAGCCTAGCAGTGGAATCCATATCGAGGTGAGACCTCTAAGCATCCACGAGAGGTACCACCGACCCTGCCCAGCTAGTGAGTGCCTGGGCAGCGAGACCATCTCGAAGCAAAAGGACTAGGCATCTCAATCAAACCTTACCAAATCCTACATCCTCAAACGGGGAAAAATAGATGGGTTACATGGTCCCCTGACTCAGTTGATCAGGGGTAGCACTTGTTACAAGACAAGAAAAGGGAAAAAACTACCGCAAGGCGAGACACCCTCAGGGGGCCTGTGCATGATGGTAGTCATGCGTTTCCTTCTCCTCGGACACTTCCATCTTGCTCAAGCTCTCCATGACCTTCTCCATCTCCTCTGCCTTGGCCAACCAAGAGATGGTGTTGACGGCCGTGACGTAGCACTGCCTTGCCATCCTGGAGTCTCCCTTGACTCTGACCTGGATCCCTCCGGAGCTGAACTTGAGGCACTGGTGGAAGGAAGACGACACGCAACGGAAGGCGCTGATGAGGGGCCTTCCGAAGATGGCGTTGTAGCTGCTTGGAGCGTCAACAATGACGAACCGGCAGTTCCTTGAAGCCCCTCCCAACTTTACTTGGAGTCCTACTCCACCTTCAACCTCCTTCCTTTCTCCTGAAAACTCGAACAGGGGTCCGTCCGAGGCCAACACCCTCCTTGACTCTACCTTCATCTCGTCAAACGCCTTCTTGAAAACAACATTGACGGAGTTCCCATTGTCAACCAAGATCCGGGAGACAGTGTAGCCCTCGATGGCCGTTTGGATGACCAGCGCATCGCAGAACGGATCCTCATGATCCGGCAGGTCCTTCGCCGAGAAGGTGATCTTCTCCTCCTGGGGCGGTGTCTGGGAGGTTGAGGCGACGCTCCTTCGGTACATGACATGGAGGCTTGCCTTCCGAGTGGCCTCAACCCCCACTCCACCGTGGATCACCGCTATACCGCCTCGGGGTCCGACATCGACCCGGTCCTCACACACATCATCTCCCCCTTCTTTGGGCAGAACCTCTTCAACGCGCACTGGTGGATGCGGCTGGGCAGGGCCTCTCTCCCCCCTCACCTCCAGGAACTCGGGGCAGGTAGCTGTGTCGTGCCCATCCACCTGGTGGAAGTCACAGTACGACAACTCTACCCTGACCCTTCTCCTTCCCTAACGGTTCCTCCTCTCCCTTCGACCAATCTCCATCGCTTGCTGTGGTGGGGGTAGGAGCTGCCTAGGGGCTTGCCTTTGGAAGTTGAACATCCCTTGACCCCCATGGAAGTTTCCCCCATCTTGGGCGTAACCTCTTCCCGGTCCTGAATGGGTCCTCCCTGCTGCCTCCAACCTGGTTCTGGACCCTCCTGAGCTCTTCGCTCCTCTCTCCTTCTTCCTTCATAAGGTCTCGAGCCACCTTGCTCCTTTGCCTCCGTCTCTGTTAGCTTTGCCAACTTCTTGACAAACGCTGGGTTAGCCGCCTCCATGGCTATCTCCTTAGCCACCCTTTCCATCAGCTCCTCGAAGGAAAGGGGGGCCTTTCGGGTCAAGCTCATCTTGAAAAACCCCTCCTTCAGCCCAACGGTGAAGGCCATCTGGAGAGCATATACTGGCATCTCCTGGACCTCCAAGATCTCCTCTTGGAACCTGTCAACGTAACGGGCCAGCGACTCCTCGGCCCCCTGCCTTATCAGGAAGATGGACTCGGGACTCCTCTTCCGCTTTTTGGAGGTGGAGAAGCGAAGCTGAAAGCTCCGGCTCAAGTCCTCGAACCCATAGATCGACCTCGGAGGGAGTTGATGGAACCAATCCCTTGCCTTCTCCTTCAATGTGATCGCAAAGAGGCGACACTTGAAGGCATCCGTCATCGGCCTGATGGAGACGACATTCTCGAACCACTGTAGATGCTGGACGGGGACATCCTTCCCGGTATAGTAAGCCATGTCTGGCTCTCTGAACCCCTTGGGAACGGGAGCTGAGATGATTAGCTCGCTGAAGGGTGACCCCCTAAGGGGTGGTCTCGCCACCTCCCCTCGTGCGACCTGCTCGCCTGGGAGGTTGGCACTCGCCGGGCTAGAGAACAGCTCCCGGCCGGTGAGGTCTCGCTCGACCCCATCTCCCATCCTCTCCTTCCATGGCCTTCTTCCTGGTGCACTTCCTTCTCCCCCCGCTGGGGTCATCTCGCCTAGACCCCTGGGAGTCGACTCGTCGAGGGGGGGAGCTAGCTCCTGGGAGGTCGGGGTGGAGCTGCCACCCTAAGGAGCAATGCTTCGCAGCATCTCCATGATGCCTTGGATGGAGGCCATGAACTCTTGCCTCCCCACAAAGGGTCCTGAGCTTGGGAGCTCGCCGAGATCATCACTACCTCCCTGACCTCCAGTCATGACACTCTCCCGAGATCTTCTGTGTTGGTCGCTCTTCACGCTCACCGCAACAAAGTGTTGAAGCCAAAAATGGTCTCTGTGGAGTTCGGGGTCCCTAGAAAGGGGCGACCTCACACCTACTACACTCAAGAGAACACCACAGACCAAAGGATTAAGAAACTAGAAACAGACCCTCGGCTCTAGCGCGGAGGTCCCACCTCACACCCGGAAGGCTACCTGAGCACTTCCCCTCCCTAGCCAATGCTCGAGCTAGAGTGCCTTGGAGGAGCTCTCTCTACTCTACCAAGAAGAAGCTAAGGGAGGAGGAAGCAAGGAAAAGTCTCCCCCCCAAAGGCACCCAAGGGGGGTCTATTTATAGTTTTCCAAATCTCATGGACCGAAATGCCCGAAATACCCCTACGCCCAACATACCATGGGCCAATAGAAAACAGCCACGCCGGGGGGTAAAGAGGGAATTCCCCCCGAGGGCAAGATGGTAAAAGCAGGGGGGGCAGGGGCGAGACCCCGACCTCTGGCCGGTCTCGCCCCGCCAGTACGCCAGGCTAAAAGAGGGTAGGGCGAGACCCCGGCCCCCGACCGGTCTCGCCCCGCCAGGCCGCCAAGCAGAAAGGGGGCAGGGCGAGACCCCGGCCCCCGGCCGGTCTCGCCCCGCCAGGCCGCCAAGCTAGAAGAGGGCAGGGCGAGACCCCGACCCCCGACCGGTCTCGCCCCGCCAGGTCGCTAAGCAGAAAGGGGGCAGGGCGAGACCCCAACCCCCCGACCGGTCTCGCCCCGCCAGGCCGCCAAGCTAGAAGAGGGCAGGGCGAGACCCCGGCCCCCGGCCGGTCTCGCCCCGCCAGGCCGCTAAGCAGAAAGGGGGCAGGGCGAGACCCCGGCCCCCGGCCGGTCTCGCCCCGCCAGGCCGCCAAGCTAGAAGAGGGCAGGGCGAGACCCCGGCCCCCGGCTGGTCTCGCCCCGCCAGGCCGCCAAGCAGAAAGGGGGCAGGGCGAGACCCCGGCCCCCGGCCGGTCTCGCCCCGCTAGGCCGCCAAGCTAGAAGAGGGCAGGGCGAGACCCCGGCCCCCGGCCGGTCTCGCCCCGCCAGGCCGCCAAGCACCTATCGGGACGGGGCGGGTGTCAGCCAACTTGTCGCACCCGCCCCCCAAAAGAGGGCCACTGGGGGAGGTAGATTTTTCCTCCCCCTACTAGTATGTTTCCAAGCTAGAGCCAAAATTGGCCACCGATAGTGCAAAATCTCCAAAAAGCTTAAAACCGTATATGGGCGAATACGGGGTTGTACAATTCCCTCATTTTTGTACTTTGCAATTGTAATGAATAAGCGGTTTGTCGCCCTCCGAGATCAAATATCAATCCTTGTAAACTCAAAAAAACTAGTGGATTCTGTTTCGGCACAGATCCAAAAACGTGATTTTTCACTCCTTCCGGGTTTTCCAAACCAAAAAAGTCACTTGTTATTTGTCGTTGTTTAATATGACTGTTTGCGTGCTCGGTTCAATTTCGAGCTAAGGTGGTCCTATTTCTCCGGACAGGGGAAAGACCGGGTGACCCACAACACACATGTATAAAAATATGTAGATTAAATATTTATATATTTATATAGGGTTATTTACCGGGACCTCCCCTCGAGATTTGCGTAATTACAACTTGCACGTACTGCTCTAATTTTTGAAATTATAATTACATCCCCTCAATATTTACATTTGATAACATCTAAGCAAAAAAAAAAGACTCTGTTGAAGATTTACTCCAAGGGGGAACATTTGTGCATGAATGTTATGAAATGTAAACATTTAGGGTATGTTTTTTGAAATTTCAAGAATTAGAGTGGTGCAAGCAGTAATTATTCAAACCTCCAGGGGATGCAGGCCACATAAATAACCCTATATATACATGTCAAACATTTAACTATGCATTTATATTGGCTTGAATACGTGCATGTTTTCAAATTGAATCATGAACATATTTCAAACTAATAAAAGGATTAACAACAACAACAACAACAGAATCCATATAGTCCTCAATTATCGGAGGTATGGGCAAGAGAAGATTGAAAACAGACCTAGCATATGAGACTATGCACAAAGTGACTTCTCTTAAATGAGAAAGACCTAACATTTGACAATAAATGCACAAAATGATTGCTCACAGATACCACTGAAATAGTGGCCCCCTATACCGTCACGTAAACTAATAATGTAAGGATTAAGAACAAAAATTAATTATGGGGGAAGAGAGCATGGCTATGTTTGGCGCGAATTTTTTGCTCCTATCGAGTGAGTTTGGACAAAAACGTCATTATTATAATGTTTGGCCTTACAAATGTTAGGCCGGCGCGCCACCAAGAAAAAAAAACTAATTTTTGAACATAAAAATAGATGAAGTTCAACTATGCTGTGATTATAATGTCATTCAATTCTCAATTGCAGCCTAACTGCAGAAAGCATTGAATCTAGCAGTGTGTAAGCCAATAAGTGCAGATGACTACGAAATTATAAATGAACTGAAATATTATATATCAGCTTCAGTAAAATTCAAACAATTATAAGCAAATTGTGAGTTTCAGGCATGAGGAGAGGGTGTGATAGATAGAGAGAGAGAGAGAGTGAGTGATTTAGAGAGAGAATAAGGAGTGAGGGCTAGAGAGAGATTATTATTAGAAGAAGAAAAAAAACACCCACCATCCACATGATTGAGCTTTGAGTGTAGCTGTGCGAAGTAATTCAGTTTCTCCTTTAATTTCCCACAGCTTTATTGAACTGCAACAAACTTTGTAAGCTCTTCAGCAAAAATGGAGAAGCAGTTCAAGAAAGCTGTGGAAAAATAAATTAGAGAAGCCTTTAATTTCTTCCTCTAGACTCGCCAGAGAGAGAGAGAGATAGAGAGAGAGAAAGTGAGATCTGTAATTCATATAAAGTGGGGGAAGAGAAGAAGTGAAGGTGTATGTATTTATATGCAGGAGAAGGAATGGTTGGGTGAGAGAGAGAGAGAGAGAGAGAGAGAGAGAGAGAGAGAGAGAGAGAGAGAGAGAGAGAGAGAGAGAGAGAGAGAGTTGAGTGAAATGAAGCTCAACATCAATCCCTAAGAAAGAATATATAGAAACCTGGCCGTCGTACTCATTTTTATATATTTCTGTTTTATTTTTAAATTTCCTTTATTTTGAGTTTTAAATTTTTAATCTTTAATTTTGTTCCTTTTAAAAAGACCGACCGGGCCGGTCCCTTGATATGAAATTTACTATTCGAAATATAATAAAGGCATCCTCAGGACCTCAACAATCATGAAAAACATTACTATTATTATAAAACTCCATTTTTTTTAATTTTTTTAATTAACAAATTGTTAAGAGCTCGACCTTAGATGGCTCGGGTCAAACCGAGAAGAAACGGGCTCTGCCCGACAGCCCGATGGTGGGCAAAAATAGCGTTGTAATAGAATTTATTGTAAGAAAGCAAGGATGCACATTTTTGAGTTGATCATGACAAAACACACAATATATTTACTCAAACATTTATTGATACATTTAATTTGATCATTCATTTGAGAGTGTGAAGTCGAAATGTTCTTTAAATGCAGGCTATACTATTTAAATGTGATTCCCAAAAGTGTAGCAGTAAAAAAAACCATAGGATCTATAGATTTGGATAGACACTAAAAATATATATGTTTTCTTCTGTCATAGTCTCCAAAAGTTGGCTAGCTAATTATAGAAGAAGAAGGGGGAATTGAAGATGAGCTATGTATATAGTGTATCTATGGTTGTATCGACCCATGCTTTAGTTGGAATGACTAACACTCTGCTGCAGCGACTGCAGAAGTAGTGGTGAGAAGCAGTGATAGAATAATCAGCTGTTTTGCAGACTAGTGACAGAATCTGTGAAACTGTTTGGATGAACAGCTTTTGTAAAACTGTTTCAAACGAAGAAGCTGTTTAATCTGTTTGACAATACAGATGTGCGGTGCACAGTTCTAAAAAAACAATAACATGAACAAGAATTATCTATACAGAACAATAACCATGAACAAGAACAAGAATTATCTAACAACAACTGAAGCCGAAATTTTATTAAAGAAACCATAACCTAAATCAAACCATGATATAAGATATATATGTACAGATCTGTGAAAAAAACCCAATAAATACATTAGAAAAGAAAGGGAACATATATTGGGTAGAAACTGCAAATTATTAGAGAAAAACTCGTTAATCTAAGAAAAAATAGTGATAAATATCAAATTATAAGATAACACACAGATTTGGAATTCAACCGTTAATGTTTATCTGAATGAGATTGTTATGGGCTGATATTTGTATGACAAGAAATGCATAATATTTTATAAAATAACAAAAAATCGAACAACAACATAGTAAAAAAAAATAGATGAAGAGGTAGGAAATTTGAGTATGCTGTTAGAACTCACCGAGGAAGAGAGCGAGGCGGCAGTTGGGCGAGTTCGCAGGAGAATCGGAGATGACAGATAACTGATAACTCAAGTCCAGCTTTCGGGCTGGGCTTCCGGCGAAGGACGCGACCAGAGCTAGGGAGGCGGCAGTTCGCAAGAGAATCGGCGATGGCGATCGAAGAGGGCTTTGGAACAGGAAACTGGAAGGGGCAACCGGCGCGGAGGAAGTAGAAGAATCGTAGATGGCCGGCGAGAATGAAGAGGGCGGAGGAAGAAGTCAGGCAGCTGCGAATCGCAAGAAAAATCCGCGACTCCGAATCGCCCTGTTTCTGCGATCTGGAGTCGTGAGAAAATATCGCGACTCCAGATCGCTGTTTTTTCGCGATTACAGGGCGGCGGCGACTGCAAAATCGGGGCTGAAATTTCCGTTTGGCGGAGCTGCACAGGAATCCGCGGCACACCGGTACAAAAACGCGGCGCCAAACAGAGCATAATTATGTTCACACGTTTGAAGAATGGAAAGATGCATTCTTTTGGAGACCTTTTACATAAGACAATTGTCTGCAATTAGGCGCTTTATGGTAAGCGGAAGGAATGTAAGATAAATATAGAGTTTACGGCTTGATAAAGATGAAGTTTAGAAAATAAATACTCAAATTAAGTCACATAAATGAGAATTGATTGGCCAAACTGAGAAGCTCCAAACTTTTTTTGTCCTCACGTGAAAGAAACTCAACCTCTATCATGTTTGGCAAGTCCGATTGTTAGAACACCTGCAAATTAATTTGAGCAAATATTGTTAATGTATATTTGGACATATAATGGGTTCAGAGACTTAACGAATCTGGTTCGGATACCTGGATATCTGATACCCGTATTAAACCTATGGTTTGTCTATAAAACCAAACAGGGGCAACGAGTAGGGAGTTCCACTTTGACCACCACCCAGAATGTTTCAAGCGACTTAACATTCTCGAAGTTATTGTCCTAGCCGCTCGACTCTCGTGCTCTGAATTTTTTTTCTCCCGTGAAATCTGTGCCGACGCCGATTGATGCGTACCCTTCCTTGTCCGTCCCCGAGCTCGCCGTCGGCACTTCCGAATTTCCTGCAATAACAGCAAATAACAGAGAAGGCACACGAATGGGCAGCAACAAGCACTGAAATTAGCATAATATAGGGGAAACACAATCTGGAGGCAGCACGCCTGAGCAAATTGGAAGGAGGTGCAGGGGAGCTCTCCCGTAGCAGCCACCAACAACAAAAAACATACAAAGTCTTTCACATCCCAGTTTAACAGAGAACTGACTACTTAACAGAGAACCCTAATAAGACTGCAAAAGACCAACCTACCCCCCAACAAACATAAATATTACATGATCTCACTTAACAACACATAACCTCAAAACTAACATAACATTCCCTTCCCCTTCGAATGTTCCTTGGCCTCAAGGAACACAGTCAGGCCAACGTTTGCGCAGCCACCATAAGTCCTCCCACGTCGCATCCTCCGGTGATCCGTTGGTCCACTGAATCAGAAGTTGTGTCACAACACGTCCCCCCTATTGGTGTCACGCCTATACAAGATGACAAGTACGTGGCTCGACAAGTGGATTGCCCTCCTCGTTGATTGTTGATGGCAGGGGGTGTATTGAACTAGCCGGTGGACATGAGTACCTCTTTAACTGGGAGATGTGGAATGTGGGATGTATTTTGGCCTCCTCCGGTAGCTCCAATTTATAGGCCACAGACCCAATCAGTTCAAGCACTAGGAATGGTCCAAAGAACTTCAGCGAGAGCTTATGAATGTGGTGCTCACAAAGTCTAACTTGTCGATACGGTTGCAACCGTACCCATGCTCACTCCCCCACTTCCAACGTGTACTCCCTGCGTTTTGTGTCCGTCAACGCCTTCATGTGATTTTGAGGCTGAGATAGATTGTCTTTAAGCATTGTCACCTCACGGGCCCGTGCGGCCAAAGACCGATCCACCGTATTGAGCTTAGCCCCCCCCGGGTCGTTGGTTCTTGACCATAGACCACCTCGTAAGGTGTCATCTGAATGGCATTGTGATAAGTGGTGTTGTACCACCGCTTGGCAAGGGGTAGCCAACTAGCCCAACTCTTTGGCTTCTTGAAGCACGTACAACAGAGGTAGCCCTCAACACACCTGTTCCCCACCTCGGTTTGATCGTCAGATTGACGATGATATGCCGACGACATGTTAAGTTGTACTTGGAGCACCGGAAACAACTCCTGCCAAAGCTTGCTGATGAAGACCGTGCCCTGATCACTCACAATGGATACGGGTAATCCGTGCAAACGAACAATAGAATCCAGAAAAACTTGGGCCACGACCTCGATCGTGTACGGGTGATGCATGTCAATGAAATGAGCTTGCTTGCTTAGGAAATTCACGACCACCAAAATGGTAGATTTCCCATGGCTCTTTGGAAGCCCATCGATGAAATCCAACGAAATATCCTGCCAAACTCGTTCCGGAATAGGAAGGGACTAAAGTAATCTCATCGGATGTTGGTTATCCGACTTACATTGTTGGCAAACCGTGCATTGTTGTATGTACTCATAAATTTACAGTTCCATTTTCTTCCAAAAGAATAGCCTTTTCATGCCTAGTGTGTAAGACCGATCACACCAAAAACAAAGGCCCTTGTGCCTCTTCTCATCCACCTCCGTGGAGGACATCTTGCGCGCCACTGAAGGAGTAGAATACTTATTGGACCCTTCCGGTCTTGTCGAAGTCAGTCGAGTGCCACTCGGTATCCTCAGAGCAGGGCGGAAAAGTGTGCCCAGACTGTTCCTCGCGGGCATGGTGTGCTTCTCCCAAGAATGACCTCCTGTTGCGACGAGCCAACGGTTGCTCCTGCAGCCTAGCAAGTGAGAAAACATCTTGTAGAGACTTCGGTTGAAACATTCTAACCCCGTATTGAATGTCGTCGCAAAGTCCAACCAAACAAAAACTGATTGCATGATCCTCTGATACGAAAACTCGATGCAGAAGTAAATCAAACTCATCCAAATATGTTTGTACGGATGTCTTTTGTCTCAGACTTTTTAATTCCACCATGGGGTCATCAAACAACACGGAGCCGAACTGGCCATGTAAAGCTTTGCTGTATTCTTCACAAGCCGGCCACTGGCGGGTCAGGCGAGCCTTCATGAACACTTGGTGTCAGTATAGGGCTTTCCCTTCCATGTGCACGGAAGCGATCTTCACTTTCATGTCCTCCGGAGTGTCATCGATATCGAAAAACTGATCACCCCGGTAAATCCATTCGAGTAAGTCTGCACCATCAAAGCGGGGAAACTCTAAACGCGGAAAACGTGTCACGGAGTGTGTTGATGCGGTCGCTGAGGATCGACCTTCGGGTGAGTCACCCCGCTGATTTTAACTCGCATGGTCCTCCTTCGAGCCGGTGAGCATGGTACGTAGGTCGTCGCCCATGGCCTACACCATCCGCAATAAGTCCTCTTGGCCCTCCTTGAGGGCTTCAATCTCCGATTGTTGGTCCTTGGATCGAGTGGTGTCAGACACCGGCATCGCCCCACGCCTGAAAAGACTCTGATACCTTTGATGCGTACCCTTCCGTGCCGGTCCCCGAGCTCACCGTCAGCACTTCCAGATTTCCTGCAACAGCCTCAAAAAACAGAGAAGGCGCCCACAAATGGGCAGCAACAAGGAAATTAGCACAAAACATGAGATACACAACAAGCACAAGTCGAAATGGAAGGAGATGCAGGGGAGCTCTCCCAACAGCCACCATCAACAACAGCACAAAATATACAAAGTTATTCACACCCGAGTTCAACAAAGAACCGGCTACTTAACAGAGAAACCCAATAAGACTGCAAACGACCAAACTATCCCCCAACAAACATAAATATTACATGACCCCGCTTAAGAGCACAAGAATCCCGCCGCTCCTCACGTTTTGTGTCCCGCCGCCTGGAGGAAGAAGAGATAAGAGGTCGTTCGTCCTCGAACGCAAGGAAAGGAAGTTTTTCTTCCATCGATCAGAGAAGGTCGCGATCAAGAAAAGGAAGGTCTCGTCTGCCTCCGCCGTTCGCGCTTTCCGATTGCTTTCCCGTCGCCATTTCTTGATCGATAATATAGGCTCGCTGCTTCTTCGCCGATCGGAAGAAAGAAGAAAAGATCACGAAGGAGGAAGAAATAATGCAAGGTATCATCCCGTCAAGGATCGCGAACCTATTTCCGTCTCTCTCGTCTCCTTCCTTCTTCGTCGTTTTTCGCGAGGTTCTTCTTCAGACCTGGGATCTCATCGCGTACAGTCGCCGCCGCTCTCGATCGGAAAGGGGATTAGGTTTCTTGTCTCCGAATCTTGTCTTCTCTGGCCGGATCTTGACTGTCCAGAGCCCCGACTGTGGATCGGCCTCATCTTCAGATCTATTGTTTGATCAGAAACTTAAATCGATCCCGTTTTTCCAGATCTTATTCTTCTGTCTCATTCTGAAGATCTAGCTTGAGGCAGCCCTCTTGATCGCAGTGGCCGCTGATCTCCTACACAGATCTTGATCTCGCCGCTTGCAGGACTTGGGTTGTGATAGGAGGGGCGTTCAGGATCAGGGTTGGTAACCAGAGGAAGACATTATTGGCGGGGAAAAGAACAGAGGAAGGGGGCTCGGGAAGGAGAAGAGTTAGCTTAAAAAAGTAATTACATCCCTAATTCATATTTATACAACCATACTAACGGTATAATAATCCTTCTAGTCTAAATGGACAGCTGGCGGACTCCAGACCCTGCGATCAGAGGCTGAAATCTGACGGTCGTAACAGGTTGTCACCGGGAAAACAGTCCAGATCCATCTACCGCTGATCAAGCTTTTTGATCCTCCATTTTGGAATTCTTATATCAGAATTTATGTTCTGGGAGGAAGAAATTTGTGAAGGTTTAAACATCCACTGCCCTCCCTAATTCAGCAAAGTGAATTCGGACTGTCCAGAACTAGAGGAATCTCCGTTCTGGCTTTTTGGTTCTGTTGATCGGATGTAGCCTTTGGGGACTTTTCTTAGCCGGACAGGAGTTCTCGTTTCCTTTGCCCACCTGGAGGAGGAACCCAATTTCTGGATTTCAGGGGTGACATTCATAGATTGCCCCAATAAACATTGCTTTCTTTTCAAAATGCCAGACCCATTCAGATCTCGATCACGGTCATGATTGTTGCGGGCAAAGTAGACTTTTTGAAAACTGTCATCACCATAAGATTGTTCTGTGCTGTGCGGAAAGGAGGAAACAAATCATTGGATTGGATCTGAAGAGGTCTGAATCGTCTCTATTCAGATCAGGTGATATATTTTTAGTTTGCATTTTCTATTTTAAAATGTTGAAACGTAGCAATCATGTTGCAGTAAAATTGCAGTATTTTAGTCCAACTGAATTCCATGGGTAGAAACTTCACGTTCAACTTTGCTTGAAAATTAGGAGATTTATCACACAGTGCTCAGCAATTTCGCCACCATCCGAGAGGATGTTGACGAATATCTGTGCAGCAAAGACAGAATTTTTTGCAGGGATTATCTTCTGAATTTTCTGAATTCTCGTCTTACAATGACCGTAAGCAAACTGTCTCACCTTCAAATCTGAAATAAAGAAACTGAAGAAAAAAAAGAAAGCCCCACAAAATATTGCAACATGCTGGTACTCTGAGTGCTGGCTGGATAACGCTGTTACCCGTCATGTAATTAATGACAATAATTTTCTATCTAAAGTCATAATAGTTATGATAAAGTTGGAGAACTGTAATGGAGCAGAGGTCGAGGTGACTCATGCTGGGAATGCTACATTGGTCCCCTTCTCAGGTAAAAATTTAATTTTTTGAAAAATATTAAATTTATTTATACACTAGCTGCTAATTTAGCATATATTAGTTTACTTTGTGATATTGATATGTTTTTTTAATTTCTGTAGCGGTAGAGTAATATTATAAATTAACTCATACTATTTTTGATATGCATACATCCAAAATAGAATGTACCGTTTAAGTCTAGCAAATGAGATATTTTAACAAGTTCAATCAAATTTAGTTAGCCTTAAAACTCTATATAAGAAATTATGACACATGAACTATAAAAAAATATTTCAAATAAGTAGAACTCATCAGATTACATTAGATACTAAAAATTAACTTGAGAAATTTGAAGTGTGTGCTCAGACTAAGATCACTAGAAAATCTTTTAGTGCGGTTATTAGGAGCACAACACTCATAGAGCTAATACATTCTGATATTTGTGACTTTAAAAGTTTTGTTAACAGATGAGGTGTGAAGTATATGATCACTTTTATAAACGACTGTTCTAGATTCTGTCGCATTTATCTTTTTAAAACTCATGCAGACTCTGCTAGAGGCCTACAGTGACAAACTCTGCGTTTTTCATTAAATTTTTAAGTCTCTTGTCCATATCTTCCATTTTTAAAAAATTATTATTAATATTATTATTTTAAATAAAAAGGGATTTTAATTTTTTATTAAGATAATTTTTTTATATATAAAAGGACCTAAAAAACTTTATTCCTTAAAAAAAAGAAAATCGGATCGATCGACTCACGAGGAGTGAATCGACTACCTCTGATACCAAATTGATGTAATCTCAATTTAAGGGTTTTCAAAATTAAATTTTTTAAAACAAATTATTATATTTATTAAAAATAATAATTATGGTACTTTGATCTTTTAGTTTGAAATAGGGGCCGATCGGCCAAGCCAAGCATTCGCGCGCAAAGTACTCTCGACCGTTTGAGCATCACGAGATCGTTAATCGTTATTAGAAAAATACTCTGCGGCGCCTAACGAATTGAACCGCGTCGAGAGTTGTAGATCCACAAACAATACACGCATAATAATTTATGAAAGACAGTAATTAAACGATTAGACTGTTCGTGGCAAACTCTTAATCATTTTAATGAGTGCATAAAATTTAAAATCTAATAAAAAGCTAGGGCGAGCAAAGGTACCACAAGAGATTAGTAAATACCTAGTTTCTGAAGCAAGTAGAGGCGGATCTGTTGGTGTAAACAGTTTGCTGGAAGAATGTGTTGACATCGACAGCAAACGATAAGTATCGGGTGTGTGCCCGGAGAGGGAGAAGTCGTTCTCGTTTGGTGTTGATGGAAGAGGGCCGCCAGACCTTCTGAAGTTGCGGATTGAAGTCGATGACGTCTGCAAAGCTGGCAATGGGCAAATCGCTGGACTTAGCACGTCGGAGTCAACAACGACCAGCCAGGGCGGTCGTCAACGAGTGGGGGAAAAGGCCGTCGGGCACTGCAGGGCCCCTGGTGTCGCGAGCGGAGGAAGTTGGTGACCGAGCGGAACTAGATGTCGACGTTTGGGCATGGTGTTTGTACCGGCGAACGGGTGATGGCCGGTGGGTCCTGGAGCTTCGTCGGCGACCGGAAGATTGGGCAGGGACGGCAGTCTGGAACTGGGGCGAGGGTCGCTTTACAGAAAAACGAAAATTAATTTTGTTTCCTGTATTTTTCTGGCTGCCTCTTTGCTTGGTGGGTGCACATTTTATAACTCCCTTATATCTTTCTTTCATTTTCTTTCTATTCAGCATGTTTCCACAAATGCTTATAGGCATATCTTCAAAATTTGTTTCTAAACATATTTTTCCAGATTTACTTTTCTACCAGATTTTGGCAGCTTTTCAAAAGTTGATTTCCAAAGATATATTTCAGCACTAACTGTAGCTTGATTTTCAAAGACATGTTAGCGGATATATTTGACTTGACCTTTGAGGGGGGGGGGGGGGGGTATTAATTTTATACTTATCTTAAATAAATTAAGTTCTCCCCTAACGTCCTAACTACTCAAATTGCCAGACCTTTTTTATTTAAAATCTCATCGGACGGTCAACCTGATGAGCCGAACAATCTTAAATAAAAACATGTGCGCGGCAGAAATACATGATAGAGAAATCCTCGGGAAGGGGGGGGGTATAGGCGAGTATCCAGCCTCTGCCAGCGAGTTCCAAGGGTTACTCGCTCATACTCGTGAGGTACTCGCTCATACTCGATGTTGCTCGCCTTAACTCGTCGCTGCTCGCCTCAGCTAGTCTCTGCTCGCCCAAGCTCGTCTCTGCTCGCCCAAACTCGTATCTGCTTGCCCAAGGTTGCCTCTGCTCGCCCAAACTCTCCTCAGCTTGCCCAATGGTCTGCGAATAGCCGTTTGCTTGGGCATTTTTGATCTCGACGAATTACAGGTTATACACTAAGGGAAATCCTGATTCATTATCAAGCACCTCTTATTCAGTTCCAGTAAATAATAGTGGCCTAGAGTCTGAGATGACTTTTGTGTGAGAGAACTCTCAGAACCTTTGATAGTGACTTTGTTACTTAGCACGTTGAGGCTGATCCATCCACCTATAAGGAAGCAGTAAGATCAATGGATTCATATCTTTGGAAAAAAACTATTGATTAAGAGATGAACTCTCTACTTCAGAACAACACTTGGACGTTGGTTGATAAGTCAAAATGGCTAAAATTATAGGGTGTAAGTGAGTTCTGAAAAAAAAACTAAATCCTGATGGTAGTGTAAATAAGTATAAAACACTCCTGATGGCTAAAAGTTTCACACAAGTTAGCGGAGTAGATTACTTTGATGTATATTCACACGCGTGTCACCTAACAACCATTAGGATCCTCCTTACATTTGCATGTATTGAGAACTTCATTGTTCATCAAATGGATGTAAAGACTGCGTTCTTGAATGAAGATTTGACCAAAGAGATCTACATGAGCCAACCAAAAGGTTTCATAATAGAAAGCCACGAAAGTAAGGTCTGTAAGTTAATAAGTCACTATACAGACTAAATTTAAGAAATTTCTTATAGATACTAATGAAGTTGAAAGAAAAAAAGCAAACTTTATTTAACATTGATGTTGATGACCTACTCTCTGAGTAGAATCGTTACATGTTGATCAATTTTATCAATTTCAGACTTGTACTCATGTATTGCATTTTATGTTTGGTGCTATGCAAAACTCATATATATGTTATTTTAGATGTGTTTCTTTTATGGATAATAAAGCAAATCTGAAACTTGATACTCTCTACTTTTCAGCACTACGAAACGTAAACGTTATATACCACAAATATAGGAGAAGATTGTTAATATATATTTGGGCATATAATGAGTTCGGAGGCTTAACGGGTCTATTCGGATACCCACTGGATGTAGTCAATTCCGAGCTCGTGTGCTCAAAATGTCACTTCGGGGTGACAGTACCGATCCGCGTGACCTAAAAAAGTCACTTTCACTAAGGGTGCGTTCGTTTCGCAGGAATTGAGATGCAGGAATTGGTTTTGGCCAAAAACCTACGACGCAGAGGAATTGGTTTTGGCAGAAAATCAATTCCTTTGTTCGTTTGCAGGAAGTTTTCTGTCACAGGAATTGAAGTTTTCATTATTTCTGTTCGTTTGCAAGATAGAATTCGGAGATAGAAATTGACAGAAACAAGGAAGTTGCCCTAACCTTGCTTTCCGAGGAGGAAGACACACAAAAAGGAGGAAGTTGGCCGGAGTAAGGAAGCCGCACGGAAGCGAGGATACGCCGGAAATGAGGAAGATGGTCACTGATAACGGCGTCTAGAAGGAAAATGGGTCATACACTGGAGACTTTCTCGGAGAGGTGAGTTCGTCGGAGCGAAAACTTTGCTTGTAGAGGAGAATACACACCTCAATAATCGACACCGTGCTTGAAGAAGGTGAGTTCGCCGGATCTTTGGTTGAAGAAGATGATCGCGCAGGAAATACGGGGCGGAATGATGCGGCTGTGGGAGTCGGCCGGTCTACTTTCCGAAAACTGGGGAAAACCGATGGGGAGGCTAGGTTTTGAGGGAAGGGTATTTTTTTATTTTTGAAAACCCATGGGTTTTCCTCGTGACCTAAAACAGTCACTTCCGAGCTCGTATGCTCAAAATGTCACTTCGGGGTGACAGTACCGATCCACGTGACCTAAAACAGTCACTTTCACTAAGGGTGTGTTCGGTAAAAAGAAAATGAATTTAGGAATTAGTTTTTGCAATTAATAAAGTAAGTACAGCTGTTCGAATGAAGAGAAATAGGCCCGGTTTTGGTTTTGCCCAAAACCATAGGTTTTCACGTGGTTGTGTACGCTTGAAGAAGGCAAACAGAAAAATAATGTGATTGATGCGATATTTGTATACGCATAGTGCGAACTCGCCATCGCAGCCATTCAATTGAACAGAGGTGCAATTTTATTAGAGGGAATTAGAGAGAACGTATATATATATATATATATATATATATATATATACATACATACAAGCAGTCGTTCATGGGTGACCCTGTGCGGACGACATTTGTCTTCTGGGCGAATAATGTCGTGTGGGCGACATTTGTCGTGGGGGGACATTTGTCGTGGGGGTCACATTTTTTGTGGGGACCACATTTGTCGTGGGGACGACATTTGTTATGCGGTGAGAAATGTCGTGCGGGCGACATTTCTCGTGGGACGGCAAATGTCGTGGAGGCGACATTTGCCGCGGGGGCGACATTTGCCGCGGGGGCGACATTTGCCGCGGGGGCGACATTTGCCGCGGGGGCGACATTTGTCGTGGGGGCGACAATTGCCAGGGGCGGTAATTGTCGTGAGTGCGACATTTGTCTTAGGAACGACAGTTGTCGAGGGGGGAGATATACATATATATATATATATATATATATATATATATATATATATATATATATATATATATATATATATATATATATATATATATATATATGTACACTGTTTCAAGAAGGTTGTCATTCAAGAAACTATTCTTGACATCAAGTTGATTAAGGGCCCACTGGCGATGAACAACTAAGGAGAGCAGGACCCGAACTGAATTCAATTTTGCAACTGGGTAGAAGG
This sequence comes from Platanthera guangdongensis, assembly GCA_039583875.1. Classification (NCBI taxonomy): domain Eukaryota; kingdom Viridiplantae; phylum Streptophyta; class Magnoliopsida; order Asparagales; family Orchidaceae; genus Platanthera; species Platanthera guangdongensis. The sequence continues at coordinate 17,286,480 of CM077166.1, read as the reverse complement.
TTTCCTCATAATCAATGTCGTACTGTTGAGTAAAACCTCGAGCTACCAGCTGAGTCTTTAAGCGATCAACCGTCTCATCCGCGACATGTTTCATAGTAAATATCCACTTGCAGCTAACACAACTGTGACGAGAAGGAAGAGACACAAGTTCCCAAGTGTGATTACCCCATAGAACAGTCATTTCTTCGTCCATGACGGCACACCACCTTGGATGTTGGAGGGCTTCTTGCAAAGAGTTAGGTATAGAGATAGAGGGGAGAAAGAGAGCAAAGGTAATGAGAGGCGAAGACAACTGATGTAGAGAGACATAATTGGCCATGTGATGTGTTGTCGAGGGGAATGCTGGATCAACAAACCGCGAGAGCACATCGATAGAGGGAAGCTGCTGCAGGGCATTTGGACGTGGAGGACGACGAGCGTATACTTGAATGATAGGAGGTTTGGAAGGGACTGTTGGTGGTGTGGGAATCGGAAGTAGAGCAGAAGTAGGGAGAAGTGGTGGAAGTGGAGGTGTAACGGGTACGGTGGGCCGAGGTAGCGGAGGAGGAAGAAGAGGATCGGAAGACATGATGTGATATGGTTGGTCTTCATGAAAGGAGACATCAGCAGATACAAATACCTTACCAGTGGTAGGATAAAAACATGCATATCCCTTCTGAGTGCGAGAGTACCCAACAAACATAACCTTGGTAGCACGAGTGGGCCGAGTGGCTAGCTTGTCAGTGGAAGGACCAAGGTGGTGGACATAACATGTACACCCAAACACATGAGGTGTGAGAGGGAAGAGAGTCGTGGATGGGTAAATGAGAGTAATGAGTGCCACAAAGTTGAGGACAGATGAAGACATGCGATTGATGAGATGACAAACATTAGAAACTGCAAAATTCTAATAGAGGGGAAGAACCTGTATTTGGATCATAAGAGATCTGACACATCAATGAGATGATGATTTTTTTGTTCCGCTAGGCCATTTTGTTGTGCGGTATAGACACACAAAGTCTGATATATAATACCGAACTCTGCGCACAGATCTGAGAAGGTGCGACCGGTATATTCTCGAGCATTGTCTGTACGAAGAATTTTGACACCGGTAGAAAACTGAGTGCGAGTTTCCGTAAGAAACGTACGGAACGTGGTTGTGAATTCAGTGATCACGAAGTAAATACAACCAGGTAACCCACGAGTAATCATCTATAAAGGTAACAAAGTACCAAAACCCAAAAACACTAGGGACCTTATATGACCCCTAGATATCAGAATGGACTGAGGATAAAGGAGAATCGCTCCGAGTACATGAAAGAGAAAAAGAGACACGGTGTTGTTTGCCGAAAATACAAGATTCACAAAAGAACTCTTGGGGAGAGACAGTAGGAAGAGTTTTCTTGAGAATTGGAATAGGGACGTGCCCAAGACGACAATGCCAGTCAGTGGTGGAGACAGTGGTGAGAGCAGTGGGAGGAATGTCGCGAAGATATAGCTTGTTAGACAGTCGCCCTCTACTAAGTATATTCCGCGTGAGTCTATCCTGCACCACAAAGGAAGAGCGTGAGAAAGTAACACAACAATCAAGGTCTTGCGTAAGACGACAAGCAAAAAGAAGGTTAAAAGGAGAGCCCAGAACCTGAAGAATCGAGGATAAGGAGATGGAAGGTGTAAGAAGCAGATGAGCAGTGCCAGAAACCGAGATTGTGTCACCATTGACCACAGTGATGTGCTCGGGGTAAGCATTGTCCAAGTATTTGGGCTGCTGCTGCGTAGAGAGATGATGTGTAACACCCGAGTTCACAATCCAGTGAGAGCTATGCGAGAGATACGATATACCTTCCTTGAAGATCGAGGCCACGGAGCAAGAGGAGCGACTAACCAACCCTTCCAGCTAACGGAGTTGAGCACGCAACACAACAATATCATCAGCAGTGGTGAAGTGGGATGCCATAATCCTGATCTGCGGCTAGGCACGAAAACCGGGCGGCAAGAAGGCACGCGGCTTGAGGACAAAAGCGGCGGCTACAACGGAGAAGGCACTGAGAACAACAAGAAGATACAACCGCGGGAGAACAAGCAGTGGCGAGAACAAGCCGCAACGGCGAGAACAAGCCGCAACGGCGAGAACAAGCCACGCGAGAAGAGGCAGCAACACGAGAATAAGCAGCGGCGAGAACCAGCTGCAGTAGCGAGAACATGTCACTCGAGAAGAGACAAACCGCAACCTGAAGCGGAGAGAAGAAGAAGAGAAGTTGTACGGTCTCGGTGTCAACACACCAGCGAGCGGTCAAGAGGCCGCGACCAAGATGCGGAGCCCGCGGCGGGTAGAGAAGCCGCAACGGCTAAGAGAAGTCCGCACGGGAAGCCCGCATAGACCAGGAAAAAGACGGGAGGGGAAGTCGCAGCGGGTAGGGAAAGCAGCAGTGAGAAGGGAGGCCGCAACGACTAAGCAAGGGATACCGCACGGTCTCGGTGAGCACACCAGGGACACAAAAAAGGTGCCGCGATCAATATGCAGAACCCGCAACAGAGAGGAGAAGCCGCTTGCGATGAGACAATTACTGCTCCCGGCAATTGTCGCCCCACGACAAACGTCGCCCCTGCGACAAATGTTGCCCCCAAGATATTTGTTGCCTCCGCGACTGTTGAAACCAGAAATCCGGCTTCCTGTGGAGCTCGCCCTTGGGGAAGAGGGGTGGTCTCGCGCCTACTTCGCTCCTGCAAGAAAAACGACAAAACAAGGGGAAACAGAGCCAAGGGCTCGGCAGGAAGGTCCCACCACAAACCCGGAAGATCTCAGAGCGCTTCCCCTCCTTAGCCTGAAGCCGAGCTAAGGTACCCTCAGAAAGCACTTAAAGATTTTGGGGAGAAGAGCACAGGGAACAACCTACTTTCTGGGGTACCCCTTGTGTCCTATTTATAGCTTTTGAAATCCGGACTGCCAATAACCAAAATAACTGACCTGAAATTACCAGAAAACCCTCGGTCGGGTCTGCCAACAGCCAAACTCCGCTGTTTTGAAGGGCTATGGGCAGAGCAGCAGGGGTAAAACAGTAAAAAGTACCTCTGACACCTCAGGCGAGCTGGGAGCTCTGGCCACATCGGCATGTACTGCTCGCCTATCGCTGCCGAGCTCCACTGTGAGGACGCGAGCTGTGGCTCGCCTGGCGAACGCCGAGCTCGGGGGTCGCCGATCGTCGATCTCTAGTCGTCGTTTGCCGAGCTCAGCCTCGCCCCTACCGCTGCCGAGCTCGCCTGCTGCTCTTAGCCTGATCTGCTCGCCCCCTGGTGGTCTTGCTCGCCGGACACGGGGTTGTACACAATCCCCGCTCTTTTCGAGCTTGTCAAAAAGCTCGGAAAGAAACATCCAGCCCGAAGTGTGCGGCAAGCCCTGGCTGGCGAGTTGGAGGGAATCTTCTGGTGGGGGCCACTTGTGGCTATATATACGCACCTGCTCTGCTGCCTGGCTCTTGCCATTCCTCCTGTTGCCTTGCCAAGATGCCCCTCCCTAAGGAGATCCAAGAGCGCATAGACTGAGCTCGCCAGGCTTCCGCGGCTCGCGTTGCCGCGCTGACGGCGGTCCCCGCGAAAGTTCCCCAAATTGATTCTGCCGAGCCGAGCTCCAAGAGGACAAAGCCATTCCCCGAGGCGGCCGAGCCCATTTTCCACGACCTGAGGACCACCCTGGCTCGCGAGACCGGCTCTTCTACTCGAACTATTCTGGAGAAGGATAGGGAGGTCATCGTAGTCGGCGATGATCGGGACGGCCAACCAGATGGCGAGGGCACCGCGCCACGGGTCCCCACGCCGCGAGGCGAGGTCACGCTCGCCACTTCGCGATTCTCGGCACCGGACAACCATACCCGGGATCCGTCGCCCCTCTTCGGGATCCTGCCTGTGAGCTCGCAGAGGCCAGCTTCACCACCGGGCTCCCCTCTTCGGCAAATTGACGCGGCCGCCGGGGAAGGTCTGGGGTCCATTCCCACCCCGGGCTTCGAGCTCATCTCGTCGGGGGCTCGCGGCCCAGGTCGCGGGAAGGACCTGAAGTTCATCCCTCCCCGCATCTCCTTTGAGCCGCCGAGCTCTTCAGGTCAGCCTCGCTCAACCATGTGCTTCATAAGTTTTTGCTCTGCTGATATCTGCCTTTACAGCTCTTCCCAGTCAATCGGCTGCCGAGGAGTCCTCGCGGGCAACCCACCACTCTCCCCTCCCGTCTCCGAGCTCGCTGGACTCTTACCTGGGCCCGGAGGTGGATCAAGGCGAGCTGACGAGGAGGGAGGTCAAGCTCCTCAAGAAGCTGGTGTGCGGACTGCGCGAGGTGCAGGGGGTCAACGAGACGCTGCACCGCGACTACGCGCATCTTGCTGAGGAGGGGCGCCTCGGTCAAGTTGGCGAGTTGATGTCCCCCTCCCGACTCCTGGACGAGATAGACGACGGTCTCTTGGTTGCGCAAAGGAATTCTGGAAGGATCCACGAGCTACTCCGCGTGCGGCAGCCTGGGGGGCGGGGGTCGCGAGGCCGGGGTAGGTAAGTCTGCGGGCTCTTCTGCCGAGCCGACCGACGCTCGCATCCCGGCGCCCTCCCTGCTCGCGTGCCCCGTTTTCTGTTCTGATCTTTCCACTTCTGTGATGAATAATTTTTAGAACATTCTCAAATATGTCACTTAAATAAAAAGCTGCAATGTTTGACTTAGCCTTGGTTGGGATGCGTCGGAAGTCGGCGAGCTGGGGTGGCGAGCTGGGGCAGCGAGCTGCGCCGATGTGACAGCCTGCCTCAGATTTCTTTTCCTATAAATAGCCCCCCCCCCCCCCCCCCCTCACCTACCCCCGTACTGCCTTTATTGTTTTGCCTTCCTTTCTTCGCTTTCTTCTTTCCCTGATCGCGTCGCGCTTTTCCTCTGCGATCATGGGCAAGACCAATCCGGACGCCGACGGCCGCTCCAAATGCGCGCAACACTTCGCAGACTATTGCTTTTTCGACGGCCACACCAGCGAGGAGGAGCTCGCGGAATTCAAGGCCGCGTATGTGCCGCCGGGCTTTGAGGCACGCAGGCCGGGGCCGGGCGAGGCCATCAACACGTTCTACGAGAACGAGCTCGCCTTCCCCATCTCGCACTTCGAGGTGGGGTTGCGACTTCCCTTGTGGCCGGAGATTCGGCAGATCCTGAAGTACTACGGGGCCGTCCCCGCGCAGCTGAACTCCAACGCCATCGCAATGATGGTGGCGTTCGCGAGCTACCTCCAGCGGGAGAGGATCGAGTTCAACCTAACGGTGTTCAAGAAGCTCTTCTCCTACAAGGCGACGACGGACGGGGTCGCCTACTTCGGCGGCTCCTTGATCAAAGTTCGCGAGATCGCGAACAAGCACCATACCTGGATGACCAAGATCGCCTTTGTCAAGGGCGATCTCGGCAACATCCCCTACTCGCCGCAACAAAAAGGCGAGGAGGTGTACCGCCCGCCGGCCGTGTCCGGCAACGACGCCGAGCTCCACAAATCTTTCCTCCACAAAGATTTCGAGGTCGCCTTCCTGCGGAGGGGCCTCGACGCGCTCCCCCCGGTTCTACCCGGCGAAGGTATACTCTCCTCATCTTGCCGAGCTCGCCTACTCGCCGAACTCGGCACATCATCATATCTGAATCCCTAACCTCTTCCAAGTGTTTTCCTGCATGAGAGCGAATAATCCCCGCGAACCCGCCGTTCGCGGACCCGGGGCTCGATACTGACCCTCTTGCTCGCGAGAGGGCGGCGGCTCTGGCCTGCCGAGATCGTCTCGATACTGACCCTCTTAACCTGATCTGCTCGCCCCCTGGTGGTCTTGCTCGCCGGACATGGGGTTGTACAGTATGCCCTGGCGGATTTCTCGGGGGCAGGTAGTCACGTTGAAGGTCTTGAATGACAAGGCTCTTATTAGAGATCTAATCGAGTCTTGCCCGGTCGGCCGTGACAGGATATTGGTAATAGATGGTGGGTGGAGCACCCACTGCTCCCTCGTGGGAGAATATCTTGTTAGGCTGACATGGTAGAAAGGCTGGGGAGAATTCTTGTAGACGGATCCGTTCGTGACGTTTCTGAAATTAAGGCATTCTGCATTGAGGTTCTTGCACCGGGCTCGAACCCAATTATGACGGAGATGAAGACAAGCGGAGTCGGGGACATGAACGTTCCGGTGAAGGTGGCCGGACGACAAATCATGGAGGGCAATTGGTTGTATGCGGACCACGATGGAGTACTTTTTTCCGAAACTGAGCCGTCCTTCTCTTCTTAAGGCAACTGTGCTCGAATGATATCTCTATTTTTTGGGTCATGTGTCTTTCTTTTCTTTCTTGTATAAATACTGCTTTACACTTAGCCATTGAATAAGAATATATATGTTATACTGTATCTGTTTTTTAATTTTTTTTTTGCCGCTCTGATATTCTGAAGGGAAAAAATCGAGATCGTCACTCACGATCTGTTTTTCCTTCTTCTTCGATTGTTATTGAGAGAAATCTTAAAATGTATCAGAGCCAGAGATTTAGGCTTTGTTTGGCCGGCCATGTCGATGGCCGGCCATGTCAGCGCCGTGCCATGTCGGCGCCCGGCCATGTCGGCGCCCGGCCATGTCGGCGACCAGCCATGTCGGTCCAACTCGGATCGGTTTGGTTCGATTGCACCTAGAATAACCTATTTGACGATGACTCACGTTACAAAGTAAGGCAAATGGAAATTCGACAATAACTGCCGACTTTGATAACCCATTTGATGAATGCCGAAGCACGTCAACGGGAGCATCTCGATATGGGCAGATGGTGGAGTTTAGGGTTCATGCATTGACATGGTATTTTGAGCTCGATTTTCTTCTTTTTTCAGGCTGCATGATATCGTCGACGGCGATAGAGTTGAAGATTGAGCATTAGCAGATTGATTGCACTATTTTGGCATGGCGACGATTAACATTTAGGTGTGTCGAAGAGGGGGCAGCAGCGCATCTTTGGTTGCCGCGAGTTGGTGGTAGCAAAGTGGTTGTCGAGATGATGTCTTGGAGGTTGAAGACTTTGGCAGGCTGCATAGGCGCACAAGGTCAAGTCTTGGTGAGGTGCTTCTCGCGAGGTGCTTTAAAGATCCCTTTAGAGCCTCAAAGATGTCCTTTGCTTCTCAAAGGTCCCCCTGAAAACGGTTCGAAGAACTCATCCAACTCCGAGCCTTGTTGACGCAACCTTCAGTCCAGATTGCTCCCGAGCATGCTCACTACCATCACAATCCAAACGGCCTCTGCGGTCCGAAAAATCTGTTGTAACGAGCGGTGACATGTCAATGGCCACCCAAGCTAAAGAAGTTTTGAGTTCGGTGTTCATCCCCTCTGGGGCTATTGACATGTCACCGCTAGTTACAACAAATTTTTCGGACCGCAGAGGCCGTTTGGATTGAGATGCTAGTGAGCATGCTTGGGAGCAATCTGGACTGAAGGTTGCATCAACAAGGCTCGTAGTTGGATGAGTTCTTCGAACCGTTTTCAGGGGGACCTTTGAGTAGCAAAGGAGATTTTTAAGGCTCTAAAGTGATCTTTGAAGCACCTCGCGAGAAGCACCTCCAAGACTTGATCTTGTGCGCCTATGCAGCCCGCCAAAGTCTTTGACCTCCAAGACATCATCTCGACAACCACTTTGCTGCCACCAACTCGCGACAACCAAAGACGGGCTGTTGCCCCCTCTTCGACACACCGAAACGTTCATCGTCGCCATGCCAAAATAGTCCAGTCAATCTGCTAATGCACAGTCTTCAACTCTATCGCCGTCGACGATTTCATGCCGCCCGAAAAAAGAAAAAAATCGAGCTCAAAATAGCATGCCAATGCATGAACCATAAGCTCCACCATCTGTGATCTGCCCATATTGAGATACTCCCACTGACGTGCTTCGACATTCGTCAAATGGGTTATTAAAGCCAGCAACCATTGTCCAATTTCCATTTGCCTTATTTTGTAACGTGGGTCGTCGTCAAATAGGTTATTCTAGGTGGAGTCGAATCGAACCGATCCGAGTTGCACCGCCATGGCCGCCGCCGACATGGCCGGCCGCCGACATGGCCGGTCGCCGACATGGCCGGCCGCCGCCATGGCCGGCCAAACAAATCCTAAATCCCTGGCTCTGATACATGTTAAGATTTCTCTCAATAACAATCCAAGAAGAAGGAAGAAGAGATCGTGAGTGACGATCTCGATTTATTCCGTTCAGAATATCTGAGCGGCAAAAAAAATGAAAGACAAACAATATAACATATATTCTTATTAAGGGGCTAACTTTACAACAATATTTATACAAGAAAGAAAAGAAAGACACATGACGCAAAAAATACAGATAGCGTTCTAACACAGTTGCCATAAGAAGAGGACAGCTCGGTTTCAGAGAGGAGTACTTCATCTTGGTCCGCATAAAACCAATTGCCCAACATGATCTGTCGTCCGACCACCTTCACCGGAACGTTCATGTCCTCGTCTCCGCTTGTCTTCATCTCCGCCATAATTGGGTTCGAGTCCGGTACAAGAACTCCAATGTAGAATGCCATAATTTCAGAAGCTTCACAAACGAATCCGTCGACAAGAATTCCCCCCAGCCTTTCTGACATGCCAGCCTAACAACATATTCTCCCACGAGGGAGCAGTGGGTGCTCCCCCCACCATTTATTACCAATATCCTGCCACGGCCAACCGGACAAGACTCGATCACTAATAAGTGCCATGTCATTCAAGACCTTCAACGTGACTACCTGCCCCGAGAAATCCGCCAGGGCATACGAACGAAAGATTGGCTCAAGAAGGTTGGCGGCACCGGCTTTCAGAACGTCCCGGTTCACCTCGCAAAGTTGAGCCAAAGAAGGGGGTATGACTGTGTACGCTTCAAGAAGGCAAGCAAAAAAATAATGTGATTGATGCGATATTTGTATACGCACAGTGCGAACTCGCCATCGCAGTCATTCAATTGAACAGAGGTGGAATTTTCTTAGAGGGAATTAGAGAGAAGGTATATATATATATATATATATATATATATATATATATATATATAGATACATATACATACATACAAGCAGTCGTGCACGGGTGACCCTGTGCGGGCAACATTTGTCGTGGGGGCGACAAATGTCGAGGGACGACATTTATCATGGGGGCGACATTTGTCTTCTGGGCGAATAATGTCGTGTGGGCGACATTTGTCGTGCGGGCGACTTTTGTCGTGGAGCGACTAATGTCGTGTGGTCGAAATTCGTCATGGGGGAGACTAATGTCGATGGGCGACATTTGTCGTGGGGGGACATTTGTCGTGGGTGCGATTAATGTTGTGGAGGCGACATTTGTCGAGGGGTCAACATTTGTCGTGGGTGCGACAATTGTAGTGAGGGCAACAATTGTCGTAGGGGCGACAATTGTCGTGGGGGCAACATTTGTCGTGGGGGGACATTTGTCGTGGGGGCGACATTTGTCATGGGGGTCACATTTTTCGTAGGGACCACATTTGTCGTGGGGACGACATTTGTCATGCGGTGACAAATGTCGTGGGGGCGATATTTCTAGTGGGGCGACAAATGTCGTGGGGGCGTACATTTGTCATGGGGGCGACATTTGCCGCGGGGGCGACATTTGCCGCGGGGGCGACATTTGCCGCGGGGGCGACAATTGCAGCAACGCGAGAGTAAGCAGCGGCGAGAACCAGCTGCAGCAGCGAGAACATGCCGCTCGAGAAGAGACAAACCGCAACCTGAAGTGGAGAGGAGAAGAAGAGAAGTTGCACGGTCTCGGTGTCAACACACCAGCGGTCAAGAGGCCGCGACCAACATGCGGAGCCCGCGGCGGGTAGAGAAGCCGCAACGGCTAAGAGAAGTCCGCGCGGGAAGCCCGCATAGACCAAGAAAAAGACGGGAGGGGAAGTCGCAGCGGGTAGGGAAAGCAGCAGTGGGAAGGGAGGCCGCAACGACTAAGCAAGGGATACCGCATGGTCTCGGTGAGCACACCAGCGACACAAAAAAGGTGCAGCGATCAATATGCAGAACCCGCAACAGAGAGGAGAAGCCGCTTGCGATGAGACAATTACTGCCCCCGGCAATTGTCGCCCCCACGACAAACGTCGCCCCGACGACAAATGTTGACCCCAAGATATTTGTTGGCTCTGCGACAAATGGCGCCCCCACGACATTTGTCGCCTCACGACAAATGTCGCCGGCACGATACATGTCGTCCCCAGGACAAATGTCGCCCCCACGATAAATGTCGCCCCCACGACATTTGTCGTCGCATGACAAATGCGGTGCCCACGACAAATGTGGTCCCCACAACAAATGTGACCCCACAATAAATGCCCCCCCCCCCACGACAAATGCTGCACCCACGACAATTGTTGCCCCATGACAATTGCTGCCCCCACGACAATTGTTGCCCTCACGACAAATGTCGCACCTACGACAAATGTTGCCCCCTCGGCAAATGTCCTCCCCACGACATTAGTCGCCCTCATGACAAATGTCACCCACACGACAAATGTTGCCCCTACTACGAATGTCGCCCCCACGACATTAGTCACCTTCACGACAATTGTCGCCCCCACGACAAATGTTGACCCCTCGACAAATGTCGCCCCCACGACAAATGTCGACCCCTAGACAAATGTTGCTCCCACGACAAATGTCGCCCCCATGATAAATGTCGCCCCCACGACGAATGTTGCCCGCACGGGGTCCCCCTTGCACGACTGCTTGTGTGTGTGTGTCTATATATATATATATATATATATATATATATATATATATATATAAAGTTCCCTCTAATTCCCTCCAAGCAAATTGCACCCCTCTTCAATTGAATGGCTGCGATGACGAGTTTGCACTATGCGCACGCGAGTGGTTCACAACAGAGTAGGTTGTAGTCCTATATATACAAATACAAACATCACATCAATCACATCATTTTTCTGCTTGCCTTCTTGAAGCGTACACAATCATGCCCCCTTCTTCGGCTCAACTTCTCGAGGTGAACAAGGACGTTCTGAAAAGCAGTGCCGCCGACCTTCTTGAGTCAATCTTTCGTTCGTATGCCCTGGCGGATTTCTCGGGGGCAGGTAGTCACGTTGAAGGTCTTGAATGACCAGGCTCTTATTAGAGATCTAATCGAGTCTTGCCCGGTCGGCCGTGGCAGGATATTGGTAATAGATGGTGGGGGGAGCACCCACTGCTCACTCGTGGGAGAATATCTTGTTAGGCTGACAAGGCAGAAAGGCTGGGAAGAATTCTTTTCGACGGATCCGTTCGTGAAGTTTCTGAAATTAAGGCATTCTGCATTGAGGTTCTTGCACCGGGCTCGAACCCAATTATGCCAGAGATGAAGACAAGCAGAGTCGGGGACATGAACGTTCCGATGAAGGTGGTCGGACGACAAATCATGGAGGGCAATTGGTTGTTTGCGGACCAAGATGGAGTACTTTTTTCCGAAACTGAGCCGTCCTTCTCTTCTTAAGGCAACTGTGCTAGAATGATATCTCTATTTTTTGGGTCATGTGTCGTTCTTTTCTTTCTTGTATAAATAATGCTTTACACTTAGCCATTGAATAAGAATATATGTTATACTGTATCTGTTTTTTAAATTTTTTTTTTTGCCGCTCTGATATTCTGAAGGGAAGAAATCGAGATCGTCACTCACGATCTCTTCTTCCTTCTTCTTGGATTGTTATTGAGCGAAATCTTAACATGTATCAGAGCCAGAGATTTAGGCTTTGTTTGGCCGGCCATGTCGGTGGCCGGCCATGTCGGCGCCGTGCCATGTTGGCGCCCGGCCATGTCGGCGCCCGGCCATGTAGGCGACCAGCCATGTCGGTCCAACTCGGATCGGTTTGGTTCGATTCCACCTAAAATAACCTATTTGACGATGACCCACGTTACAAAATAAGGCAAATGGAAATTCGACAATGACTGCTGACTTTGATAACCCATTTGACGAATGCTGAAGCACGTCAACGAGAGCATCTCGATATGGGCAGATGGTGGAGTTTAGGGTTCATGCATTGGCATGCTATTTTGAGCTCGGTTTTCTTCTTTTTTTCAGGCGGCATGATATCGTCGACGACGATAGAGTTGAAAATTGAGCATTAGCAGATTGACTGGACTATTTTGGCATGGCGACGATTAACATTTAGGTGTGTCGAAGAGGGGGCAGCAGCGCATCTTTGGTTGCCGCGAGTTGGTGGTAGCAAAGTGGTTGTCGAGATGATGTCTTGGAGGTCGAAGACTTTGGCGGGCTGCATAGGCGCGCAAGGTCAAGTCTTGGTGAGGTGCTTCTCGCGAGGTGCTTCAAAGATCCCTTTAGAGACTCAAAGATCTCCTTTGCTTCTCAAAGGTCCCCCTGAAAACGGTTCGAAGAACTCATCCAACTCCGAGCCTTGTTGACGCAACCTTCAGTTCAGATTGCTCCCGAGCATGCTCACTACCATCACAATACAAACGGACTCTGCGGTCCGAAAAATCTGTTGTAACGAGCGGTGACATGTCAATGGCCACCCAAGCTAAAGAAGTTTTGAGTTCGGTGTTCATCCCCTCTGGGGCTATTGACATGTCACCGCTAGTTACAACAAATTTTTCGGACTGCAGAGGCCGTTTGGATTGTGATGGTAGTGAGCATGCTTGGGAGCAATCTGGACTGAAGGTTGCATCAACAAGGCTCGGAGTTGGATGAGTTCTTAGAACCGTTTTCAGGGGGACCTTTGAGGAGCAAAGGAGATCTTTAAGGCTCTAAAGTGATCTTTTAAGCACCTCGCGAGAAGCACCTCCAAACTTGACCTTGCGCGCCTATGCAGCCCGCCAAAGTCTTTGACCTCCAAGACATCATCTCGACAACCACTTTGCTGCCACCAACTCGCGACAACCAAAGACGGGCTGCTGCCCCCTCTTCGACACACCTAAACGTTCATCGTCGCCATGCCAAAATAGTCCAGTCAATCTGCTAATGCAGTCTTCAACTCTATCGACGTCGACGATTTCATGCCGCCCGAAAAAAGAAAAAAAACCGAGCTCAAAATAGCATGCCAATGCATGAACCATAAACTCCACCATCTGTGGTCTGCCCATATCGAGATGCTCCCACTGACGTGCTTCGACATTCGTCAAATGGGTTATTAAAGTCAGCAACCATTGTCCAATTTCCATTTGCCTTATTTTGTAACTTGGGCCGTCGCCAAATAGGTTATTCTAGGTGGAATCGAACCGATCCGAGTTGCACCGCCATGGCCGGCCGCCGCTACATGGCCGGGCGCCGCCATGGCCGTCCGCCGCCGCCCGCCGCAATGGCCGGCCGCCGACATGGCCGGTCAAACAAATCCTAAATCCCTGGCTCTGATACATGTTAAGATTTCTCTCAATAACAATCTAAGAAGAAGGAAGAAGAGATCGTGAGTGACGATCTCGATTTATTCCCTTCAGAATATCAGAGCGGCAAAAAAAATGAGAGACAAACAATATAACATATATTCTAATTCAGTGGCTAACTGTACAACAATATTTATACAAGAAAGAAAAGAAAGACACATCACGCAAAAAATACAGATAGCGTTCTAACACAGTTGTCATAAGAACAGGACAACTCGGTTTCAGAGAGGAGTACTTCATCTTGGTCCGCATAAAACCAATTGCCCAACATGATCTGTCGTCCGACCACCTTCACCGGAACGTTCATGTCCTCTTCTCCGCTTGTCTTCATCTCCACCATAATTGGGTTCGAGTCTGGTACAAGAACTCCAATGTTGAATGCCTTAATTTCAGAAGCTTCACAAACGGATCCGTCGACAAGAATTCCCTCCAGCCTTTCTGTCATGCCAGCTTAACAACATGTTCTCCCACGACGGAGCAGTGGGTGCTCCCCTCACCATTTATTACCAATATCCTGCCACGGCCAACCGGACAAGACTCAATCACCAATAAGAGTCATGTCATTCAAGACCTTCAACGTGACTACCTGCCACGAGAAATCCGCCAGGGCATATGAACGAAAGATGGGCTCAAGAAGGTCGGCGGCACCGGCTTTCAGAACGGCCCCGTTCACCTCGCAAAGTTGAGCCAAAGAAGGGGGTATGGCTGTGTACGCTTCAAGAAGGCAAGCAGAAAAATGATGTGATTGATGCGATATTTGTATGCGCACAGTGCGAACTCGCCATCGCAGCCATTCAATTGAACAGAGATGCAATTTTCTTAGAGGGAATTAGAGAGAACGTTTTATATATATATATATATATATATATATATATACACATACATACGTATACATACATACAAGCAGTCGTGCACGGGGGACCCTGTGCGGTCAACATTCGTCGTGGGGGCGACAAATGTCAAGGGACGACATTTATCATGGGGGCGACATTTGTCTTCTGGGCGATTAATGTCGTGTGGGCGACATTTGTCGAGGGGGCGACATTTGTCGTAGGGGCGACTTTTGTCGTGGGGCGACTAATGTCGTGGGGTCGAAATTCGTCGTGGGGGCGACTAATGTCGAGGGGCGACATTTGTCGTGGGTGCGACAATTGTCGTGAGGGCAACAATTGTCGTAGGGGCGGCAATTGTCGTGGGGGTAACATTTGTCGTGGTGGGACATTTATCGTGGGGGCGACATTTGTCATGGGGGTCACATTTTTCGTGGGGACCACATTTTTCGTGGGGACGACATTTGTCATGCGGCGGCAAATGTCATGGGGGCGACATTTCTCGTGGGGCGACAAATGTCGTGGGGGCGACATTTGTCGTGGTGGCGACATTTGTCGCGGGGGGGGGGGGGGGGGGGGGGACATTTGCCGCGGCGGCGAAATTTGCCGCGGCGGCGAAATTTGTCGTGGGGGCGACAATTGCCTGGGGCGGTAATTGTCGTGAGTGCGACATTTGTCTTAGGAGCGACAGTTGTCGAGGGGGGAGACATATATATATATATATATATATATATATATATATATATATATATATATATATATATATATATATATATATATATATATATATACTGTTTCAAGAAGGTTGTCATTCAAGAAAGCATTCTTGACATCAAGTTGATTAAGGGCCCACTGGCGATGAACAACTAAGGAGAGCAGCACCCGAACTGAATTCAATTTTGCAACTGGGTAGAAGGTTTCCTCATAATCAATGTCGTACTGTTGGGTAAAACCCCGAGCTACCAGCTGAGTCTTTAAGCGATCAACCGTCCCATCCGCGACATGTTTGATAGTAAATATCCACTTGCAGCTAACACAACTGTGACCAGAAGGAAGAGACACAAGTTCCCAAGTGTGATTACCCCATAGAACAGTCATTTCTTCGTCCATGACGGCACACCACCTTGGATGTTGGAGGGCTTCTTGCAAAGAGTTAGGTATAGAGATAGAGGGGAGAAAGAGAGCAAAGGTAATGAGAGGCGAAGACAACCGATGTAGAGAGACATAATTGGCCATGTGATGTGCTGTCGAGGGGAATGCTGGATCAACAAACCGCGAGAGCACATCGATAGAGGGAAGCTGCTGTAGGGCATTTGGACGTGGAGGACGACAAGCGTATACTTGAATGATAGGAGGTTTGGAAGGGACTGTTGGTGGTGTGGGAATCGGAAGCAGAGCAGAAGTAGGGAGAAGTGGTGGAAGTGGAGATGTAACGGGTACGGTGGGCCGAGGTAGCGGAGGAGGAAGAAGAGGATCGGAAGACATGGTGTGATACGGTTGGTCTTCATGAAAGGAGACATGAGCAGATACAAATACCTTACCAGTGGTAGGAAAAAAACATGCATATCCCTTCTGAGTGCGAGAGTACCCAACCAATATAGCCTTGGTAGCACGAATGGGCCGAGTGGCTAGCTTGTCAGTGGAAGGACTAAGGTGGTGGACATAACATGTACACCCAAACACATGAGGTGTGAGAGGGAAGAGAGTCGTGGATGGGTAAAGGAGAGTAATGAGTGCCACAAAGTTGAGTACAGATGAAGACATGCGATTGATGAGATGACAAACAGTAGAGACTGCAAAATTCTAATAGAGGGGAGGAACCTGCATTTGGATCATAAGAGATCTGACACATCAAGGAGATGATGATTTTTTCGTTCCGCTAGGCCATTCTGTTGTTGGGTATAGACACACGAAGTCTGATATATAATACCGAACTCCGCGCACAGATCTGAGAAGATGCGACCGGTATATTCTTGAGCATTGTCTGTACGAAGAATTTTGACACCGGTAGAAAACTGAGTGCGAGTTTCCGTAAGAAACGTACGGAACGTGGTTGTGAATTCAGTGATCACGAAGTAAATACAACCAAGTAACCCACGAGTAATCATCTATAAAGGTAACAAAGTACCAAAACCCAAAAACACTCGGGACATTATATGACCCCTAGATATCAGAATGGACTGCGGATAAAGGAGAATCGCTCCGAGTACATGAAAGAGAAAAAGAGACAAGGTGTTGTTTGCCGAAAATACAAGATTCACAAAAGAACTCTTGGGGAGAGACAGTAGGAAGAGCTTTCTTGAGAATTGGAAGAGGGACGTGCCCAAGACGACAATGCCAGTCAGTGGTGGAGATAGTGGTGAGAGCTGTGGGAGGAATGTCGAGAAGATATAGCCTGTTAGACAGTCGCCCTCTACTAAATATATTCTGCGTGAGTCTATCCTGCACCACAAAGGAAGAGCGTGAGAAAGTAACACAACAATCAAGGTCTTGCGTAAGACGACAAGCAAAAAGAAGGTTAAAAGGAGAACCCGGAACCTGAAGAATCGAGGATAAGGAGAGGGAAGGTGTAAGAGGCAGATGAGCAGTGCCAGAAACAGAGATTGTGTCACCATTTACCACATTGATGTGCTCGGGGTAAGCATTGTCTAAGTATTTGGGATGCTGCTGCGGAGAGAGATGATGTGTAACACCCGAGTTCACAATCCAGTGAGAGCTATGTGAGAGACACGATATACCTTCCTTGAAGATCGAGGCCACGGAGCAAGAGGAGCGACTAATCAACCCTTCAAGCTGACGGAGTTGAGCACGCAACACAACAATATCATCAGCAGTGGTGGAGTGGGATGCCATAATCCTGATCTGCGGCTAGGCACGGAAACCGGGCGGCAAGAAGGCACGCGGCTTGAGGACAAAACCGGCGGCTACAACGGAGAAGGCACTGAGAACAACGAGAAGATACAGCCGCGGGAGAACAAGCCGCAACGGCGAGAACAAGCCGCAACGGCGAGAACAAGCCGCAACGGCGAGAACAAGCCGCAACGGCGAGAACAAGCCGCAACGGCGAGAACAAGCCACGCGAGAAGAGGCAGCAACGCGAGAATAAGCAGCGGCGAGAACCAGCTGCAACAGCGAGAACATGCCGCTCGAGAAGAGACAAACCGCAACCTGAAGCGGAGAGGAGAAGAAGAGAAGTTGCACGGTCTCGGTGTCAACACACCAGCGGTCAAGAGGCCGCGACCAAGATGCGGAGCCCGCGGCGGGTAGAGAAGCCGCAACGGCTAAGAGAAGTCCGCGCGGGAAGCCCGCATAGACCAGGAAAAAGACGGGAGTGGAAGTCGCAGCGGGTAGGGAAAGCAGCAGTGGGAAGGGAGGCCGCAACGACTAAGCAAGGGATACCGCACGGTCTCGGTGAGCACACCAGCGACACAAAAAAGGTGCCGCAATCAATATAAAGAACCCGCAACGGAGAGGAGAAGCCGCTTGCGATGAGACAATTACTGCCCCCGGCAATTGTCGCCCCCACGACAAACGTCGCCACTGCGACAAATGTTGCCCCCAAGATATTTGTTGTCTTCGCGACAAATGTCGCCCCCACGACATTTGTCGCCTCACGACAAATGTCGTCGGCACGATAAATGTCGTCCCCAGGACAAATGTCGCCCCAACGATAAATGTCGCCCACACGACATTTGTCGTCGCATGACAAATGCGGTCCCCACGACAAATGTGGTCCCCACGACAAACGTGACCCCACAACAAATGTCCCCCCACGACAAATGCTGCACCCACGATAATTGTTGCCCCCACGACAATTGTTGCCCTCACGACAAATGTCGCACCTATGACAAATGTTGTCCCCTCGACAAATGTCGTCCCCACGACATTAGTCGCCCCCATGACAAATGTTGCCCCTACTACGAATGTCGCCCCCACGACATTAGTCACCTTCACGATAATTGTCGCCCCCACGACAAATGTCGACCCCTCGACAAATGTCGCTCCCACGACAAATGTCGACCCCTCGACAAATGTCGCCCCACGACAAATGTCGCCCCCATGATAAATGTCGCCCCCAAGACGAATGTTGCCCGCACGGGGTCCCCCTTGCACGGCTGCTTGTGTGTGTGTGTGTCTATATATATATATATATATATATAAAGTTCCCTCTAATTCCCTCCAAGCAAATTGCACCCCTCTTCAATTGAATGCCTGCGATGGCGAGTTTGCACCGTGCGCACACGAGTGGTTCACAACAGAGTAGCTTGTAGTCCTATATATACAAATACAAACATCACATCAATCACATCATTTTTCTGCTTGCCTTCTTGAAGTGTACACAGTCATGCCCCCTTCTTCGGCTCAACTTCTCGAGGTGAACAAGGACGTTCTGAAACCAGTGCCGCCGACCTTGCTGAGCCAATCTTTCGTTCGTATGCCCTAACGGATTTCTCGGGGGAAGGTAGTCACGTTGAAGGTCTTGAATGACAAGGCTCTTATTAGAGATCTAATCGAGTCTTGCCCGGTCGGCCGTGGCAGGATATTGGTAATAAATGGTGGGGGGAGCACCCACTGCTCCCTCGTGGGAGAATATCTTGTTAGGCTGACATGGCAGAAAGGCTGGGGAGAATTCTTGTCGACGGATCCGTTCGTGAAGTTTCTGAAATTACGGCATTCTGCATTTAGATTCTTGCACGGGGCTCAAACCCAATTATGGCGGAGATGAAGACAAGCGGAGCCGGGGACATGAACGTTCCGGTGAAGGTGGCCGGACGACAAATCATGGAGGGCAATTGGTTGTATGCGGACCAAGATGGAGTACTTTTTTCCGAACCTGAGTCGTCCTTCTCTTCTTAAGGCAACTGTGCTAGAATGATATCTCTATTTTTTGGGTCATGTGTCTTTCTTTTTTTTCTTGTATAAATACTGATGTACACTTAGCCATTGAATAAGAATATATGTTATACTGTATCTGTTTTTAATTTTTTTTTTTTTGCCGCTCTGATATTCTGAAGGGAAGAAATCGAGATCGTCACTCACGATCTCTTCTTCCTTCTTCTTGGATTGTTATTGAGAGAAATCTTAACATGTATCAGAGCCAGAGATTTAGGCTTTGTTTGGCCGGCCATGTCGGTGGCCGGCCATGTCGGCGTCGTGCCATGTCGGCGCCCGGTCATGTCGGCGCCCGGCCATGTCGGCGACCGGCCATGTCGGTCCACCTCAGATCGGTTTGGTTCGATTCCACCTAGAATAACCTATTTGACGATGACTCACGTTACAAAATAAGGCAAATGGAAATTCGACAATGACTGCTGACTTTGATAACCCATTTGACGAATGCTGAAGCACGTCAACGAGAGCATCTCGATATGGGCAGATGGTGGAGTTTAGGGTTCATGCATTGGCATGCTATTTTGAGCTCGGTTTTCTTCTTTTTTTCAGGCGGCATGATATCGTCGACGGCGATAGAGTTGAAGATTGAGCATTAGCAGATTGACTGGACTATTTTGGCACGGCGACGATTAACATTTAGGTGTGTCGAAGAGGGGGCAGCAACGCATCTTTGGTTGCCGCGAGTTGGTGGTAGCAAAGTGGTTGTCGAGATGATGTCTTGGAGGTCGAAGACTTTGGCGGGCTGCATAGGCGCGCAAGGTCAAGTCTTGGTGAGGTACTTCTCGCGAGGTGCTTCAAAGATCCCTTTAGAGCCTCAAAGATCTCCTTTGCTTCTCAAAGGTCCCCCTGAAAACGGTTCAAAGAAATCATCCAACTCCGAGCCTTGTTGACGCAACCTTCAGTCCAGATTGCTCCCGAGCATGCTCACTACCATCAGAATCCAAACGGCCTCTGCGGTTCGAAAAATCTGTTGTAACGAGCGGTGACATGTCAATGGCCACCCAATCTAAAGAAGTTTTGAGTTCGGTGTTCATCCCCTCTGGGGCTATTGACATGTCACCGCTAGTTACAACAAATTTTTCGGACCGCAGAGGCCGTTTGGATTGTGATGGTAGGGAGCATGCTTGGGAGCAATCTGGACTGAAGGTTGCATCAACAACGCTCGGAGTTGGATGAGTTCTTCGAACCGTTTTCAGGGGGACCTTTGAGGAGCAAAGGAGATCTTTAAGGCTCTAAAGTGATCTTTGAAGCACCTCGCGAGAAGCACTTCCAAGACTTGACCTTGCGCGCCTATGCAGCCCGCCAAAGTCTTTGACCTCCAAGACATCATCTCGACAACCACTTTGCTGCCACCAACTCGCGACAACCAAAGACGGGCTGCTGCCCCCTCTTTGACACACCTAAACGTTCATCGTCGCCATGCCAAAATAGTCCAGTCAATCTGCTAATGCACAGTCTTCAACTCTATCGCCGTCGACGATTTCATGCCGCCCGAAAAAAGAAAAAAAACCGAGCTCAAAATAGCATGCTAATGCATGAACCATAAACTCCACCATCTGTGATCTGCCCATATCGAGATGCTCCCACTGACGTGCTTCGACATTCGTCAAATGGGTTATTAAAGCCAGCAACCATTGTCCAATTTCCATTTGCCTTATTTTGTAACGTGGGCCGTCGTCAAATAGGTTATTCTAGGTGGAGTTGAATCGAACTGATCCGAGTTGCACCGACACCGGCTTTCAGAACGTCCCCGTTCACCTCGCAAAGTTGAGCCAAAGAAGGGGGTATGGCTGTGTACGCTTCAAGAAGGCAAGCAGAAAAATGATGTGATTGATGCGATATTTGTATGCGCACAGTGCGAACTCGCCATCGCAGCCATTCAATTGAACAGAGGTGCAATTTTCTTAGAGGGAATTAGAGAGAAGGTTTTATATATATATATATATATATATATATATATATATATATATATATATATATATATATATATATATACATACATACATACATACATACATACATACATATACATACATACAAGCAGTCGTGCACGGGGGACCCTGTGCGGGCAACATTCGTCATAGGGGCGACAAATTTCGAGGGACGACATTTATCATGGGGGCGACATTTGTCGTGGGGGCGACTTTTGTCGTGTGGCGACTAATGTCGTGGGGTCGAAATTTGTCGTGGGGGCGACTAATGTCGAGGGGCGACATTTGTCGTGAGGGGACATTTGTCGTGGATGCGATTAATGTTGTGGAGGCGACATTTGTCGAGGGGTCAACATTTGTCGTGGGTGCGACAATTGTCGGGAGGGCAACAATTGTCGTAGGGGCGACAATTGTCGTGGGGGCAACATTTGTCGTGGGGGCGACATTTGTCATGGGGGGTCACATTTTTCGTGGGGACCACATTTTTCATGGGGACGACATTTGTCATGCGCTGACAAATGTCGTGGGGGCGACATTTGCCGCGGGGCGACAAATGTCGTGGGGGCGACATTTGCCGCGGGGGCGACAAATGTCGTGGGGGCGACATTTGCCGCGGGGGCGACATTTGCCGCGGGGGCGACATTTGCCGCGGGGGCGACATTTGCCGTGGGGGCGGTAATTGTCGTGAGTGCGACATTTGTCTTAGGAGCGACAGTTGTCGAGGGGCGAGATGTTTGTCGTGGGTGCAACATCTGTCGAGGGGGGCGACATCTATCACGGGGGGGGGGGGGGGGGGGGGCATCTGACGCGGGGGTCCGCATCTGACACAAGGGATCAATTTGAAATATCATTGTTTTGTAAAATAAAAAAAATTTCAAGATAGTGCACTGGACATTAACAAAATAAAGTAGAGTATGTTCCAATAATAATTCGGGGGGGGGGGGGGGGGGGCGGGGGGGCATCTGTCGTGGGGGTCCGCATCTGACACGAGGGATCAATTTGAAATATCATTGTTTTGTTAAATAAAAATAATTTCAAGATAGTGCACTGGACATTAACAAAATAAAGTAGAGTAAGTTCCAATAATAATTAGAAAGATAGATTGCATAAAACCACAACTCAGCAAAATCACTTAATGATAACATTAATGCCGACGAATAACTCTCTTCACAAAACTCCAATATACAAACCCCTTTTAAGTAGTCTAATACCTAACAAAAACACACTTCAGGGCTCTTGGATCCAATATTTTCACATTTGATCTTTTGTTATGCACAAAACACGCACAACCAAAGGTCTTGAGGGGAAGAATATCTTCATTATTTACTCGCAGCATCTCAATCAGAGACTTCCGGTCCAATATTTGTGTGGGTGTCTGATTCATTAAATAGGTCGCTGTTAGCTCGACTTGTCCCCACAAGTGTTTTGGCACCTTTATTGTTATCATTATACTCTGAGCTACGTCCAGAAGGTGTCTGCTCTTCCGCTTCGCTACTATATTCTGCTCTGATGTGTATGGACAAGTAGTTTGATGTTGGACATGTAGTATATTATGTCTCAGTATGCTCCATCTTGCGAGGGAGTGTTGAAGGAAATATGTAAAGGCCCAATATAAGGCTCATCTAGAACTCACTTCCTCCTTTATATTTTGTCCCGCATCTTAAATTGGGATTTCCTCTTTTCTCTCTCTTCCTATATAAATGTACAAATACCTGAATATACGTGAACACAATTGAGAAATTAATAAAATTATCACTTATTTTTCTCTTATCTGGTGTATTTCCACACTTCATTTGGCACATGAGACAACAAATACTCACTATCTGCCTCTCACCACCACAATTATCCTCCTCTCATCTCATATTATTTATATGGAGTGATTTTCCAAGAGATGACTCAATCGAAGAGGAGCAATATGACTCAAACTCTCTAAATGTGACATTCATGCTGATGAATAACTTTCTCTCCACAGGACTCCAATATACAAACCCCTTTTAGGAAGTCAATACCTAACAAAAACACACTTCAGGGCTCTTGGATCCAATATTTCCACATTTGATCTTTTGTCATGCACAAAGCACATGCAACCAAAGGTCTTAAGGGGAAGAATATCTTCATTCTTTCCTCGCAGCATCTCAATCGGAGACTTCCGATCCAATATTTGTGAGGGTATCTGATTCATTAAATAAGCAGTTGTTAGCTCAGCTTGTCCCCACAAGTGCTTTGGCACCTTTATTGTTATCATTATACTCTAAGCTACGTCCTGAAGGTGTCTGCTCTTTCACTTCGCTACTATATTCTGCTCTGCTGTGTCTGGACAAGTAGTTTGATATTGGATTCTCTGTGAGGGTAAGTACTCTTCAAACGACATGTTAGTTATTATGTCTAAGTGTCAGACCTCAACACATTTATGACTACACCGTGTTGAGTTTGAACCCATTTATGAAAATCTTCGAAGCAAGCAATCACATCGATCTTGTTTTTTATCAAGTCAAGTCAAGTAACACGAGAGAAACAATCAATAGAATACACAAAATACCGAAATTCATTCACAGTAGGTGTGGTTGTGTGGGATATGACCCCCAAATATCAGAATGTACTAGATTAAAAGGATAAGAACACTAATAAGAACTACTAGGGGGAGAGAGGAAAACTAGAGAGAAGGAGGGGGGAGGCTAGGGTTAGAGGAAGAAGAAGAAAAGACCTTCGGGTTAAGTTGCATGCCTCCAAAAGATGATCTCCTCGGGTATAAATACCCGGGCCAGGGAGGGAGCCGGCCGGCCCCTCCACATAGGGCTGAACCGGTTGGTTAAGCCCTTGGCCGGCCGGTTCTACTGAGTGGGGGCTGAATCGGATGGTTCAGCCCCTTTGCTGCTCGTCGTTTCCTTGCGCCTGCGAGCATAATAACGCCCCGAGAAACGGTCCGCGGTCGGGGGTGTAACATTCCCCTCCCCATCAAGACCCAGCTTGTCCTCAAGATGGAAATCCGGGTACAGCTCCTTGAAGTCCAACAGATAAACCCAGGAGTTATGTGCTTCCGATAAGTGCTTCCACTTGACCAAGAGTTCAACCCGAAACTCGGCGCCACGCCGCTTCCACCGGAGTAAGAGAACTGTCTCCGGCACTGACCGAAGTTCGCCTGCAACAGTAGCGACCGACAAGAAAGGGCTCGGTTGGACATTGTCACCAATCTTCTTTTTGAGCAAGGAGACATGAAATGTCAGATGGATCATGGAGCTTGCGGGAAGAGCCAACGTGTAAGCAACTGGCCCCACCCTTTTGAGAATACGAAAGGGGCCATAATATCGAGGAGCCAGCTTCTGATTTGTACGATAAGCCACTGAGAGCTGGCGGTAGGGTTGGAGCTTAAGGAATACTTCACCGCCCACGGCGAACTCCCTCTCCTTGCGGTGCTTGTCCGTCTGGGTCTTCATGCGATCCTGGGCAAGGCGAAGATTCGCCCGTAATGTCACTAAAGTGCGGTCGCGGAGGGACCGATCGACCGCCAGTAGTGCCGTGATGCCCGGCTCATAACTGGTCGGGGGGGGGGGGGGGGGGGGGTGGCCGTAAACTACCTCAAATGGCGTCATTTTGCTGGCGGAGTGGTACGCAGTGTTGTAACAATATTCGGCCCAGTGTAGCCAACTGGTCCAAGTCCGAGGCTCGTCCATGACGAAACATCGGAGGTAGGTCTCCACACCGTGATGAAGAACCTCTGTTTGGCCGTCGGTCTGGGGGTGATTTGCGGTGCTGAAAGTCAAGCAAGTCCCTTGAAGCCTGAAAAGCTCTCGCCAAAATTGGCTCACAAAAGTGGGATCGCGGTCAGAAATGATGGCGCGTGGGAGGCCGTGCAAGCGGACGACTTCCCGGGTGAAAAGCCCGTCGACCGACTCTGTCGTTAAGGGTGACTGAGAGCAAGGAAATGACCATACATGGAGATCTTGTCGACCACCACCAGAATGACCGACTTGTCCTGAGACTGGGGCAAGCCATCAATAAAATCCATCGACACAGTATCCCAGATGTGCTGCGGAATCTCAAGGGGGTGAAGCAACCCAGCAGGGGTAGTGGTCTCATACTTCTGTCGCTGACATGTCTCACACAGTCGTACAAATTGTTGCACATCACGGCGTATACCTGGCCAAAACACATTTGCTCTTGCCCGTTGGAGGGTACGGAGCACTTCGGCGTGACCCCCCACTGGAGAGGAATAGAACTCGTGGAGCATAGTTGTCTTCCATGCTGAGCCTGGAGGTATGACGACTCTGCCGTGGTAATGTAGTCGCCCACTCTATAGATGATAACCTGGCGTCACAGTCTCCCCACGCTGGAGGGCCTCCACGAGGGCGCGTAGAGAGGGATCCCGCAAGACCTCCTCATGTATGTCGTCGAACGAGTCGAGGACCAGCCCAAAAATCTGGGTGAGTGCACCGTTCAGTAGGCGGGACAAGGCGTCCGCCACCACATTTTCCTTGCCCTGGCGGTAGACGATCTCATAATCGTAGCCCAAAAGTTTGGTGACCCACTTTTGTTGAAGAGGAGAGGAGACTCGCTGGTCCAACAAATGCTTCAAACTTTGGTGATCTGTACGAATCTTGAAGTGCCGCCCCAAAAGATATGGCCGCCAAAGGCCCACTGCCTGAACCACTGCCAAGAGCTCCTTTTCATACGTGGACAGTCCCAACGTCTTAGGCGCCAACGCCTTACTATAAAAAGCCAGTGGGCGGCCCTCCTGCATCAAGACGGCGCGCAGCCCCACCCCTGAGGCGTCCGTCTTCACAATGAACTCCTTAGTGAAATCCGGGAGGGCTAACACTGAGGTGGTCGTCACCGCCTGTTTGAGCGTCTGAAAAGCCGCCTCAGCATCCTCCGGCCATGAGAAAGCATCCTTCTGCAGTAGCTGGGTCAGTGGTCGAGCGATCTTCCCATAATCTCGCACGAATCGTCGGTAGTAGCCGGTGAGGCCCAAGAATCCTCGCAGAGCCCGAACCGTCTGGGGCCGCGGCCAAGAAACCATGCTCTCAATCTTCCGAGGGTCAGCTTTGACCCCTTCAGCCGAAACCAAGTGTCCCAAATACTCGACCTCCTCCTGCCCAAAAGAACACTTGGAGTGCTTAACATACAACTGGTGCTTCCGTAGAATAGAAAGGACATGTTCAACATGGCACAAGTGATCTTCCCAATTAGCACTGTATATCAAGATGTCATCAAAGAATATCAGCACAAAAAGGCGAAGTAGTGGGCGAAAGATCTCGTTCATATTGGCTTGGAAGGTGGATGGCCCGCCGGTCAGCCTGTTGGCCATCACCAGGAACTCGTAGTGGCCATCGTGGGTCCTGAAAGCCGTCTTATGGACGTCCTCTTCCCGCATAAGGATCTGGTAGTAGCCCGACCGTAGGTCAAGATTTGTGAATCGAGTCGCCCCGTGTAGCTCATCCAAGAGCTCCTCAACCAATGGAATTGGGAACTTGTCTTTCAAGCTGATGCCGTTCAAAGCCCGGTAGTCCACACAGAACCGCCACGAGCCATCCTTTTTCTTGACGAGAATAATCGGGGCGGAAAAGGAGCTCGTGCTAGGTCGCGGATAATCCCGGCGTCGAGCATCTCCCGAACGCTGCGCTCGATCTCTGCCTTCTGCTTGTGTGGATATCGGTAAGGCCGGATATTGGTGGGCTCCGCTCTGGCCTTGAGTACAATCCGGTGATCCCGAAACCGCGATGGTGGTAGTGTATGTGGCTCATGGAAGACGTCAGAATACTGCTCAACTAAGGACTGTAACAGTATGGGTACCTCAGACGACCTGGCCTCGTCGAGCATCTCCCGAACGCTGCGCTCGATCTCTGCCTTCTGCTTGTGTGGATATCGGTAAGGCCGGATATTGGTGGGCTCCGCTCCGGCCTTGAGTACAATCCGGTGATCCCGAAACCGCGATGGTGGTAGTGTATGTGGCTCATGGAAGACGTCAGAATACTGCTCAACTAAGGACTGTAACTGTATGGGTACCTCAGACGACCTGGCCTCATCAGACCGCACTCCCAAAAGGACTGCCATCAAGCTCCTTCCCTCTCCGAGCTGCTGCATGCTCCGAAGAGAGACTTCCTTTACCGGGGAAACTGTGAGTCCCTTCAAACAAAACTGTCGGCCACGCTGCAGGAACTCCATCGTCATGAGCTCCCAATCAAAAGTCACCCGCTTCAGCTGCTGCAGCCACTGAACTCTGAGTACCATGTCTGATCCCCGGATGGGTAGAAGGCACACATCCGTGCTCAAACTGGGGCTGACGCCCTCTGCTGCAGCCGTCGACCACGTCGCCCCTCCAGGGCCTTCGCCGATGCTCCCCCAGGGTCGGTAGGGCCCGACGCCGCCGTTCCCGCCAAAGCCGTCTGCTCCTGTGCCCAAACGCCCCGGATCGGGCGTTCCCGAAGCCTCAGCGGACCGATCGGGCCTTCCGCCAATCGGTTCTTCCTCGCTGGGGCTTTTTCCTTTCAACAACAACATAATCTCCTCCCTTCGTGCATCTATGCGCTCCTCCAATCGCTGTGTAGATGTACGCATCTCTTGCTCGATTGCGGCTACCGAATCCACCAATCCATCATAGTTCCCCTCCAAAGTCTCCAAACGAGCGACCTCTTCTTGCATACGAGTGGTGACCATCGTCGGAGAATGACCGATTTGATACCAAATGATAAGAACTACTAGGGGGAGAGAGGAAAAATAGAGAGAAGGGGTGGAGGCTAGGGTTAGAGGAAGAAGAAGAAAATACCTTAGGGTTAAGTTGCATGCCTCCAAAAGATGACCTCCCCGGGTATAATTACCCGGGCCAGGGAGGGAGCCGGCCGGCCCCTCCACATAGGGCTGAACCGGTTGGTTCAGCCCTTGGCCGGCCGGTTCTACTGAGCGGGGGCTGAACCGGATGGTTCAGCCCCTTCGCTGCTCGTCGTCTCCTTGCGCCTGCGAGCATAATAACGCCCCGAGAAACGGTCCGCGGTCGGGGGCGTAACAAACACCCACTACCAGAATTGAAATAAAAGTTTCTGGTATATTTTCTCAGTTCGCATGCAGCACATACAAATTTGTCATGATTAACTTTCTCAAACAAAATGAGATACATCTGTCTCAAAACAAAAACAAAAGGTTGACCCAGACATCAATGATGTAGGAGGAAGTCCTTTACGCTTCTACCCCCTATAGCATCCTCTACCAGTGTTGAAAGAGTTGAGTCCATATTCTTCTTATCTTGGTACCAAAAGCTACTATGTCATGTGTCAGTCTCAATCTCCTGCCAATTTTCTTCTTCTGGATGATCCCTTTTGGGATATCAAACAAGGAGACACATTTTAGTTGAAATATAATTGTATTAATGGATAAGAGATTCGCAGGAAAAAAACAAGTAGAATATTAAACAAAGTTAAAGTGTTGGTGCATTGCACAGAACTCTTACCAACCAATGACTGAGCAGTGTCATCGACAATCCAAATGTACTCAGAGACTGCTAGGGGAGTGTATGAAAAGAAATCTTTCGCATCTTCAGTAACATGTTGAGAGGCACAATAGTCGACTATCCAATCTAGAGAGCCAGCGGTGGATGTAGATGCGAGGGCAAGTGCAAGTGTATTGTAAGTATCTGTAGCTGAGTGAGAAAAAGAGGTAACGTTAACCCTAGATGAAGTTGTAGTGAGTGAGCCATCAATCATACTCTCCTCTTTTTTTGAATCAGTTGAGAGTAAGCATCTAAGATTCTATGCTCCTCTGAGTAACTTGCATCAACCATACTTCCTTCTGCCTCCTTGCTTGTGATCATTAAATTTGCACGGTACCCTCCTCTACCACCTCTACGACCCCCAAGGTGGCGATCACGACTCCCAAACTGACCCAGTCCACCTATATCTCACTCCTTTGGTTGCTTGTAACATTGACGTGTCTTGCTTTTGTATCTCGTGTACCCCACATTGTTGACCGCTAGAGCCAATTTCACACCCAGAAGAGTGGTTGCACCAGACTAGAGTCTAATCCTGCTTTCCCCCTACATCATGGCTGAGATCGTCTCATCCAGGGAAGGGATTTTTTGTTGAGCTAGCAATATTGCACATCTCGGCTCAAATGTCAGGTTCAATCTCCTCATAAAATACATAGTCCGCCTCTGAGCATCTCACTCCCCTTTTCTGCACTCGGGGTCTTTGCAACATGTGGTTGGATAAAAATGAGCATAGTCTGCCCACAGTCGCTCCAAATCTACAGCATACTCTGGATTAATGGATATGCATGTGTTGTCGTCTCTATCTCTCGCAATCTGAAAACCATCATGTTATTGTCGGCACCTGAATAGATCGCCTGTAACTTTTCTCAAACATCACTCATTGTCTGTGTCATCCAGCGTGACAACGATAGATGCGACCATCGAGTTTAAGAGACAAGTGTGCAGCAGGATATGTGTTGTCTTCCACTAGTTGTATCCATCTGATTCCTTCTCTGGCTCCCCCTTCTCACAAGTCAGATAGCCCTCCAATATCCTCTCAGAGTGCCCTTTTCACATGACGAGACCAGCTTAAGTATGTAGCTGATCCAACGAGTTTCAGTTCCTCAAGGGGAAGATCAAACTTCTTTGGAGGCGACGACGATAGAGTCGAGCCCTCTTCTTTGGACATCCACAAGAACTCAAATAATACTTTTAGGTCCGGCTCCTCCATTTCGGCAACCATTTTCTTTCTGAGCAAATGAATTTATCCAGGCAACGCACACTGAGAAGCCCTCGCACCCTGGCAATCCCACTGCGCACGGAGCGGGCTTGCTCTTTTTTCTTTTTTCAAACCTTTCGCCTCATAAATTTCTCAATTTCTATGGCGCCCAAAGCAGATAAGAAGTCGGCAGCGGAGAAGAAGCATGTGCGCTCGAGTTAGGAAACTTTTCCCCTATCTCCTTTGATCAACCTTCATTCCCCTCTTCTTTCTGATCCCCAATTTGATTGAACCGAAGGCCGAAAAAAATTGGCGGAGAAGAAGCCCGCGACGAAGAATCACATTGCTGAGAAGCCAGTCGTAGAAGAAAAGCCCGCAGAGAAGAAGCCGCGGAGAAGAAGCATGCACGCTCGATGCCCTAAATCCTTCTCCTCGCTATCCTTCTCATGTGCGCGTACTGTCGCACGAAGAGTCGCACGTGTACTCCCTCTACAAGCACATGCTCTCTCTGCAAGCCCCGCGTGATCCTTCTCCTCTACAAGCAGCGCGCAATCCTTCTCTGCAAGCAAGATACTGCCGTAATCGTGCACATACTCCTCTGCGCGCGCGGCAACGGGATACTCCTACCGCGACAATCCCTCAGCGCGCATAATCCCTCAGCGCGCATCTCCTACCGTGGTACTCCCTTTGCGCACTATGTTCAATGTTCCTTTCCTAACACTACCATTAAAGGCAGTGCGGATGCCGGAGTGCTGGCACGGAAGTAGGGTTTCTCCGAACCAGTTTGGGAACTGGCTATGATACCAAGTAGAAATGAGAATGAATGAAGTTTTTTATTCACACGGCAAAGAAAAAATACATTTCGCCCATATATATACACACAAAAGGGAGACCCAAAAACAAAATTTGAGATGTGGGATTAAACCATAAGGAGGAGGCCGCTAACTGCTTACCAAA
Source organism: Platanthera guangdongensis (assembly GCA_039583875.1). NCBI lineage: Eukaryota > Viridiplantae > Streptophyta > Magnoliopsida > Asparagales > Orchidaceae > Platanthera > Platanthera guangdongensis. The sequence goes on along the minus strand of CM077166.1, from coordinate 17,255,824 downwards.
TACCAATAGATTACCAGAGAGATCAAAAATTGGAGAAGACGCAGTATCTAGTGTGCAAAAAATCATTAGACAAATGTAAAACATTTTTGTTGTCCTTCGTAACAACGCAAAAGTATCCCAACATCATGACATTGCTAATTATAAATATGGTGTTGGTGCTGATAGTTTTATTGTCCTTTGTAACAGCATAAAAGTATCCCAACACCATAATTATAATTAGCAGTAATAATAGCAGCAGCCAACAGCCATGCTATAATTATTATTAGACTTCTTAAAACTACGTAGGCTCCGTTTGGCACGGTGGTGGTGGTGGTGGTGGTAAATGCACGGGTTAAACCGTCATTCGTTAACGATCATCTAACAAATATCATCTGTTTGATCATAAAAGTGGCTGAAGTTCTTTAGGTGGGTGTTAACGAATGACAAATTAACCCCCATGGTCATGACCGTCGCCACCGTGCCAAACGGAGCCTTAAGCTTAATGAAGCTATCAAGTGCTCAACAATCTATCAAGTGTCGAGAGATAATATGCAAGACAATTATAGTGTGTTATGCAATTGATCTATTTAGAACTAAAATCAAACCAATACAAAAAAAAGATAGGCATACACTTCGATCAAGAGAGGAGATCGGATCCGTCATCATGACACATTGGGGCTGCCACAATAATCATGAAGGAACAGGGACATCATGAGTCATGTTCTAATTGCATAATAATCATGGCACATTGGGGCTGCCACAATAATCATGAAGGAACAGGAACATCACGAGTCATTATATCTGAGATTCTTATACAGGATGTGTGGTGTCAACCCCCGTGTGAGTCTGCTCCACTTAATGAACCCTCCATTGATTATATATCTACTAGCTCTCTTTTGAGTGTAGATTCCGTGCACACTTCACCTAGTGGCGCACCGAGTCACATCATCACACCCGATGGCGCATCGAGCCACATCACCACACCTGATGGCGCACCGAGTGACATTACGATCGGGAGCCGAGAGCTTAGTAGTGTTCTCGAGGTAGTCACCCCTACCCTATCTGGGAGGATGACCCCTTCTGATGGTTCATTTTTGAAGGACCATCACTCGACTGATGGGTCATTTGAAGACCCTCCTATTGAGCCTCCAGATGAGCCACCTCGTCATTGTGTGGATTTGCTTTATTTGAATAGTACACTTGTGAATTTTAAGACATGGATATCTGCTCCATTGTCTCACTTGATGTTGATAGTACTGAGGCATAGCCATCTGGTGACTCGCACTCTAGATGAGTTATGGGACGTACCACTTGCTGACCATCGTATTTGCGATGAGTTCTTCTATGTCCCACCTGGTGAGCCTCCTGATGCCTCACTTACCCTTAACACATTTATTATGGTTGTCACACTTCGTGCACATTTATCTGAGAACACTTCATCTATTGTTGGAGCCTACGTTTGCACGCGTCGCATTTGCGACGAATTTTATTATACCCCTCCCGGTGAACCCCAAATGAAAAACTTATGGGTTCACCGCACATTTGGGATGTATCTATCCTTTGTTGCACAATCGAGTTTGAGCGTGCACTTACTGATTCGTTGATATTATATCTTGTCACCCGCACTTGCAGAGACAGTTCGCCTACCATATTGACACATTTGATCACCGATGTCTCTGATTTGCACTTGAGTGTTCATCGCCCCCGCGATGAATTCTTTTATGATCCACCCTCTGAGCCTCCTGATCATGTACATCTCTCAGGAGTTGCTCTTGGCATCTGAAACCTTCGGCTTGCGGCGTTAGTCATCTTAGTAGTTCATTTATTGCATTTACATGATTTATATAAATTTTTTTTGAGCGGAATATTGCATAATACATTTGATTTTATGCAACTCAAGTTAACAAGCATAAAAGAGCTACTAGTTTTAAAATGGATGACTTGATTATGATTCAGCTCGATCCGGAACAGCTACCTTCTGGTACCGTAAAGAAGCCAGCTACTGTAGAATTGAACCCGTTGGAGTAGTGAAGCGGATTGGGAAAAACGCGTATGAACTTGAGATGCCTTCCGTTTGGGAGCAAATCATGTTTTTAACGTAGCCACTCTGACTTAATTCTACGATTACTCGCATGAATCTTTAGATTTTCCATTGCCTTCCCCTCTGTTTGTTTCTTCTGGGTTAGTGCCTTCTGTTTTCACTTTCCTTACTCAACAGTAACATTAAATAGTTAACTGTTCCTTGATCAAACTTCACAAAAAAAACTACTGTTCATTATCTCAATCGGCAGAAGGCGTCAAAACAACATACTCAAACAACACACTTGGAAGCAGCAAATCGGAAATCTAAAGCCTAATCTACAGTCTCACAGGGTGCTTTAATCACGCCTATGCTCTAACACACGGTAGGAAGCACACATCAACCTCACAGGTACAGGACATCGCACTGTTAATCGTCTTCATCGACGGGACTTGCACAACAACAATCAATTTCAACATTCAACATCTTCCTCAAATGATTCCTGTTCTTCTTTTTATAGGGCCGCAACTGCAGGTGTGGCGGAGCGGGAATGGCGGAACCGGATCGTGGGCGGTTGCTGGATCGAGCGGAGGAGGCGGCGGCGGCGTGGAAGTGGTGCGGGTTGACTGAGCCGGGAGATCGGGAAGGAAAGCCGCGCTATTATTAATAGGTGATTAACTGATGTCTTTAATGTCATTAATGTGAGAATACTACTCTTGTATGTTTCTTGTAGTCTTGTATGTATCTTGGAGATCTTTATATTTCTATCTTGGAGAGGAAATTTTTGGGGGAAATCAACGAAATTCTCTCGAGGTTGTGTTGTTCTTCGCCCCACCCTACCCCACCCCAACTTTTTTGTTATGAAACAATGGTCCGACCTACCGCTATCCACTCATTGCCCATGCAACCGCTGGGTATCAGCGCCTCTTTCATTGAGTAAATCATCCCCAGTCAAGTTCGGTAAACACCTTGCCTCAACAACATGATTGCCATCCTTCTTCGTATGAGCGAAACATGATACCAACTGACGGCACCCTTGTAGGACAACACCTACATTACCTCGTTGCACCAACCACCATGGCAACACCAACTTTAAATACCCAACCCAACCACAGTCTGACCCCAAAATTTGTATGTCCCTCTTACGGAAGGCCTCAAATCTGGCGCCGATGAAGAACGCCAGCCCCCGATCTGTTTTTTTCCCCTAAAATACGCCAGCCCCCGATCTGTTTTTTTCCCCTAAAATATTTACCCAGGAAGGCGGGCAGGAAACCACTGCTTAAATATGGCAACAATTTTTGTTGTTGGGCTCTTGGTTAGCACCGGAACACAGGGAGGAGGGCAGGAAACTACTGAGTAAATCTTCAGCCCACCTCTCCTCAATTTAATTATCTTTTGTTTTCCCATTCATGTTGATCTAACACATGATTACTGCCAAAATAATTATGCAATTCACTTGATTTACTGAGATTTGATTTAGAAAATTTTAAAAACTTGCTGTAAATCTATGCCTCAATTTGATTTTCCACAACAATTTTCTCGATTCAATTCTTGATATCCAAAGTGGATCAGATGGTTTGAATGGCAAATAAGAAAAAAACTGTTTAAAGAGGATATGCACCTGCATTTTCTAATATAACAGAGAAGGAATCATTTCCCTTATTTTTGCTAGGTTTCTCATTTTATATATCGCATTTTTGTAGAGAATTTGTAATTTATTGTAGTTTTTTTAGTAGATTGGTAAACATAAGGAGGGTGGAGTGTCGGCTACATGAGATGCAAATGAGGTTTTGATCTATTGCGAGTTTTGTTTGAAAGAAATTTAACTCGGTAATAGGCCGACCACACACTTCAGTAAAGATGATTGAAATAATTTAGTAGCAAATTTTCGAGCACGCACTGGCAGACAATACGATCGAGGGCAAATGAAGAACAAATGTGATATGTTGAAAAGGGAATGAAAATTGTGGAAAGATCTGAAGGGGAAAGAGATTGTTTTAGGATGAAACACTTCAAGGACTATAGATGCATCTGACGAATGGTGGGATGAGCGACTTAAGGTTGCTAGCCAGCCCATCTTATTTCCTTCAAAATCTTATCATACTAATTCTAACAAATTATGTTTTTGTTGTGTGGCAGATTGTCTGCCGCTAAAAAATTTCGCTATACCGGCATCACCCCAGATCTCGAAGAGAAATTGGATATGATGTTCAATGAAGTGGAAGCGACCGGTGAGCATTGCTGGGCACCGAGCTTAGGAAAACGTCACTCCTCTACAGGAGATGATCTCTCTACAGGAGATGATATACTACTTGATGATGAGGATGATGAGGTGGTGTCTATCTCTACTCCAACGAATGCGAGTTACTTCGGTTCATGTACCCGCCCGACATATATTAATGAAGAAGAGTCTAGTGGCACTGTCAGAAAACGTATAAATAAGGGCAAGACAAAGGTCAGGAGAGAGAAGCACACAATACGTCTGAACATTGGGTCTTTGATAGAAGAAATAAGATCTGTTGGATTAGCTATTAGAGAAGTCATCACTCCATCAACGGAATCATACACCATTGCGGCAGTCGTAAAAGAACTTAATAAACACGAAGGTATCAATGGAGACCAGTGTCTATACGACTTTGCAACGGTTTTTATGATGCAAAAACCAAATAGGGAAATGTTTCTTTGTCTTGATGAGGATAAGAGGGTGTGATGGTTGAAGAACCGTTATCGGTGCTTGACCCAGCAGTTGGGTCTGTGATTATATGAGTTCTTAGTTATTGTTTGTTATCAGAAGTTTATCGTATAATCTATTTAGGTAGTCATGTATTTGTGGTGTTATGTCCTATCTATGTTGTCTATGAAACTTGAATTTCAACTCGTGAATTTTTGTGCTATATTTTACATGTTTTAAAATTATGCTAGTGATATTTGTCCAAGCTTTTGATGAAACTGCTATTCCTTTTCGTGGACGTGTTTATTTATGTTATCTTCCATTTTGCAAATCACATACTAGACTTGCTATTGATGTAACCAGTTTCATTTTGTTAGTAGTGTAATGATAACACATTTTTTGTGGGTGCAGCTTTTGTTATGGATCATCATAATCTTGAGTTTATGTTGATGAAAATACAAAAAGCATAATAGATGATTCTGAACAAATTTCGAAGAGCTCAATAATTCTTCATGAACATGCTTACCTTATGCTTCTAAATACCACTATATGTCTGACGCATGATTATAATACATTATATTCAACTCGAATTCCATGCATGACATCATCACATACATGACCCAAATGGATTATGGAGCTATTGAGTGGACACCCAGCTAGATTTCACGCAATGTTTAAAATGCCACAACAAATATTTGTTAATCTCTTGAGTTTACTTGTCGAAGAGTATGAGTTGCGTGGCTCTAGTAGAACAACTGCACACGAAGTGCTTGCAATTACCCTATATGTGATGACACAGAATTGTACGGTTAGACAGACGTCAGAACAATTTTAGTATTCGACAGAGACTATTAGTAGATTCATTTCTAGAGGCGTCGGTGCGCTAGTGGACATGTGAATAAAAATGATAGATGCAACTAGCAGAGTATTCAAAAATATTCCGTCACAAATATTGCATGATTCCTGTTACATGTCATATTTCAAAGACTGTATTGGCGCAATAGATGAAACACACGTCGATGCTAGGATTTCTCCAGAAAAAAAAAGTTCGATATATTGATCGACATGGGATGACAACCCAAAATGTTATGGTTGTCTGTGATCTCAGTATGTGTTTCACATTCGTCATGGCCGGATGGGAGGGTTCAGCGCATGATAGTCGGATTTTTAAAAAAGCCACAAGAGAACCTTGCTGGAATTTTCCTCACCCTCCTGCAGGTAATTTAAAAATAAAATATTGTATTATTTGCTTATAATTTTGAATTAAATATTGTTTTAATGTTTGCAGGTAAGTACTACTTGGTTGATGCAGGGGGTATCCTATGGAAACAAGAATTTTAAAGCCTTATTCAGAAACGCGGTATCATTTAGCAGACTTCTCACGTGACAATCGTCCAATTCAAGGACGTCAAGAAAGGTTCAACCTAACGCACACATACTTACGTAGTGTCATAGAGCGCGCATTCGGCGATTGGAAAAAAGGGCAATTCTTCAGGATATGCCATAATATAGTTTTAATAGGCAACGAGATATTGTTGTGGCTACGATGACGGTTCATAATTTCATTCGACGTCATTCATCAAATGCAGACCCTGGTTTCATGGCATGTGACGTAGATGAAAATTTGGTATTTCTAGAGGCTAATGAAATTAGGACAAGCCGACATGGAACAAATGATGGGCGGCAGAGTAGGAGTATTGGTTTTGGGACAACAGAAATGTACGCATTACGAGATGCAATTGCCGATCAAATACATGATGCTAGCAGGTAAGTAAAATTTTACTATTTCACAAAAATAATTAAATTTATAATTTTGTATTCATGCTTATCTTGTTTGCCACAATTTGCAGGATGGAAGTGATTGCGAGTTGAAGACAAGAAACTGCGACATTATTTCTCGCATTCGTTCATGAGACAAGTTTTTGTCAAACTATTTTGTAATGTAAGAATTGAATGTTGAGTATGCCAATATAAATTAATCGAAACACCACCGATGTTTTATTTAATTGTTTCTTCATTCTGAACAATTCTGTCACCGCTGTTTTACCAAACTATTTCTTCATTCTACACAACTCCATTCCCACAGCTCTATCTACACAACTCTATTCCCACAACTCCTTTTGTCGCCACCGCCGAAACAAGTGGAGCCTTAGTGGTTTTCCCGGGGCAGGAATTAAAGTGGCACTGAATTATGGGCTCCCAGTGGTGCTGAAGGCAGCAGGACAGCAAAAACCAAGGCTAAAAATGTGTCTCCCAATGGCTGGAATAGGTTGGTTGCTGCTGCAGGTAAGGTTGGATGTTGGTTGAGGGCTGGTAGAGGTCGGCAGGGGGTTGGGATTTCTGGACTCCACGGAACCTGATGGGGCTAGCCTGGAAGAGAGAAGGTAGCAGGCAACTGTAGCTTCTGGAAACAGTTGGGAGCTGAGGAATCCAGTTGGGTATTTTAAAGCCCAAAGGAAGAAGGGGAATAGGGGAGAATGTTGGGGAAGATTGGAAGAACTCTTTTGGGTTCAGAGGGGTTGTGGGGGCGGAAAGTGGCTGGCTGGGTAGTATTCCAGCAACAACTGCAACTTGGACTTCCTATACAGCGAGGCGGATGATTGGAGAAGGTTCTGTGGAAGTGGGTGGGGATGGGGGATGGATTGGGCTGTGAGGTGAAGTGGGGCCTCTGTTTGGAGAGAGAGAGAGAGAGTGGTGCGAGATAGTTGCTCCACATGGGGATGCTGAGAGATAGGAGGGGGCTGGCTGAAATGGAGGAGGTGGGGAGTAGGGGTGAAGGAAATTTAGGAGTGGATTTAGTGGGGTAGTGACTTGTATGCAAATCCAGACGGTGTACTCGTCTCTCAAGCAGAGCTCTCCTTCTCTTCTTAAGGCAATTGGCTACGCTCACCTTTGAGAAAGATTCATTCTTGACCTAATGACCTCTCTTCCATAAAGATTCTTCCTGTCAAATAACTCTCAAGTTTTATTTTCGGAGAACATGTATTCAGGGCTTGATTCAAAGTACACAGTATGGCTTTTGGCTTTTATTCAATTATTCATTACTAAGATTATACTGAACTGCTCAACTCTCTCTTACCCTCTGTATGCCAGATAATCTGTTTTATTCATATCTTAGCTGATGTTGGTGGCCAGCCATGTTGTCGGTGGTCGGCCATGTTGAGGCCGACCACCACCGGAGAAGCACCTCACTGAGATTTGACCTTGCCGCGCTTATGCAGCCCGCCATCGTCTCCGACCTCCAAGACATCATCTCGGGACCACTTCGCTGTCACCAACTCGCGGTAGTTAAAAGTGCGCTGCCCCCCTTCCCCCCCGACACACCTAAAAATCCATCGTCGCCATGCCAAAATAATCCAGGTATTCCGTTGTCAACTCCATCGCCATCTACGACTTCACGGCGCCCAAAAAGAGAGAAAAGCGAGCTCAAAATAGCTTGACAATGCTTGAACCAAAAACTCCAACTGCCGTCATTGCCGCCACATTGACATGCTCCCGCCAATGTGAGCCGGCATTCGCCGACGCCCACCGGCGCTGGACGCGGCCCCTCCGCCGCCCTTGATGTCGAGAGCAAAACAAGAGGAGTTTTGTTGTTTGGAGTTGCTTCACGTAGGATTTCACTACTGGAGAAAAAAATACAAACCAGCTCAACAGCGTTCTGTAACCTAAATGCGCAAATTTAAGTTTAAACTCATCTTATAAATCAAAACAACATTTTATATATGTACATAATACAAATAGTTTGTGCTCTACGAATCATAATTAACTCGTTGAATCACATCACTTGAATTAAAGCAATGTTAATGTTTAGGTTGGATGTTACAGTGCGCCCATTTCCTCATCAACTCATTAAGGCTCTGTTCGGCGCGGTGGCGGTGGCCAAGAATGCCGTGGTCGTGAACCGTGGTTTGTGAATGGAGTTGTCATTAATCATAATTTGTGATTGGAGTTTTGTTTGGATGATTTATATTTTGAGGCCACCAACTGCGATTTGTGAACTGAATTTTGTTTGGAAGTTTTTTATTTTTTGCCATCATAAATGAAGAAACATTTTTATTAAAAAGACAAGAAAATAAAAATGTGATAAATGCACACCAAAACAAAAACTTGATAAATGAAAATATAAAATTTATAAATATACACAAAAATAAAAACTTGATAAATGCACACCAAAACAAAAAATTGATAAGTGAAAATACAAAATTTATAAATGTACATTAATTTAAAAGCTAATAACATATATTTCAAAATCTAATAGGTGTCACATTTAATCTAAAGTCTATACTTAAAATTATACATATAACAAATTTGGCATGATCAAATCATAACAGTTCATACACTATTGCAAAATTTATATGTGAGCTATAAAATAAACTATTGTTGACACCACTGCGGCTCAAGTTAGAGCAGCTCCTACCAGCGTCAAACTTCCACTCTGCCAGATGATCAAAGCTCCGCTCCTGAAGAACACGAGCATGTATGTTCGTACCAGCTCAGCCATAAACTGCTCAGCTTGTAAATTTTTATGAAATAAGCCTGCTCCTCAGCATGAATGCTCCTACCAGCTCATGAAATATCTCAACACCAAGAGGAGAAAAGAGAGAATTGCTTACATTCTGAATCATCCAGGTTAAAGTGGGCATGGATATGGTTCCATTGCACTATTTCTCCTAACCTACTGCACAGATGAGAGGATTCCCCACTATGTTGGGGACAAAAAAGTGAGTTGAATTGGCATATATTGTACTTCATTCAACCTGCTTATCTTATACAATAATGTTACAATAAGCTGATAAAAATGTGATACATTACTCATGCATAATAATAAAAAAATCAACACTCACCTTATTAGTTGATCCTTAAATTAAAGCAAACTTCAAATAAATAAACAATTAACTGATCACTGCACTCACTCATTTCTGTTTGCATGACACAAATGCTTGGGATGTTTTGCATACACTCAATGCTTGAACTACTATCAGAAATTGAAATAAAATATGGCCAAATGCTCATTCAGATACCTATTTTGATACCTTGTTGAAAATTCAATTCCTCGCTGCCTAAACATTTTCACTAGCTAATCTCAGGACTTCCAAGACTCTGCAATAATAATAAAATTTTATTAACCCATCAGCAGAGAAATCAAAGTGAAAGGCCAAACTTCATCAAAGTTTATTATCTCTCGTAGTGGGGAGAGTGTGTTGCCAAAAATAAGACCGGTCTGCGTTTAATAAAATTGATAAAATAGTATGGGCATAATATGTCATGAAATTGGTCTACAATTAGTAATTATGGTGGTTATGGTCTGCGGATAGTCACATAGCCACCATAACCACTCCTATGGCCTATAAATAGAGCCACAAACCCTCATTCATTTCGACCTTTTCTCCCCCCAAAATTACTCCAACGAATTTTCTCTCTCCTCTCCCATTCCTCCGATAGATTTTTCTCTCTCCTCTCCCACTCCTACAAATTACAAAAAAAAACCCAAGGTTTAAATTTCAAACATTCATGCAAACAAAACCCCTCCTAAACTTTTACTCCAAGGAGATCTTTTTATCCATGGATGTTATGAAATGTAAACTTATTGGGGAGTTTTTTGTAATTTCAAAAGTTAGAGGGTATAACGTGTAATAATGCTAACTACCAGGGGAAGTTTGGGTAATGTAAGCATGAGTCGTCGAGTGACGAGCCAATGTTGATGCATCAAAGTAATATTTCTGTGCGCTATTCGACGCACTACATAACTTGACGGGGCCCGTTTTGGTTAAATTGACTAAACGGCGTCGGAATATGCCAAAAAATTCTATTGCACATGTTTTGACTATACGGGTCAATGCAACTGACTGTAGTCAATTCCAAGCTCGTATACTCAAAATGTCACTTCGGGGTGACAGCACCGATCCACATGTCACTTCGGGGTCACTTTCACTAAACGATCTCTAATTTGAAAGGAACTAGTTTTATTGCACTCTTATTCACTATATTGGTTCAATGCAACTTACTAAAGTTAATTCTGAGCTCATATCCTCAAAATGACATTTTGGGGCGATCGCGTTGAACTACGCAACCTAAAATGTTAACTTTCACTAAATGACATCTGATTAGAACAAAACGAGTTTCATTGCACACATTGACTATACGAGTCTAATGTAACCGACTAAAATTAATTTTAAGCTCATATACTCCAAATGACAGTTCATGGCAATCACGCTGAACTACGTGACCTGAAATGATCACTCACACTAAATAACTACCGATTTGAACGAAATGAATTTTGTTGCGATCGTATTGATTATACGAGTTTAATGCAAGTCAATTCTGAGCTCACACGCTCAAAATGACATTTTGGGGAGATCGCGCCAAACTATGTGACGAACGCTAGAATTGAATTGTTAATCTCCAATACTCTAGACATTTGTGAAATTCTTCGGCCTCGACACGATTGTCGAAGCACCGCGACATTTGGAGGTATAGCAGTCACTGTTGCGTTTGCGGCATGTGGGGAGGGGGGCAATTCTGCACAAATTTTTTGGACAACTCTAGGAGGGTAGTGACGCGGTTAACCAGGTAGGCAAATTGTGAAACAAGAAGACTTATTTTAGCACTAACAATTTTGCAGTAATTTATGCTAAATTGGAATAATTTAGTTGTTTTATTCATAATTCAAGACATGCTGGATTGTATTTATTTGTTGTCGTCTTCGAGTATTTCTTTAAATATCCTCGAATCATTATACAAAATATTTTTTAAAATGTGTGTGCGCAAGAGCGCAAGTGTGTGTGGTCATGCACTCAATGTGAGGTGGCTGAAATGAGAATCATTTCCCCAAGTGTATATTTATGTCATGTACAAAAGTTTTTCACATAGTTGTCCCTGTTACCTTCTTGAAAGACGACGCACTGAAGGACGGTGCCGTTTGCATTTTCATTAACCCATCTTTGCGAGTGGAACAAGGAGATTCTGAAGGTCGGTGCCGCCGGCGTTCTCCGCCCAATATTTAGCTCTTATGGGCTGAAGGCTTTCTCCGGGCAGATAGTCACTCTGAGGGTATTCGAAGACGACGCACTTATCAAAGATCTAATAGATTCTTATCCAGACGGCCATGCCAAGGTCTTGATGATCGACGGTGGGGGGAGCATATGATGCTCCATTGTCAGTAGAGTGTCTTGTTAAGAAAGCATGGAAGAAAAGGTGGTCGGAAATTGTCCTTAATGGATGCGTTTGGGAAGTCTGTGAAATAAAAAATTGTTACATCGGGGTTCTGGCATTGGGCTCGAACCCAATGATGGGGGAGACGAAGACAAAGGGAGGTGGGGAGATGAACATTCAAGTGAACGTGGCCGGACGAAAGATCAGTCAGGGCAATTGGTTGTATGCAGACCAAGACGGTGTCCTTCTCTCAAACAGAGCTCTCTTCTTCTTAAGAACAATTGGCTACGCTTTCCTTTTAGAAAGATTCATTCTTGACAACAAAGTGCTTTGAATCAAGTCCGGGTTTCAAGTTCTACAACAAAACTATGAGAGTTGCTACTTCATACATTCCCATGAGATCTATTTTACAGGAAGAATCTTTATGGAAGAGAGGTCAAGAATGAATCTTTCTCAAAGGAGAGCGTAGCCAATTTCCCTTAAGAGGAGTGCTTTTTTGAGAGACTATGAGCTCAGAATTGACTTGCATTAGACTCGTATAGTCAATACGAATAAAACAAAATTCATTTCGTTCAAATCAGCAGTCATTTAGCGTGAGTGATCATTTCAGGTTGTATGGTTCAGCGCGAACTCCCTGAAATGTCATTTTGAGCATATGAGCTTAAAATTAATTTTAGTTGGTTGCATTAGACTCGTATAGTCAATATGTTTGCAACGAAACTCATTTTGTTCTAACCATAGATCATTTAGTGAAAGTTACCATTTCAGGTTGTGTAGTTCAACGCGATCCCCCCGAAATGTCATTTTGAGCATATGAGCTCAGAATTGACTTTTGTCCGTTGCATTGAATCCGTATAGTGAATAAGAGTGCAATAAAACTCTTTCGTTCAAATCAGAAATCGTTTAGGGTATGTTCGTTTTCCCGGAATTGGAGGAAGGAATTGGAATTGGGTATCCCAATTTCAATTCCGCTGTCTGTTTCGTCAAAGTTAAGGCAGAAATTGAAATTAGAGGAAAACCCATGGATTTTCAAAAATAAAAAAATACCCTTCCCTCAAAACCTAGCCTCCCCATCGGTTTTCCCCAGTTTTCGGAAAGTAGACCGGCCGAATCCCACAGCCGCATCATTCCGCCCCGTATTTCCTGCGCGATCATCTTCTTCAACCAAAGATCCGGCGAACTCACCTTCTTCAAGCACGGTGTCGATTATTGAGGTGTGTATTCTCCTCTACAAGCAAAGCTTCCGCTCCGGCGAACTCACCTCTCCGAGAAGTCTCCCGTGTATGACCCATTTTCCTTCGAGGCGCCGTTATCATTGACCATCTTCCTCATTTCCGACATATCCTCACTTTCGTGCGGCTTCCTTACTCCGGCCAACTTCCTGCTTTTCGTGTGTCTTCCTCCTCGGAAAGCAAGGTTAGGGCAACTTCCTTATTTCTGTCAATTTCTGTCTCCGAATTCTATCTTGCAAACGAACATAAATAATGAAAACTTCAATTCCTGTGACAGAAAACCTTCCTGCAAACGAACAAAGGAATTGGTTTTCTGCCAAAACCAATTTCTCTGCGTCGTAGGTTTTCGGTCAAAATCAATTCCTGCATCTCAATTCCTGCGAAACGAACGCACCCTTAGGGTTCGGATGGCAGGTTTTGGTTTTGAAGAATTGGAATTAAGTAAAACTAAAAACCATTAGGTTTTGGTTTTCCTGAATTCCAATATTGTTGTTCGGCTGCAGGAAGGTTTTCAACTGTAGGAATTGGAATTGGGCAATTTTGTTGTTCGGCTGCAGCATGGAATTCATCCACAGGAATTGCATGAAATAAAAAATTCAATTTAGAAATATAAAAACTGCATGCATAACAAAAAATTTAAAACATAAATATTAATAAACTACTTCAAATAAACATAAACCTAATAACAATGATAACAAAAGAGCCATCAAACATGGAATGTTTCAGTACACTGCATGAAACTAAGAACATCAATCCCAAACTTAATAATATACGACAGTTCGCTAAACATTGAAAGTAGAAATACAACAACAAACTGCGAACAAACAAAAACACGACATCATCATGCGTTCATAAGTCATAGAATTGCAAGTGAAGCCACGTCGTTCTCATGCGGTTTGGTAGTGACATGAACGTATCAAACTTCAACTGACTGGCACCTAGAAGATCCATGGCCTTCGCTAATTCAAGATTCTGCAGATCCGGTAGTTGAGCAGGTGCTTCATAGATTTGAGTCATATTTACTCTCGGAGCTTCACCGCTTCTTGTGATTGCGGCCGCTGCGTTATCCATACTGTCTGCCATTCTATTGATTGCATTTGATATTGTGTCGCCAGGAGTTTGCTTCCTCTTCCTTTGCCTACTGCTGCCTCCTGATGAATACTCTGCTGCGTAGTTGCTTTCTTCATTCATAGACTCCTCATTCAACTCAATGATAGGCTCATTTGCCGTCCCCGCAAATGCACATGTTGCATTGTCATTACCGCACAATATATGTAAGTCCCCCAATTAACGATCACCTTATCTTTGTAGTGCTTCACAGTAGGGTGAGCCTGCACAACATGAGTAAAATAATTTAAACCAATTTATAGAATGCGATAAATGAACATACCTTGACATAATTGGCCCAAACATCTTCACTGTCGACTTTCACGGTATTTTGTTCTCAGTCCCATCCGAAACCACTTGTGTCCAACATTGTGGATACCTCCTTAAAATATTTATTCCATGTCTTCAACCTGGACATGATCTTCTCCTTTGTGAAGTCCAGATTATGTAAATCTTTCATGACCTTGATTGCTGCTGTGAAGGCCACCGCTTTTCATCCATTCGGCGTTTTGTGACCTTTACCGTGCTCCTCGAGCAAAACACTGGAAAGAGTACGATCCATATCATTTGTCCAATGAACATACAATTTCTCCTTCCCTGCCCCGCTTTCCATTTTCTAATCTATGCAAGTATATTCATTACATTAAGATCAAATATTAAGCAAACATATGTATCACTAGCATCAGCTTTAAAACAAACAACATATACAACTGCGCCCAAAAAGTACTTAAATTCATGCATGACTTACAGATAATGTCTATACAAGCATACATACCAAAACTTGAATAAACAACATATATATTTATAAGATCCACTAAATCCCAGTACGGGCTTGATATTCAGTAAACATTGTCATAGCTAAGTTATCTCTAAATTGAGTCCAAACATTTGAATAATGAATTGGATTAATGTTATCATCATATTCGTATATTTCTTCTTCTTCTGACGCTTCGGTGGCTATTAAGTCTGCATCGACCTCGCCAAGCATTTGTAAATCAGTAGCCAGCCGCTTAACAACAAGGAAATTATGTAGGATGCAACGTGCATTTATAATTTGCACCTTTATTTAAATTTCATATTAAGATCCTAAACGAAATACAATGTGAAATCTAAAATTACATTTTTCGCACCTGAACCTGTATATGAAAGAAAGATGGTTCTCGTAGTATTGCCCAACGTTTCTTCAACAACCCAAATGTTCTTTCTATTACATTTCGTTCTCTAGCATGACGTAAATTAAATAACTCATTATAATTAGAAGGGTTGTTTCCTTATGTTGACCACTCCTGTAGATGATAACGCGTTGATCGATACGGTGCAAGAAAACCTGGACCATTGGTGTAACCTGCATCCACTAGGTAATACTTACCTAGCGCATCAATATATTAAATTTTCTAATAAATGGATGATTTTTTTAAAAAAAAATTTGATTATTAACGTCTTACCCGTTGGTACTTCAAAACGATCGGTTCTTTCTAGGGCATTGCGTAAGACTCTTGAATCTGAAGCTTATCCTTCCCAACCAGGTAAAACATATAGAAATCTCCTCTGATTATCACAAACACCTAAGACATTCGTCGTTATTGCTTGCTTTCGATTTCTATATTTGTCATGATCTTTTGCGGGCACTGTCACTTGAATATATGTACCATCTAATGCACCAATGCAATCTTCGAACCATCTTCATCTACGTTCTGACCTAGACTCTGGCAATTTGATGTAGTCTCTACTTAACAGTAACACAGCTTTAAGCACTAAGTTGAAGTGTCTGCTAATAGTATCTGTGGACTGGAGATACGTATATCCAATATCACGAAACTTTCTGTTGTGTGCTATAATATATAGAAATAGTGAGACAGATTCCTTCACCGACACATATTTGGATTCGTATACAATGCCTCTAGAAGATAAAATGTGGCACAATTCACCAAATGGTTGTCTATCCATACGCAATACGCTGAAACAGTTGACCTCTGGACCCTCATATATGCGTTTTAGCAATGAGGACCGTAGGACAATATTCATATCACGATCTACGGGTTCCAGAGGAATATATTCTAACGCTGCCCATGCACAAGCGAGTGCTGTGAGATGCCCGCATTTCATAATATATTCTTTTATTAATTTCTCCCGCAACTCCGCTATATTCATCTAAGATATGACAATGAAATAAAACATTATGTCATGACCACCACATTCATGCAAATAAAGAGATGTATTACAAAAGTTGATGTATTTTTGTGAGATCATACGTTTAAAATTTTCTATGTATCAGCTTCTGAAAAATTAAAGCAGAATACAACACACAATTTTTATTTGTTAGATTGAAGAACACATGAAAACATTGCAGAAAAATCATACATTAGGATGAAGAAGACAATTATAACAAAAAGGATGGAACCTGCAGATCAGCTGAGTTCATATAAATCACAGTGTAAGGGGATATAAAAATATGTAAAGCGAGGGCTAGAATAGACGTTAAAAAACCTCCTCTCCAATAAAATCTATCAAGATACTATCCAAAAAACAGATCTCGGGTTAAGTAATGATATATTGACTACTTCGATTTGCATCGATTTGAATCAATTTGAATGACTGCTTAAAATGATAAGTGTTATTAAGAAATCTTTTGTTGTTGATGAATAGTTTCCATTTTTTACTCGGGACATTGTCAAATTCTCCGCATAATCTGGCTTTGTATGATGAGAGGATATTAAGACCTTAATCGCTAATTTGTCGCAATTTCTCCAGCAATTTCTTCACAAAACAGAGGTGGGCCTAGCTATATTAATGTATGATGAGAGGATATATTGACTGCTTCGATCCAGTTGTAGGATCAAACAGCTACTGCGATGAGGTATGCCTAGCTATTACCTGTTATAGCAAGTTTTGTGAATGGGAGGAGAGGTGTAGCAGAATGCTCTGGGAGTGGGAGAAGATGGCGGAGAGGCGGGACGAGGTTGTCGTCGAAGTAGAGCTCCAGTCGACGAGGTCGTCGCCGGAATAAAGGTCCACAGCAGCGAGAGGCGGGAGGAGGTTGTCGCAAGAAGTAGAGCTCCAGTCGCCGAGGTCGTCGCCGGAATAAAGGTCCACGGCAGCGAGAGGCGGGAGGAGGTTGTCGTCGATCGGCTCTGGAAGCAGAGGTGGGCGAAGGAACATGGCGGCGAAAGGGGGCGGTGAGAGGAGGCAGCGAGCGGGGACGGCGAGAGCGCCAAGGTTGTCGTCGATCGGCTCTGAGAAGGGATGTGGATATCAGCGTCGTGGAGGAGAAACTGGCGGAGAAGGCATTTGGAAATGGCGTCGTGGAGGAGAAACTGTCGGAAAACCCGGATAAAGGAACAAGAATTGCGGACAGGCTCTTTGGCTCAACTTTGCGAGGTGAACCGGGACGTTCTGAAAGCCGGTGTCGCCGAGCTTCTTGAGCCAATCTTTCGTTCGTATGCCCTGGCGGATTTCTCGGGGCAGGTAGTCACGTTGAAGGTCTTGAATGACAAGGCTCTTATTAGTGATCGAGTCTTGTCCGGTTGGCTGTGGCATGATATTGGTAATAAATGGTGGGGGAAGCGCCCACTGCTCCCTCGTGGGAGAATATGTTGTTAGGCTGGCATGTCAGAAAGGCTGGGGGGAATTCTTGTGGACGGATCCGTTTGTGAAGCTTCTGAAATTAAGGCATTCTACAATGGAGTTCTTGTACCGGACTCGAACCCAATTATGGCGGAGATGAAGACAAGCGGAGACGAGGACATGAACGTTCCGGTGAAGGTGGTCGGACGACAGATCATGTTGGGCAATTGGTTTTATGCGGACCAAGATGAAGTACTCCTCTCTGAAACCGAGTTGTCATCTTCTTATGGCAACTGTGTTAGAACGCTATCTGTATTTTTTGCGTCATGTGTCTTTCTTTTCTTTCTTGTATAAATATTGTTGTAAAGTTAGCCACTGAATAAGAATATATGTTATATTGTTTGTCTTTCATTTTTTTTGCCGCTCTGATATTCTGAAGGGAATAAATCGAGATCGTCACTCACGATCTCTTCATCCTTCTTGGATTGTTATTGAGAGAAATCTTAACATGTATCAGAGCCAGGGATTTATAATTTGTTTGGCCGGCCATGTCGGCGGACGGCCATGTCGGCGGCCGACCATGTCGGCGGCCGACCATGTCGGCGGACGGCCATGGCGGCGGACGGCCATGTCGGCGGCCGGCCATGGCGGCGGCCGGCCATGGCGGCGGCCGGCCATGTCGGCGGCCGGCCATGGCGGCGGCCGGCCATGGCGGTGCAACTCGGATTGGTTCGATTCGACTGCACCTAGAATAACCTATTTGACGACGGCCCACGTTACAAAATAAGGCAAATGGAAATTGGACAATGGTTGCTGGCTTTAATAACTCATTTGACGAATGCCGAAGCACGTCAGTGGGAGCATCTCGATATGGGCAGATCACAGATGGTGGAGTTTATGGTTCATGCATTGGCATGCTATTTTGAGATCGGGTTTTTTTTTTTTTTTTTGGCGGCATGAAATCGTCGACGGCGATAGAGTTGAAGACTGTGCATTAGAAGATTGACTGGACTATTTTGGCATGGCGACGATGAACGTTTAGATGTGTCGAAGAGGGGACAGCAGCCCGACTTTGGTTGTCGCGAGTTGGTGGCAGCAAAGTGGTTGTCGAGATGATGTCTTGGAGGTCAAAGACTTTGGCGGGCTGCATAGGCGCGCAAGGTCAAGTCTTGGACGTGCTTCTCGCGAGGTGCTTCAAAGATCACTTTAGAGCCTTAAAGATCTCCTTTGCTTCTCAAAAGTCCCCATGAAAATGGTTCGAAGAACTCATCCAACTCTGAGCCTTGTTGATGCAACCTTCAGTCCAGATTGCTCCCAAGCATGCTCACTACCATCACAATCCAAACGGCCTCTGCGGTCCGAAAAATTTGTTGTAACTAGCGGTGACATGTCAATAGCCCCAGAGGGGATGAACACCGAACTCAAAACTTCTTTAGCTTGGGTGGCCATTGACATGTCACCGCTCGTTACAACAGATTTTTCGGACCGCACAGGCCGTTTGGATTGTGATGGTAGTGAGCATGCTCGGGAGCAATCTGGACTGAATGTTGCGTCAACAAGGGTCAGAGTTGGATGAGTTCTTTGAACCGTTTTCAGGGGGACCTTTGAGAAGCAAAGGAGATCTTCGAGGCTCTAAAGGGATCTTTGAAGCACCTCGCGAGAAGCACCTCACCAAGCCTTGACCTTGTGCGCATGAAATCGTCGACGGCGATAGAGTTGAAGACTGTGCATTAGCAGATTGACTGGACTATTTTGGCATGGCGACGATGAACATTTAGGTGTGTCGAAGAGGGGACAGCAGCCCGACTTTGGTTGTCGCGAGTTGGTGGCAGCAAAGTGGTTGTCGAGATGATATCTTGGAGGTCAAAGACTTTGGAGGGCTGCATAGGCGCGCAAGGTCAAGTCTTGGAGGTGCTTCTCGCGAGGTGCTTCAAAGATCACTTTAGAGCCTTAAAGATCTCCTTTGCTCCTCAAAGGTCCCCATGAAAATGGTTCGAAGAACTCATCCAACTCCGAGCCTTGTTGATGCAACCTTCAGTCCAGATTGCTCCCAAGCATGCTCACTACCATCACAATCCAAACGGCCTCTGCAGTCCGAAAAATTTGTTGTAACTAGCGGTGACATGTCAATAGCCCCAGAGGGGATGAACACCGAACTCAAAACTTTTTTAGCGTGGGTGGCCATTAACATGTCACCGCTCGTTACAACAGATTTTTCGGACCGCAGAGGCCGTTTGGATTGTGATGGTAGTGAGCATGCTCGGGAGCAATCTGGACTGAAGGTTGCGTCAACAAGGCTCGGAGTTGGATGAGTTCTTTGAACCGTTTTCTGGGGGACCTTTGAGAAGCAAAGGAGATCTTCGAGGCTCTAAAGGGATCTTTGAAGCACCTCGCGAGAAGCACCTCGCCAAGCCTTGACCTTGTGCGCCTATGCAGCCCGCCAAAGTCTTCGACCTCCAAGACATCATCTCGACAACCACTTTGCTCCCACCAACTCGCGGCAACCAAAGATGCGCTGCTGCCCCCTCTTCTACACACCTAAATGTTAATCGTCGCCATGCCAAAATAGTGCAGTCAATCAGCTAATGCTCAATCTTCAACTCTATCGCCGTCGACGATATCATGCCGCCTGAAAAAAGAAGAAAACCGAGCTAAAAATAGCATGCCAATGCATGAACCCTAAACTCCACCATCCGCCTATATCGAGATGCTCCCGTTGACGTGCTTCGACATTCATCAAATAGGTTATCAAAGTCAGCAGTCATTGTCGAATTTCCATTTGCCTTATTTTGTAACGTGGGTCATCGTCAAATAGGTTATTCTAGGTGGAATCGAACCAAACCGATCCGAGTTGGACCGACATGGCTGGTGGCCGACATAGCAGAATGCTCTGGGAGTGGGAGAAGATGGCGGAGAGGCGGGACGAGGTTATCGTCGAAGTAGAGCTCCAGTCGACGAGGTCGTCGCCGGAATAAAGGTCCACAGCAGCGAGAGGCGGGAGGAGGTTGTCGCCAGAAGTAGATCTCCAGTCGCCGAGGTCGTCGTCGGAATAAAGGTCCACGGCAGCGAGAGGCGGGAGGAGGTTGTCGTCGATCGGCTCTAGAAGCAGAGGTGGGCGAAGGAACAGGGCGGCGAAAGGGGGCGGTGAGAGAAGGAGGCAGCGAGCGGGGACGGCGAGAGCGCCGAGGTTGTCGTCGATCGGCTCTGAGAAGGGATGTGGATATCAGCGTCGTGGAGGAGAAACTGGCGGAGAAGGCATTTGGAAATGGGCTTCGTGGAGGAGAAACTGGCGGAAAACTCGGATAAAGGCACAAGAATTGCGGACAGGCTCTTTGGCTCAACTTTGCGAGGTGAACCGGGACGTTCTGAAAGCCGGTGTCGCCGACCTTCTTGAGCCAGTCTTTCGTTCGTATGCCCTGGCGGATTTCTCGGGGCAGGCAGTCACGTTGAAGGTCTTGAATGACATGGCTCTTATTGTGATCGAGTCTTGTCCGGCTGGCCGTGGCAGGATATTGGTAATAAATGGGGGGGGGAGCACCCACTGCTCCCTCGTGGGAGAATATGTTGTTAGGCTGGCATGGCAGAAAGGCTGGGGGAAATTCTTGTAGACGGATCCGTTTGTGAAGCTTCTAAAATTAAGGCATTCTACATTAGAGTTCTTGTACCGGACTCGAACCCAATTATGGCGGAGATGAAGACAAGCGGAGACGAGGACATGAACGTTCCGGTGAAGGTGGTCGGACGACCGATCATGTTGGACAATTGGTTTTATGCGGACCAAGATGAAGTACTCCTCTCTGAAACCGAGATGTCATCTTCTTATGGAAACTGTGTTAGAACGTTATCTGTATTTTTTGCGTCATGTGTCTTTATTTTCTTTCTTGTATAAATATTGTTGTAAAGTTAGCCACTGAATAAGAATATATGTTATATTGTTTGTCTTTCATTTTTTTTGCCGCTCTGATATTCTGAAGAGAATAAATCGAGATCGTCACTCAAAATCTCTTCTTCTTTCTTTTTGGATTGTTATTGAGAGAAATCTTAACATGTATCAGAGCCAGGGATTTAGGATTTGTTTGGACGGCCATGTCGGCGGCCGGCCATGTCGACGGCCGGCCATGGCGGCGGCCGGCCATGGCGGCGGCCGGCCATGGCGGTGCAGCTCGGGTTTTTTTCTTTTTTCGGGCGGCATGAAATCGTCGACGGCGATAGATTTGAAGACTGCATTAGCAGATTGACTGGACTATTTTGGCATGGCGACGATGAACGTTTTGGTGTGTCGAAGAGGGGGCAGCAGCCCGTCTTTGCTTGTCGCGAGTTGGTGGGAACAAAGTGATTGTCGAGATGATGTCTTGGAGGTCAAAGACTTTGGCGGGCTGCATAGGCGCGCAAGGTCAAGTATTGGACGTGCTTCTCGCGAGGTGCTTCAAAGATCACTTTAGAGCCTTAAAGATCTTCTTTGCTCCTCAAAGGTCCCCCTGAAAACGGTTCGAAGAACTCATCCAACTCTGAGCCTTGTTGATGCAACCTTCAGTCCAGATTGCTCCCAAGCATGCTCACTACCATCACAATCCAAACGGGCTCTGCGGTCCGAAAAATTTGTTGTAACTAGCGATGACATGTCAATAGCCCCAGAGGGGATGAACACCGAACTCAAAACTTCTTTAGCTTGGGTGGCCATTGACATGTCACCGCTCGTTACAACAGATTTTTCGGACCGCAGAGGCCGTTTGGATTGTGATGGTAGTGAGCATGCTCGGGATCAATCTGGACTGAAGGTTGCGTCAACAAGGCTCGGAGTTGGATGAGTTCTTCGAACCGTTTTCAGGGGGACCTTTGAGAAGCAAAGGAGATCCTTGAGGCTCTAAAGGGATCTTTGAAGCACCTCGCGAGAAGCACCTCACCAAGACTTGACCTTGCGCGCCTATGCAGCCCGCCAAAGTCTTCGACCTCCAAGACATCATCTCGACAACCACTTTGCTACCACCAACTCGCGGCAACCAAAGATGTGTTGCTGCCCCCTCTTCGACACACCTAAATGTTAATCTTCGTCATGACAAAATAGTTCAGTCAATCTGCTAATGCGCAATCTTCAACTCTATCGCCGTCGACGATATCATGTCGCCTGAAAAAAGAAGAAAACTGAGCTCAAAATAGCATGCCAATGCATGAACCCTAAACTCCACCATCTGCCCATATCGAGATGCTCCCGTTGACGTGCTTCGGCATTCGTCAAATGGGTTATCAAAGTCAGCAGTCATTGTCGAATTTCCATTTGCCTTATTTTGTAACGTGGGTCATCGTCAAATAGGTTATTCTAGGTGGAATCGAACCAAACCGATCCGAGTTGGACCGACATGGCTGGTCGCCGACATGGCCGGGCGCCGACATGGCACGACGCCGCCATGGCCGGCTACCGACATGGCCGGCCACCGACATGGCCGGCCTCCGACATGGCCGACCAAACAAAGACTAAATCTCTGGCTCTGATACATGTTAAGATTTCTCTCAATAACAATCCAAGAAGGAAGAAGAGATCGTGAGTGACGATCTCGATTTCTTCCCTTCAAAATATCAGAGCGGCAAAAAAAAAATTAAAAAACAGATACAGTATAACATATATTCTTATTCAATGGCTAAGTGTACGCCAGTATTTATACAATAAAGAAAAGAAAGACACATGACCCAAAAAATAGAGATAGCATTGTAGCACAGTTGCCTTAAAAAGAGGACGGCTCAGTTTCGGAAAAAAGTACTCCATCTTGGTCCGCATACAATCAATTTCCCTCCATGATTTGTCGTCCGACCACCTTCACCGGAACGTTCATGTCCTCGTGTGTTTTTGTCTTCATCTCCGCCATAATTGGGTTCGAGCCCGGTGCAAGAACCTCAATGCAGAATGCCTTAATTTCAGAAACTTCATGAACGGATCCGTCTACAAGAATTCTCCCCAGCCTTTCTGCCATGTCAGTCTAACAAGATATTCTCCCACGTGGGAGCAGTGGGTGCTCCCCCCACCATCTATTACCAATATCCTGCCACGGCCGACCGGGCAAGACTCGATTAGATCTCTAATAAGAGCCTTGTCATTCAAGACCTTCAACGTGACTACCTGCCCCCGAGAAATCCGTCAGGGCATACGAACGAAAGATTGGCTCAAGAAGGTCGGCGGCACTGGTTTTCAGAACGTCCTTGTTCACCTCGAGAAGTTGAGCCAAAGAAGGGGGCATGACTGTGTACGCTTCAAGAAGGCAAGCAGAAAAATGATGTGATTGATGTGATGTTTGTATTTGTATATATAGGACTACAAGCTACTCTGTTGTGAACCACTCGCGTGCGCACAGTGCAAACTCGCCATCGCAGCCATTCAATTGAAGCGGGGTGCAATTTGCTTGGAGGGAATTAGAGGGAACTTTATATATACACACACACACAGACACACACACACACACACACAAGCAGTCGTGCAAGGGGGACCTCATGCGGGCAACATTCGTCGTGAGGGCGACATTTATCATGGGGTCGACATTTGTCGTGGGGGCGACATTTGTCGAGGGGTCGACATTTGTCGTGGGGGCGACAATTATCGTGGGGGCGACAATTGTCGTAAAGGTGACTAATGTTGTGGGGGCGACATTCGTAGTAGGGGCAACATTTGTCGTGTGGGTGACATTTGTCATGGGGGCGACTAATGTCGTGGGGACGACATTTGTCGAGGGGGCAACATTTGTCGTAGGTGCGGCATTTGTCGTGAGGGCAACAATTGTCGTGGGGGCAGCAATTGTCGTGGGGCAACAATTATCGTGGGTGCCGCATTTGTCGTGGAGGGGACATTTGTTGTGGGGTCACATTTGTCGTGGGGACCACATTTGTCGTGGGGACCACATTTGTCATGCGGCGACAAATGTCGTGGGGGCGACATTTATCGTGGGGGCGACATTTGTCCTGGGGACAACATTTATCGTGTCGGCGACATTTGTCGTGAGGCGACAAATGTCGTGGGGGCGACATTTATCGCGGAGGCAACAAATATCTTAGGGGCAACATTTGTCGCAGGGGCGACGTTTGTCGTGGGAGCGACAATTGCCGGGGGCAGTAATTGTCTCATCGCAAGCGGCTTCTCCTCTCTGTTGCGGGTTCTGCATATTGATCGCGGCACCTTTTGTGTCGCTGGTGTGCTCGCCGAGACCGTGCGGTATCCCTTGCTTAGTCGTTGCGGCCTCCCTTCCCACTGCTGCTTTCCCTACCCGCTGCGACTTCCCCTCCCATCTTTTTCCTGGTCTATGCGGGCTTCCCGCGCGGACTTCTCTTAGCCGTTGCGGCTTCTCTACCCGCCGCGGGCTCCGCATCTTGGTCGCGGCCTCCTGACCGCTGGTGTGTCGACACCGAGACCGTGCAACTTCTCTTCTTCTCCTCTCCGCTTCAGGTTGCGGTTTGTCTCTTCTCGAGCGTCATGTTCTCGCTGATGCAGCTGGTTCTCGCCGCTGCTTATTCTCGTGTTGCTGCCTCTTCTCGCGTGGCTTGTTCTCGTCGTTGCGGCTTGTTCTCGCCGTTGCGGCTTGTTCTCGCCACTGCTTGTTCTCCCGCGGCCGTATCTTCTCGTTGTTCTCAGTGCCTTCTCCGTTGTAGCCGCTGGTTTTGTCCTCAAGCCGCGTGCCTTCTTGCTGCCCGGTTTCCGTGCCTAGCTGCAGATCAGGATTATGGCATCCCACTCCACCACTGCTGATGATATTGCTGCGTTGCGTGCTCAACTCCGTCAGCTTGAAGGGTTGGTTAGTCGCTCCTCTAGCTCCGTGGCCTCGATCTTCAAGGAAGGTATATCGTGTCTCTCACATAGCTCTCACTGGATTGTGAACTCGGGTGTTACACATCGTCTCTCTCCGCAGCAGCCGCCCAAATACTTAGACAGTGCTTACCCCGAGCACATCACTGTGGCCAATGGTGACACAATCTTGGTTTTTGGCACTGCTCATCTACCTCTTACTCCTTCCCTCTCCTTATCAAGGGACTTGCTTGACTTTCAGCACCGCAAATCACCCCCAGACCGACGGCCAAACAGAGATTCTTAATCGCGGTGTGGTGACCTACCTCCGATGTTTCGTCATGGACGAGCCTCGGACTTGGACCAAGAGCCCTGAAGTGTGTTTTTGTTAGGTATTGACTACCTAAAAAGGGTTTGTATATTGGAGTCCTGTGGAGAGAAAGTTATTCATCAGCATGAATGTCACATTTAGATAGTTTGAGTCATATTGCTCCTCTTCGATTGAGTCATCTCTTGGAAAATCACTCCGTATAAATAATATGAGATGAGAGGAGGATAATTGTGGTGGTGAGAGGCAGATAGTGAGTATTGTTGTCTCATGTGCCAAATGAAGTGTGGAAATACACTAGATAAGAGAAAAATAAATGATAATTTTATTAATTTCTCAATTGTGTTCACGTATATTCAGGTATTTGTACATTTATATAGGAAGAGAGAGAAAAGAGGAAATCCCAATTTAAGATGCGGGACAAAATATAAAGGAGGAAGTGAGTTCTAGATGAGCCTTATATTAGGCCTTTACATATTTCCTTCAACACTCCCCCGCAAGATGGAGCATACTGAGACATAATATACTACTTGTCCAACATCAAACTACTTGTCCATACACATCAGAGCAGAATATAGTAGCGAAGCGGAAGAGCAGACACCTTCTGGACGTAGCTCAGAGTATAATGATAACAATAAAGGTGCCAAAACACTTGTGGGAACAAGTCGAGCTAACAACGACCTATTTAATGAATCAGACACCCACACAAATATTGGACCGGAAGTCTCCGATTGAGATGATGCGAGGAAATAATGAAGATATTCTTCCCCTCAAGACCTTTGGTTGTGCGTGTTTTGTGCATAACAAAAGATCAAATGTGAAAATATTGGATCCAAGAGCCCTGAAGTGTGTTTTTGTTAGGTATTAGACTACTTAAAAGGGGTTTGTATATTGGAGTTTTGTGGAGAGAAAGCTATTCATCGGCATTAATGTTATCATTAAGTGATTTTGCTGAGTTGTGGTTTTATGCAATCTATCTTTCTCATTATTATTGGAACTTACTCTACTTTATTTTGTTAATGTCTCGTGCACTATCTTGAAATTATTTTTATTTAACAAAACAATGCTATTTCAAATTGATCCCTCGTGTCAGATGCGGACCCACGGAACAGATGCCCCCCCCCCCCCGAATTATTATTGGAACATACTCTATATTTTTTTAATGTCTAGTGCACTATCTTGAAATTTTTTTTATTTTACAAAACAATGATATTTCAAATTGATCCCTCGTGTCAGATGCGGTCCCCCGCGACAGATGCCCCCCCCCCCCCCCCCCCCCCCCCGTGATAGATGTCGCCCCCCTCGACAGATGTTGCACCCGCGACAAACGTCTCCCCCCTCGACAACTCTCGCTCCTAAGACAAATGTCGCACTCATGACAATTACCGCTCCTGGCAATTGTCGCCCCCACCACAAATGTCGCCCCGCGGCAAATGTCGCCCCCGCGGCAAATGTCGCACCCACGACATTTGTCGCCCCACGATAAATGTCGCCCCCACGACATTTGTCACCGCATGACAAATGTCGTCCCCGCGACAAATGTGGTCCCCACAAAAAATGTGACCCGCACGACAAATGTCGCCCCCACGACAAATGCCCCCCACGACAAATGTTGCCCCCACAACAATTGCCTCTCCTACGACAATTGTTGCCCTCACAACAATTGTGGCACCCACGACAAATGTTGACCCCTCGACAAATATCGCCTCCACAACATTAATCGCACCCACGACAAATGTCCCCCCACGACAAATGTCGCCCCTCGACATTAGTCGCCCCCACGACGAATTTCGACAGCACGACATTAGTCGCCCCCACGACAAATGTCGCCCACTCGACAAATGTCGCTCACACGACATTATTCGCCCAGAAGACAAATGTCGGCTCCATGATAAATGTCGTCTCTCGACATTTGTCGCCCCCACGACGAATGTTGCCCGCACAGGGTCCCCCGTGCACGACTGCTTGTATGTATGTGTGTATATATATATAACCTTCTCTCTAATTCCCTCTAAGAAAATTGCACCTTTGTTCAATTGAATGGCGAGTTCGCACTGTGCGCATACAAATATCGCATCAATCACATCATTTTTTTGCGTGCCTTCTTGAAGCGTACACAGCCATACCCCCTTCTTTGGCTCAACTTTGCGAGGGGAACGGTGACGTTCTGAAAGCCGGTGTCGCCGACCTTCTTGAGCCAATCTTTCGTTCGTATGCCCTGGCGGATTTCTCGGGGCAGGTAGTCACGTTGAAGGTCTTGAATGATAAGGCACTTATTAGAGATCGAGTCTTGCCCGGTTGGCCGTGGCAGGATATTGGTAATAAATGGTGGGGGGAGCACCCACTGCTCCCTCGTGGGAGAATATGTTGTTAGGCTGGCATGGCAGAAAGGCTGGGGGGAATTCTTGTCGACGGATCCGTTTGTGAAGTTTCTGAAATTAAGGCATTTTACATTGGAGTTCTTGTAGCAGACTCGAACTCAATTATGGCGGAGATGAAGACAAGCGGAGACGAGAACATGAACGTTCCGGTGAAGGTGGTCGGACGACAGATCATGTTGGGCAATTGGTTTTATGCGGACCAAGATGAAGTACTCCTCTCTGAAACCGAGTTGTCCTCTTCTTATGGCAACTATGTTAGAACGCTATCTGTATTTTTTGCGTCATGTGTCTTTCTTTTCTTTCTTGTACAAATATTGTTGTACAGTTAGCCACTGAATAAGAATATATGTTATATTGTTTGTCTTTCATTTTTTTTTGCCGCTCTGATATTCTGAAGGGAATAAATCGAGATCGTCACTCACGCTCTCTTCTTCCTTCTTCTTGGATTGTTATTGAGAGAAATCTTAACGTGTATCAGAGCCAGGGATTTAGGATTTGTTTAGCCGGCCATGTCGGCGGACGACCAGGTCGACGGCAGGCCATGTCGGCGGCCGGCCATGGCGGCGGCCGGCCATGTCGGTGCAACTCAGATCGGTTCGGTTCGACTCCACCTAGAATAACCTATTTGACGACGGCCCACGTTACAAAATAAGGCAAATGGAAATTGGACGATGGTTGCTGGCTTTAATAACCCATTTGACGAATGCCGAAGCACGTCAGTGGGAGCATCTCGTTATGGGCAGATCACAGATAATGGAGTTTATGGTTCATGCATTGACTGGACTATTTTGGCATAGCGGCGATGAACGTTTAGGTGTGTCGAAGAGGGGGCAGCAGCCCTTCTTTGGTTGTCGCGAGTTGGTGGCAGCAAAGTGATTGTCGAGATGATGTCTTGGAGGTCAAAGACTTTGGCGGGCTGCATAGGCGCGCAAGGTCAAGTTTTGGAGGTGCTTCTCGCGAGGTGCTTCAAAGATCACTTTAGAGCCTTAAAGATCTTCTTTGCTCCTCAAAGGTCCCCCTGAAAACGGTTCGAAGAACTCGTCCAACTCTGAGCCTTGTTGATGCAACCTTCAGTCCAGATTGCTCACAAGCATGTTCACTACCATCACAATCCAAACGGCCTCTGCGGTCTGAAAACTTTGTTGTAACTAGCGGTGACATGTCAATAGCCCCAGAGGGGATGAACACCGAACTCAAAACTTCTTTAGCTTGGGTGTCCATTGACATGTCACCGCTCGTTACAACAGATTTTTCGGACCGCAGAGGCCGTTTGGATTGTGATGGTAGTGAGCATGCTCGGGAGCAATCTGGACTGAAGGTTGCGTCAACAAGGCTCGGAGTTGGATGAGTTCTTCGAACCGTTTTCAGGGGGACCTTTGAGAAGCAAAGAAGATCTTTGAGGCTCTAAAGGGATCTTTGAAGCACCTCGCGAGAAGCACCTCACCAAGACTTGACCTGGCGCGCCTATGCAGCCCGCCAAAGTCTTCGACCTCCAAGACATCATCTCGACAACCACTTTGCTACCACCAACTCGCGGCAACCAAAGATGCGCTGCTGCCCCCTCTTCGACACACCTAAATGTTAATCGTCGCCATGCCAAAATAGTCCAGTCAATCTGCTAATGCTCAATCTTCAACTCTATCGCCGTCGACGATATCATGCCGCCTGAAAAAAGAAGAAAACCGAGCTCAAAATAGCATGCCAATGCATGAACCCTAAACTCCACCATCTGCCCATATCGAGATGCTCCCGTTGACGTGCTTCGGCATTCGTCAAATGGGTTATCAAAGTCAGCAGTCATTGTCGAATTTTCATTTGCCTTATTTTGTAACGTGGGTCATCGTCAAATAGGTTATTCTAGGTGGAATCGAACCAAACCGATCCGAGTTGGACCGACATGGCCGGTCGCCGACATGGCCGGGCGCCGACATGGCCGGGCGCCGACATGGCACGACGCCAACATGGCCGGCCACCGACATGGCCGGCCTCCGACATGGCCGGCCAAACAAAGACTAAATCTCTGGCTCTGATACATGTTAAGATTTCTCTCAATAACAATCCAAGAAGAAGGAAGAAGAGATCGTGAGTGACGATCTCGATTTCTTCCCTTCAGAATATCAGAGCGGCAAAAAAAAAATTAAAAAACAGATACAGTATAACATATATTCTTATTCAATGGCTAAGTGTACAGCAGTATTTATACAAGAAAGAAAAGAAAGACACATGACCCAAAAAATAGAGATAGCATTCTAGCACAGTTGCCTTAAGAAGAGAAGGACGGCTCAGTTTCGGAAAAAAGTACTCCATCTTGGTCCGCATACAACCAATTTCCCTCCATGATTTGTCGTCCGGCCACCTTCACCGGAACGTTCATGTCCTCGTGTGTTTTTGTCTTCATCTCCGCCATAATTGGGTTCGAGCCCGGTGCAAGAACCTCAATGCAGAATGCCTTAATTTCAGAAACTTCATGAACGGATCCGTCTACAAGAATTCTCCCCAGCCTTTCTGCCATGTCAGCCTAACAAGATATTCTCCCACGTGGGAGCAGTGGGTGCTCCCCCCACCATCTATTACCAATATCCTGCCACGGCCGACCGGGCAAGACTCGATTAGATCTCTAATAAGAGCCTTGTCATTCAAGACCTTCAACGTGACTACCTGCCCCCGAGAAATCCGCCAGGGCATACGAACGAAAGATTGGCTCAAGAAGGTCGGCGGCACTGGTTTTCAGAACGTCCTTATTCACCTCGAGAAGTTGAGCCAAAGAAGGGGGCATGACTGTGTACGCTTCAAGAAGACAAGCAGAAAAATGATGTGATTGATGTGATGTTTGTATTTGTATATATAGGACTACAAGCTACTCTGTTCTGAACCACTCGCGTGCGCACAGTGCAAACTCGCCATCGCAGCCATTCAATTGAAGCGGGGTGCAATTTGCTTGGAGGGAATTAGAGGGAACTTTATATATATATACACACACACACACAAGCAGTCGTGCAAGGGGGACCCCGTGCGAACAACATTCGTCGTGGGGGCGACATTTATCATGGGGTCGACATTTGTCGTGGGGGCGACATTTGTCGAGGGGTCGACATTTGTCGTGGGGGCGACAATTGTCGTGAAGGTGACTAATGTCGTGGGGGCGACATTCGTAGTAGGGGCAACATTTGTCGTGTGGGTGACATTTGTCATGGGGGCGACTAATGTCGTGGGGACGACATTTGTCGAGGGGGCAACATTTGTCGTAGGTGCGGCATTTGTCGTGAGGGCAACAATTGTCGTGGGGGCAGCAATTGTCGTGGGGCAACAATTATCGTAGGAGTGCAGCATTTGTCGGTGATGTTGCATTGGGGGGGACTCCGTGCATTTGTTGTGGGGTCACATAACCCAAAGGTGCACCGGGAAAACTGGGCGGACACGAGGTCGTGGGGACTTGAACACGAGGTTATGTGATTTGTCGTGAGGACCACATTTGTCATGTCGTCCGGTTGCGGCGACTCGCCGTTGGCAAATGTCGTGCTTAATTTGGGACGACATTGCCGTCCAAGAGGCGGTTATCGGAATGTGGCTTTATTTGGGCGACATTTGTCCTGGGGACAACATTTATCATGACGGCGACATTTGTCGTGAGGCGACAAATGTCGTGGGGGGGTGACATTTGTCGCGGAGTATTTTGTAATAACATTCAACAAATATCTTGGGGGCAACTTTAATAAATTTGTCGCAGGGGTTTCCATACGACGTTTGTCGTGGGGGCGACAATTGCCGAGGGCAGTAATTGTCTCATCGCAAGCGGCTTCTCCTCTCTGTTGCGGGTTCTGCATATTGATCGGGGCACCTTTTGTGTCGCTGGTGTGCTCACCGAGACCGTGCAGTATCCCTTGCTTAGTCGTTGCGGCCTCCCTTCCCACTGCTGCTTTCCCTACCCGCTGCGACTTCCCCTCCCGTCTTTTTCCTGGTCTATGCGGGCTTCCCGCGCGGACTTCTCTTAGCCGTTGCGGCTTCTCTACCCGCCGCGGGCTCCGCATCTTGGTCGCGGCCTCCTGACCGCTGGTGTGTTGACACCGAGACCGTGCAACTTCTCTTCTTCTCCTCTCCGCTTCAGGTTGCGGTTTGTCTCTTCTCGAGCGGCATGTTCTCGCTGATGCAGCTGGTTCTCGCCGTTGCTTATTCTCGTGTTGCTGCCTCTTCTCGCGTGGCTTGTTCTCGTCGTTGCGGCTTGTTCTCGCCACTGCTTGTTCTCTCGCGGCTGTATCTTCTTGTTGTTCTCAGTGCCTTCTCCGTTGTAGCCGCTGGTTTTGTCCTCAAGCCGCGTGCCTTCTTGCCGCCCGGTTTCCGTGCCTAGCTGCAGATCAGGATTATGGCATCCCACTCCACCACTGCTGATGATATTGATGTGTTGCGTGCTCAACTCCGTCAGCTTGAAGGGTTGGTTAGTCGCTCCTCTAGCTCCGTGGCCTCGATCTTCAAGGAAGGTATATCGTGTCTCTCACATAGCTCTCACTGGATTGTGAACTCGGGTGTTACACATAGTCTCTCTCCGCAGCAGCCGCCCAAATACTTAGACAGTGCTTACCCCGAGCACATCACTGTGGTCAATGGTGACACAATCTTGGTTTCTGGCACTGCTCATCTGCCTCTTACTCCTTCCCTCTCCTTATCAAGGGACTTGCTTGACTTTCAGCACCGCAAATCACCCCCAGACCGACGGCCAAACAGAGGTTCTTAATCGCGGTGTGGTGACCTACCTCCGATGTTTCGTCATTGACGAGCCTCGGACTTGGACCAAGAGCCCTGAAGTGTGTTTTTGTTAGGTATTGACTACCTAAAAAGGGTTTGTATATTGGAGTCCTGTGGAGAGAAAGTTATTCATCAGCATGAATGTCACATTTAGAGAGTTTGAGTCATATTGCTCCTCTTCGATTGAGTCATCTCTTGGAAAATCACTCCGTATAAATAATATGAGATGAGAGGAGGATAATTGTGGTGGTGAGAGGCAGATAGTGAGTATATGTTGTCTCATGTGCCAAATGAAGTGTGGAAATACACCAGATAAGAGAAAAATAAATGATAATTTTATTAATTTCTCAATTGTGTTCACGTATATTCAGGTATTTGTACATTTATATAGGAAGAGAGAGAAAAGAGGAAATCCCAATTTAAGATGCGGGACAAAATATAAAGGAGGAAGTGAGTTCTAGATGAGCCTTATATTGGGCCTTTACATATTTCCTTCAACACTCCCCCGCAAGATGGAGCATACTGAGACATAATATACTACTTGTCCAACATCAAATTACTTGTCCATACACATCAGAGCAGAATATAGTAGCGAAGCGGAAGAGCAGACACCTTCTGGACGTAGCTCAGAGTATAATGATAACAATAAAGGTGCCAAAACACTTGTGGGGACAAGTCGAGCTAACAACGACCTATTTAATGAATCAGACACCCACACAAATATTGGACCGGAAGTCTCCGATTGAGATGCTGCGAGGAAATAATGAAGATATTCTTCCCCTCAAGACCTTTGGTTGTGCGTGTTTTGTGCATAACAAAAGATCAAATGTGAAAATATTGGATCCAAGAGCCCTGAAGTGTGTTTTTGTTAGGTATTAGACTACTTAAAAGGGGTTTGTATATTGGAGTTTTGTGTAGAGAAAGTTATTCATCGGCATTAATGTTATCATTAAGTGATTTTGCTGAGTTGTGGTTTTATGCAATCTATCTTTCTCATTATTATTGGAACTTACTCTACTTTATTTTGTTAAAGTCCCGTGCACGATCTTGAAATTATTTTTATTTAACAAAACAATGCTATTTCAAATTGATCCCTCGTGTCAGATGCGGACCCCCGCAACAGATGCCCCCCCCCCCGGAATTATTATTGGAACATACTCTACTTTATTTTTTTTAATGTCTAGTGCACTATCTTGAAATTATTTTTATTTTACAAAGCAATGATATTTCAAATTGATCCCTCGTGTCAGATGCGGTCCCCCGCGACAGATGCCACCCCCCCCCCCCGTGATAGATGTCGCCCACCTCGACAGATGTTGCACCCGCGACAAACGTCTCCCCCCTCGACAACTGTCGCTCCTAAGACAAATGTCGCACTCACGACAATTACCGCCCCCGGCAATTGTCGCCCCGACGGCAAATGTCGCCCCCGCGGCAAATGTCGCACCCACGACATTTGTCGCCCCACGATAAATGTCGCCCCCACGACATTTGTCACCGCATGACAAATGTCGTCCCCGCGACAAATGTGGTCTCCATAAAAAATGTGACCCTCACGACAAATGTCACTCCCACGACAAATGTCCCCCCACGACAAATGTTGCCCCCACAACAATTGCCGCCACTACGACAATTGTTGCTCGCACGACAATTGTCGCACCCACGACAAATGTCCCCCCACGACAAATGTCGCCCCTCGACATTAGTCGCCCCCACGACGAATTTCGACCCCACGACAAAAGTCGCCCCCACGACAAATGTCGCCCCCTCGACAAATGTCGCTCACACGACATTATTCGCCCAGAAGACAAATGTCTCCCCCATGATAAATGTCGTCTCTCGACATTTGTCGCCCCCACGATGAATGTTACCCGCACAGGGTCCCCTGTGCACGACTGCTTGTATGTATGTATGTATGTATGTATATATATATATATATATATATATATATATATATATATATATATATATATATATATATATATAAATATATAAATAACCTTCTCTCTAATTCCCTCTAAGAAAATTGCACCTCTGTTCAATTGAATGGCGAGTTCGCACTGTGCGCATACAAATATCGCATCAATCACATCATTTTTCTGCGTGCCTTCTTGAAGCGTACACAGTCAAACCCCCTTCTTTGGCTCAACTTTGCGAGGTGAACGGGGACGTTCTGAAAGCCGGTGCCGCCGACCTTCTTGAGCCAATCTTTCGTTCGTATGCCCTGGCGGATTTCTCGGGGCAGGTAGTCACGTTGAAGGTCTTGAATGACAAGGCTCTTATTAGAGATCGAGTCTTTCCCGGTTGACCGTGGCAGAATATTGGTAATAAATGGTGGGGGGAGCACCCACTGCTCCCTCGTGGGAGAATATGTTGCTAGGCTGGCATGGCAGAAAGGCTGGGGGGAATTCTTGTCGACGGATCCGTTTGTGAAGTTTCTGAAATTAAGGCATTCTACATTGGAGTTCTTGTACCAGACTCGAACCCAATTATGGCGGAGATGAAGACAAGCGGAGACGAGGACATGAACGTTCCGGTGAAGGTGGTCGGACGACAGATCATGTTGGGCAATTGGTTTTATGCGGACCAAGATGAAGTACTCCTCTCTGAAACCGAGTTGTCCTCTTCTTATGGCAACTGTGTTAGAACGCTATCTGTATTTTTTGCGTCATGTGACTTTCTTTTCTTTCTTGTATAAATATTAGTGTACAGTTAGCCACTGAATAAGAATATATGTTATATTGTTTGTCTTTCATTTTTTTTTGCCGCTCTGATATTCTGAAGGGAATAAATCGAGATCGTCACTCACGATCTCTTCTTCCTTCTTCTTGGATTGTTATTGAGAGAAATCTTAACATGTATCAGAGCCAGGGATTTAGGATTTGTCGGCGGACGACCAGGTCGACGGCCGGCCATGTCGGCGGACGACCAGGTCGACGGCCGGCCATGGCGGCGGACGACCAGGTCGGCGGCCGGCCATGGCGGCGGCCGGCCATGGCGGCGGCCGGCCATGGCGGCGGCGGCGGCGGCCATGTCGGCTGCCGGCCATGGCGACGGCCGGCCATGTCGGTGCAACTCAGATCAGTTCGATTCGACTCCACCTAGAATAACCTATTTGACGACGGCCCACGTTACAAAATAAGGCAAATGGAAATTGGACGATGGTTGCTGGCTTTAATAACCCATTTGACGAATGCTGAAGCACGTCAGTGGGAGCATCTCGATATGGGCAGATCACAGATGGTGGAGTTTATGGTTCATGCATTGGCATGCTATTTTGAACTCGGTTTTTTTCTTTTTTCGGGCGGCATGAAATCGTCGACGGCGATAGAGTTGAAGACTGTGCATTAGCAGATTGACTGGACTATTTTGGCATAGCGACGATGAACGTTTAGGTGTGTCGAAGAGGGCGCAGCAGCCCTTCTTTGGTTGTCGCGAGTTGGCGGCAGCAAAGTGATTGTCGAGATGATGTCTTGGAGGTCAAAGACTTTGGCGGGCTGCATAGGCGCGCAAGGTCAAGTCTTGGAGGTGCTTCTCGCGAGGTGCTTCAAAGATCACTTTAGAGCCTTAAAGATCTCCTTTGCTCCTCAAAGGTCCCCCTGAAAACGGTTCGAAGAACTCATCCAACTCTGAGCCTTGTTGATGCAACCTTCAGTCCAGATTGCTCCTGAGCATGCTTACTACCATCACAATCCAAACGGCCTCTGGGGTCCGAAAAATTTGTTGTAACTAGCGGTGACATGTCAATAGCCCCAGAGGGGATGAACACCGAACTCAAAACTTCTTTAGCTTGGGTGGCCATTGACATGTCACCGCTCGTTACAACAGATTTTTCGGACCGCAGAGGCCGTTTGGATTGTGATGGTAGTGAGCATGCTCGGGAGCAATCTGGACTGAAGGTTGCGTCAACAAGGCTCGGAGTTGGATGAGTTCTTCGAACCGTTTTCAGGGGGACCTTTGAGAAGCAAAGGAGATTTTTGAGGCTCTAAAGGCATCTTTGAAGCACCTCGCGAGAAGCACCTCGCGAGAAGCACCTCACCAAGACTTGACCTTGCGCGCCTATGCACCCCGCCAAAGTCTTCGACCTCCAAGACATCATCTCGACAACCACTTTGCTACCACCAACTCGCGGCAACCAAAGATGCGCTGCTGCCCCCTCTTCGACACACCTAAATGTTAATCGTCGCCATGCCAAAATAGTCCAGTCAATCTGCTAATGCTCAATCTTCAACTCTATCGTCGTCGACGATATCATGCCGCCTGAAAAAAGAAGAAAACCGAGCTCAAAATAGCATGTCAATGCATGAACCCTAAACTCCACCATCTGCCCATATCGAGATGCTCCCGTTGACGTGCTTCGGCATTCGTCAAATGGGTTATCAAAGTCAGCAGTCATTGTCGAATTTCCATTTGCCTTATTTTGTAACGTGGGTCATCGTCAAATAGGTTATTCTAGGTGGAATCGAACCAAACCGATCCGAGTTGGACCGACATGGCTGGTCGCCGACATGGTCGGGCGCCGACATGGCCGGGCGCCGACATGGCACGGCGCCGACATGGCCGGCCACCGACATGGCCGGCCTCCGACATGGCCGGCCAAACAAAAACTAAATCTCTGGCTCTGATACATGTTAAGATTTCTCTCAATAACAATCCAAGAAGAAGGAAGAAGAGATCGTGAGTGACGATCTCGATTTCTTCCCTTCAGAATATCAGAGCGGCAAAAAAAATTAAAAAACAGATACAGTATAACATATATTCTTATTCAATGGCTAAGTGTATACAGCAGTATTTATACAAGAAAGAAAAGAAAGACACATGACCCAAAAAATAAAGATAGCATTCTAGCACAGTTGCCTTAAGAAGAGAAGGACGGCTCAGTTTCGGAAAAAAGTACTCCATCTTGGTCCGCATACAACCAATTTCCCTCCATGATTTGTCGTCTGGCCACCTTCACCGGAACGTTCATGTCCTCGTGTGTTTTTGTCTTCATCTCCGCCATAATTGGGTTCGAGTCCGGTGCAAGAACCTCAATGCAGAATGCCTTAATTTCAGAAACTTCATGAACGGATCCGTCTACAAGAATTCTCCCCAGCCTTTCTGTCATGTCAGCCTAACAAGATATTCTCCCACGTGGGAGCAGTGGGTGCTCCCCCCACCATCTATTACCAATATCCTGCCACGGCCGACCGGGCAAGACTCGATTAGATCTCTAATAAGAGCTTTGTCATTCAAGACCTTCAACGTGACTACCTGCCCCCGAG
The DNA here is from genome assembly GCA_039583875.1 of Platanthera guangdongensis. Classification (NCBI taxonomy): domain Eukaryota; kingdom Viridiplantae; phylum Streptophyta; class Magnoliopsida; order Asparagales; family Orchidaceae; genus Platanthera; species Platanthera guangdongensis. Next base: position 17,217,624 of record CM077166.1, on the reverse strand, counting down.
AAATCCGCCAGGGCATACGAACGAAAGATTGGCTCAAGAAGGTCGGCGGCACTGGTTTTCAGAACGTCCTTATTCACCTCGAGAAGTTAAGCCAAAGAAGGGGCATGACTATGTACGCTTCAAGAAGGCAAGCAGAAAAATGATGTGATTGATGTGATGTTTGTATTTGTATATATAGGACTACAAGCTACTCTGTTGTGAACCACTCGCGTGCGCACAGTGCAAACTCGCCATCGCAGCCATTCAATTGAACAGGGGTGCAATTTGCTTGGAGGGAATTAGAGGGAACTTTATATATATATATATATATATATATATATATATATATACACATACACACACACACACACACACAAGCAGTCGTGCAAAGGGGACCCCGTGCGGGCAACATTCGTCGTGGGGGCGACATTTATCATGGGGTCGACATTTGTCGTGGGGGCGACATTTGTCGAGGGGTCGACATTTATCGTGGGGGCGACAATTATCGTGGGGCGACAATTGTCGTGAAGGTGACTAATGTCGTGGGGGCAACATTTGTCGTGTGGGTGACATTTGTCATGGGGGCGACTAATGTCGTGGGGACGACATTTGTCAAGAGGGCAACATTTGTCGTAGGTGCGACATTTGTCGTGAGGGCAACAATTGTTGTGCGGGCAGCAATTGTCGTGTGGCAACAATTATCGTGGGTGCAGCATTTGTCGTGGAGGGGGACATTTGTTGTGGGGTCACATTTGTCGTGGGGACCACATTTGTCGTGGGGACCACATTTGTCATGCGGCGACAAATGTCGTGGAGGCGACATTTATCTTGTGGGCGACATTTGTCCTGGGGACAACATTTATCGTGTCGGCGACATTTGTCGTGAGGCAACAAATGTCGTGGGGGCGACATTTGTCGCGGAGGCAACAAATATCTTGGGGGCAACATTTGTCGCAGGGGCGACGTTTGTCGTGGGGGCGACAATTGCCGGGGGCAGTAATTGTCTCATCGCAAGCGGCTTCTCCTCTCTGTTGCGGGTTCTGCATATTGATCGCGGCACCTTTTTTGTGTCGCTAGTGTGCTCACCGAGACCGTGCGGTATCCCTTGCTTAGTCGTTGCGGCCTCCCTTCCCACTGCTGCTTTCCCTACCCGCTGCGACTTCCCCTCCCGTCTTTTTCCTGGTCTATGCGGGCTTCCCGCGCGGACTTCTCTTAGCTGTTGCGGCTTCTCTACCCGTCGCGGGCTCCGCATCTTGGTCGCGGCCTCCTGACCGCTGGTGTGTTGACACCGAGACCGTGCAACTTCTCTTCTTCTCCTCTCCGCTTCAGATTGCGGTTTGTCTCTTCTCGAGCGGCATGTTCTCGCTGATGCAGCTGGTTCTCGCCGCTGCTTATTCTCGCGTTGCTGCCTCTTCTCGCGTGGCTTGTTCTCGTCGTTGCGGCTTGTTCTCGCCGTTGCGGCTTGTTCTCGCCACTGCTTGTTCTCCCGCGGCTGTATCTTCTCGTTGTTCTCAGTGCCTTCTCCGTTGTAGCCGCTGGTTTTGTCCTCAAGCCGCGTGCCTTCTTGTCGCCCGGTTTCCGTGCCTAGCTGCAGATCAGGATTATGGCATCCCACTCCACCACTGCTGATGATATTGCTGTGTTGCGTGCTCAACTCCGTCAGCTTGAAGGGTTGGTTAGTCGCTCCTCTAGCTCCGTGGCCTCGATCTTCAAGTAAGGTATATCGTGTCTCTCACATAGCTCTCACTAGATTGGGAACTCGGGTGTTACACATGGTCTCTCTCTGTAGCAGCAGCCCAAATACTTAGACAGTACTTACCCGAAGCACATCACTGTGGCCAATGGTGACACAATCTTGGTTGCTGGCACTGCTCATCTGCCTCTTACTCCTTCCCTCTCCTTATCCTCGGTTCTTTAGGTGCATTCTAAAGTAACCATTTGCATTTTTATTTCCCCTATCTGTAATGAAGAAATTATGAAGAAAGATGAAATAAAAAATCTGATATCACAAACCTGAAGCAAACTTTTGCACCAAAAAAGTAAAAAATCTGAAATGCATGGATAACTCATGCACTTGAGCAAATCATTAATTATGAAGAAAGCTGAAATATAAAATCTGTATCACAAAACTGAAGCAAACTTTTGCAACAAAAAAATCTGAAGCAAACTTTTGCACCAAAAAAATCAGAAAATCTGAAATCACAAACTTTTTCAAAAAAATGTGAAATCACAAAGCTTATTTCCAAAAAATATATTCAAAAACTGAAGCAAACAGATGTGCATTTTTATTTCCCCTCTCTTCTTTCATTACATGGATAACTCATACACTTGAGCAAATCATTAATTATATATTGCTTTACTTTTGAGAAATGGTATACTGCAGCACCTGATGAGAAATAAACTCACAGTAAAATAATAAAGTGATAGAAATAGGCAGTGATTTCCAGATCCCTGTTGGTTCTATTGCAGCTGATTTCATAGGGATCAGCCCATATTGCATAAATTTAATATTGATGTGAGTAAAATAGAGATCCGCAGTAAAGATCATTAAATTTATGCAATTTGCTGTGAGTAGAACCCTGAGTAGAACCAATAGGGAAGGCAAATCCCTATTTAATTAACTAACACCTGTAACTATTGCCTATTTCATGATCTATCATGATCTAACACCTGTAAAATAAAGAAATAATCCAGCTGCACAGATCTTTAAATTATATTTTTTGATTCTTTGTGAAAGAAAATACCATTCACTAAACATTAAAGTGAGTACAAAATGTTTAATGATTTCCGTGAAATAAGACCTTAAGAGCATGAAGAAATCACTGCCTATTTTACATTCACTGAAATCACTGCCTATTTTAGAATAAACCACTGAACAACTGAAATTAACCACTGAACAACTGAAATTAACAACTGAAATCAAAACGGTGATCAGGAAATCACTGAACTCCTAAAAAATAGGGATATCTAAACATTTGCAGCAATAGGGATCTGGAAAATCGCTTAAGAGCACTGTAGAGAAGATGAGTGTAGAGAACATCCGCAGATGAGTAATGCTTACCGTGAGGAGTTTGGTTGTAGGAGGAGCTCTGTTGAGGGTATCGAGGAGGAGAAGCTATTGAGGCGAGGCACCGTGGAGAAGATGCTCTGCCGACAGAAGAGAAGCTCTGTTGATGAAGGAGGAGCTATGTCACGATTTGAGGCGGAAGAAGTTGTGGGGAAGGAGCGCCGTGTGTGTAGAAGGGGTAGGGTTATACCTCTGTGTAGAAGGAGCACTACCTTTTGCGGGTGGCAGTCGAGGAAGGATGCCGACGGAGGCGTGCGAAGAGGAGAAAGAAGGACGTCGAAGAAGCGGAAAATCGCTGCACGGAGTTGATTTCGGCCGGATAGCAGGACTGGCGCGATAGCAGGACTGCGGTGGAGGAAGAGAGGAGAAAGCTGGGGTGCCATCTGCTGAGGTTATACATGTTGCCGTGGCGTGTAGCAGAGGAGAAAGCCAGCAGTGTCCGGCGGGAGAGCATGGGGGCGCGGGAAAGCGTGATTGCGGGATCAGCTTTTGCGGGAGAGCAGGGATGGCGTGATGAGCCTGTGAATGCCAGTAATGTTATTTTAATGCCAGCAATGTGGTTCACTACTTTGGTGCGAACCATTGGCGGGCGCACAATGTGAACTCGCATCACAGCCGTCCAATTGCATACCACCGCCTTAGCATCCGACGGCCCAGCCGAAACCGCCGCTGCCATCAGCCGTGGGCTCGCTCGGGGTTCGCTGGCATGCACATAATTGAGTTCCTGGATTTTGAGTTAAATGCCTAATTCCAATTTTATCCTTAATTTGTATGATTAACATTGAAATTGGAATTTTAAAGAATTCCTTCGAATTCTTTTTGAACTAAAAAAATTCATTCCAATCTATATAAAAATGAGACAATTCCGTTCGAGACACGTTTTTTGCCCGGGCGATCATTTTTTCGCCCGGCCGCCCATTTTCGCTCAGTCGCCCGTTTTTCGCTCGGGCGGGCATTTTTCGCCCGTACGAGCGTTTTTTCCCCTGACACGAGTTTTTTTCGCTCTGGCGCACGTTCTTTGCACGAGAGACGCGATTTTCTCCCAGGCGCCCTTTTTTCACCCGGGCCACCATTTTTCACCCGTTTTTTGCCCGGGCTCGCGTTTTTCACCCGGGCCAGTGTTTTTTCCCGGGCGCGAGATTTTTTTTCGCCTGGGTGCGCGTTTTTCGCCCGGGGGCGCGTATTTTCTCCCGAGCGCGTATTTTTGACCGACGCCCGTATTTTCACCTGGCGCGCGTATTTTAGACCCGCGCACGTATTTTTCGCCCGGCCCTAGTATTTACACCCAGGCGCGAGTATTTTCGCCCGGGTGCACCTTTTCTCATCCGGGCGTGTTTTTTGTCGGTGCGCGCGTTCTTCATCCGGGAGCGCGTTTTTCACACGGGCGCTCGTTTTCCTCACGGACACCCGTTTTCGCCCGGGCGCGTGTTTTTTGCTCGTGCGTGGGTTGTTCTCACGGACGCGCATGTTTAACTTGTGCACACATTTTTTGCCCGGGTGCGCATTTTTTTCACACGGGCGCTCATTTTCTTACCTGAGTGAGCGTTTTGTTACCCGGACACATTTTTTCTCCTTAGCACACATTTTTTATCCTTTGCTCATTTTTTGCGCCCAGACACATTTTTTCGGGCACGATTTTGTCACCGAGTGCGCATTTTTCTTAAGTAGAGCCACCGGGTGCTATGCAATCGTGTTGTAACCATGAATGAACGACAATAGTACTTTGTCAGTCAAAGAAAGCACTGTGACTCCGTAGGGGACTGAAAAACCGACCCGGCTCTCACCCCGTGAATCTTTTTGGGGCATGCAGAAACGCCTGTGTTGTAGATCACATGAACTCAGTAGGACACTGTCATTCTCGACACTTCATTCATCAGGGGTCTAGAAACTAGACGGGGCATTGATGACCAAAACTTAAGATGCACATGAATAGTGCAAAGGGCCGCCTTCTCCGGGAGAAATTTCTGTACATTTAAAGTACCGTCAGGTACGTGCGTGGAATGAATTTTTGGGCAAAAATGCATTCATTCTAAAAAAATAAATCACAGAATATTAATCTACGTATTTTTATGGTCATTTTAAGATTAAATATGTATATGCAAGATTATAGATGTCGGATGTCGGGTTCATGTCGGTTTGAGTTTGAAATGTCGGATGTCGGATTGCGGGGGATATATCGGGGATATTTTACAATGTCGGATTTTAATATTTAAATAAATTTATTAATATATATTACACAATTTTTATAAATATGTATAATTGCATACATAATGTATGTTTATAAATTACACAAGAAAGAGTCATCGATTGCAATAAAAGAGATAAAGATCACCAAATGGGAGCTAGATGAAAAAGTAGTCGATACTAGACTTAGTGAGATACACAAAATGAAGCACAAAACAAATTATTTCTGTTTGGTCTCCTCAAAAGGGACAAGCCAGTGCACAAAGCATCGCCGACAGCGAGGGTCCAAGGAAGGATCCACCACAAGGGTGAAATGCAGGCAAACCTCACCCTGCATTTTTGCAAAAGGCTGCTTCCAGGAATCGAACCCGTGACCTCAAGGTCACGCGACATCACCTTAACTGGTGTTTGGTCTCTTCAAAAAATGAAAAAAAATATTTGCGATGCTCTCGACGATATATCGGTCGCGAAATATCGCCTGATATATCGGGTTAAATGGATATATCGGGCGATATTTTCAAAAATGACATATTTGCGTAAAATATTGATGTCGTGGCATTTTACCCCAAAATCTTTATGTCGGCCAACAAGTCGAACATGTCGGACATGTCGGTCGACATCTACATCATTGTGTATATGTTTTGAGGAATTTTTTTAAAAAATTACAATTGTAATTTACAGTTCTAATTTATAACTGCAACTCTTAGTATTTTTACACTTTCAATTTACAGCCGAAAAAATTGTTTTTTTACAGTAATCCTTCATAAGTTACAGTTCTATTTAACACAAAAAAACTAATTTACAGTCCCGCACCGAGAATATGGTATGTTACACGTATAAAACTTTTTCGCATCTTCTCCATGTCAGATGGGTCCATGCGCACCTGATGGTAACCCACACAAAGCTCGAGTTTTAAGAAGAATCTGGCGTCATGGAGCTCATCAAATAGCTCGATCACGGGAACATAAATTTGTTCTTCACAGGATGGCATGCTGTGTTTGTGGGCCAAAGCTACGAGAGGGGCCCACCCCTCCACGTCAGATGTTAAAAAGCTGATCCATCAGTAGACGTTTCTCTCAGAGGGGGCGATGCTCGTAACAGTGGTAAGGTTGGTAGGTGCATGAAACCCCGGGTCGAGGTGCAAACCCTAATGGAGGCTCACAGTAAATATGAGCACCCGATGTGTCGGGAGCATGAAAGTAGCACGAGCGAGAAGAACATGAAACTGCTTCAAATAATCATTAAGGGAGCCAGTTTGTTTGAGGGACACAAGGTTGCCAATCGTCACACAAAGAGGGTTCAAAGTGAAGGTGGCACCTACTCTTGAACTTTTCCCATGTTAAAAGGAGCTACTCTTGAACTTTTCTCATGTCAAAAGGGGCTTCTCCCATTGCAACTGTTAATACCAAAGCAGAGTGGAGCCCATCAAATGAAATGAGGCGACATTGAGCCAGTTTTCCACAGTGTGTGTTGATTCATAAATATTGCACAGACCCGGTTAGTCGTGTCAAGGGGTCTTTGTGACCATCGAAAACCGTAAAGTTCATTTTAACGTCGTGGTGATTTCTGCTACCTTCGGGGTGGTGAGGAGGACATGTCGGCTGGTGGGGGTATGGTACCTCCGCATGAGACGAGTCCGAGGAAACTTGCGGCGAATGCAGAGAGGAATGATTGTGGTCGATGAGGGTCGTAAGGGGCTCCATGAATGATTCATCATCAGTTTGTCGAACATCTTCATCACCTGGGCAGTGGAGAAGTGGTGGCTCTCCATGGAAGTAAATGGCGACACAGGAAAAATGATGTGGGGTGGGGAGGAGGTCAGAGCTTCCTGGAAGGAGGGGCGAGGCTGGCGAAATGGCTCCCAGGATGAGCGCAAGCGAAGCCTGGCGGAGTGGCGAAAAGTTGGTTGGGAGATAGTCGATTGACTGGTGCAGGGAGCGCACAAACACAGCGGCGTCGATCGGCGCTGGAAGGGCACACACGGGGGCGGGATCGTCTGACTGGGTTGGTGCGGAACACGGGGGTGGCGAGGAGGCCTATAAAGCACAACGGATAAATGAATGAAATGTCAACTACCAGAGAATGTTCGGAACTAAACAAGAGATTGTTCATGGCCTTAAGACCCACAAAGCTCTCAAAATAAAGTATAATTGTTTAGAAAAAAGGTACAAACACCCAACAACTTGACTCACAGACCTACACAAAGACTAGACTGAACAAGATTGAGAAGCGGAAGACAGAACGTTACACGCAGCAACTCTAGCGGCCCTCCTACTCCTTACCGTACACTGTAACCATCACAATAAAAGTAGTACAACAAAGATCAGGTACTATGTTATTAAAGACGCAAGGCGCATCGAGGCACAAATGGATCCTGGAGCCTAGGCACAGGCTCGGGACTGAGCCACGTCAGGCGCAAAAATAAAAAATTGATAAGGAGAGACTGCTATGTATTGATTCTTCCATTTTAGCGTCTTGTTTAGTTTAGGCATTCAGGCATGAATGTTCTAAGTATTAATTTTGATGCTCATCGACATAAGTATCCTTCGGTCCTTTCTGCTTAGCTACTTTCTATGGGGATAATCATGAAGATCACAGGCTGAGAGTTTAATTCTGCTCTTGAATAAATTGACTTCAATGTGAGCAATTTCTTTCATTGTAATTTTTGAAAAAAATGTTTATAATATTCATGGATTAGAGATTTATTGGTGAAATGAGATATATGAGAATATGGCATGCAAATGCAATTTTTTGCCGAGAAACCACCTTCCTGCTGCTACAAACAAATTCATATGCCTAATTTGGTTTTATTTCAATTTTGAGGAATAAACAGAAATCTTATACTTTATAAATTATATTTTGAAATATATTTTTTAAAACTTTGCTCATCCTAAACAACACCATTTTCCCCCAAAAAACAATGAGAAATTGTCGTGGTAGTTACAATGAAAGTAAAAAAAAAACGTATTTGTAAATGCTAAAATCAATAGCCTTCTACCTAAAAAGCATTAGGAAAAGTTTATATGAAAATGCCTTAGAAAGCAGCTAAGCAGGAAGGATTGGTCTTATGAATGAAGTGTTGGCTGCAATGGAAACTGTGATGTATGCACTAGTAATGTGTTGGCTCTGACTCCTACTATGAATGAAGAGTTGGACTTGTACCTTTGAGATTTTAAGAGGTTGGTTCCTTGAAAGCAAGAGGCGCGGCGGTCGGAAAGAATAGAGAGCGGCGGGAGAGAGTTTGGGAGTGGCGGGTGAGAGTTTGGGAGCGGAAGGGAGAAAAATCGGCGCGTGAGAATGAAACAAATGAGCCTTACATGGAGAAAAGCCCTAATTAAACTAAACCGGGCGAAGGTTAGACCGGACATTCCCTAAACGCGCCTTAGACGTGCGCCTTGATAACATAGGTCAGCTGTGAGCTGACCATAACTAAATAACAACATCACTCCCCCGGCCATCCTAGCCGATTATTTTGCTAATCGGCAGTAGCGTTGCTGCTCGGCGATAGCTCCCAGGTTCTTACCTTTCTCTGTTAAAAATTGAGGCACTACACTCTAATACCAAGATGAAAGAAGCCCCGAATTGAGACCTCATTTATGGTCGGGAGAGGTGGAAGTCGCCAAGGGGGTTGGAGTTCCCTTTTTTAGATATGCGGGAATCTATAGTCAATGCACGAGGGGGAGGGGGAGAGTCAGTGAACGGATGGTAGGGAAATGGACGAAACAAAAGCCGGTGTCCAAGCAGGTATCTCCACAGCTTCTTGTCATGTCTTAGGAATAACGACTGGGGAAAGGGACGAAACAAAAACCTCATGAATCGGAGTAATATGATGGTAAGTAACAATATTAGAAATAAGATGTTGCGTACAAGTAGCTTTGCCTTTCTTTAGCAATGCAAGAGAGATATACAGATCGACATCATCAGAATCTGAGTCTGAAGTTGGTACTGGTAGAGGAGTTGTGGTAGCATGTGTGCCTAAACGATGGTGATATACGTGGGGAAAAGGAGAAATCATAGTAGATGAGTCTGGTACCGGGATTGGAGCTATGGGTACCGGAGTGGGGGAGCTATGGGTGTTAAAATGGGAAGAGTGGAAAGAATGGACGGGATGGAAGGGAGAATAGGAAGAGGAGTAACATTTGTATCACTGCTACTCTCCCCCAGACGAAACAGGCGAGTCGAAGGCAGAAAATAAGATTTCCCCTCCCGGAAGGTGACATCCATGGTACAAAACATACGCCGTGAAGGAGGGTGATAACAACGATATCCTTTAGTCGTAGAAGAATAGTCAAGAAAGACACAATGTTGAGCCCGAGGGTAAAGTTTGTCGTGATGGGGTTGGTGAACATGCACGAAACAGACACACTCAAAGACATGGGGTGCCAGATGGGAAGTATGAACCACGTCGGAGGTGGAGAGACGAGCTATAGGGGTAGCAAAAGAAAGGATATGAGAAGGAAAACGGTTGATAAGGCGAGCAGTCGTAAGCACCGCATCACTCCAACAGGAATTAGGAAGATGCATAGTGGCTAGGAGATAGGAGCAAACTCAAGGAGGTGTCGATTTTTACGTTCGGTCACTCCGTCCTGAGTAGAGGTATGAACACATGCTTTTTGGTGGATGATACCATGAGTGGTGGGGTAAGAGCCACAGGCACCACGATCATCATACTCCCTCCATTATCACTTTGAAGAACATGAATAGAGGCATTAAACTGGGATTGCGAAAGCAGTGGGAAGCTGACAGTAGAGAGACAAATGGCCATTCTGCGGGTTATGCCTCAGAAGAAACCTTCCCCCTTGGCAGGGTTGGAGAATAGGTAAAGGATCTCAACGGTAAAGGGGTGATGAAATGGCACCATCTCAACAAGCACGTTCAAGTGTCTACTGCCCTTCCTTTTTGGAGAAGTTATAAGATCACCTGACATGCTCGTGCGGTTAGCTGGGCTATGTATGGGAGAGAGAACTTGGCTGAGTTGCAATCAGTTCCGGTCGAGAAGCTTCCCATGCTAACCACCCAAGTTCGCGCCAGGAGTTTGGTCACGGATCATTTCGTAGCCGAAACTCTTGCCGATCTCATCAAAGAGAATGATCGGCTAAAACAGGAAAATGAAAATTTGAGCAAGGTTAACAAGGAATTGAAGAAGGATAATGCAGTAAGAATTTACTTGTCGAGCTTTGTGGTTTGCTTTAACTTAACCGCGGACTCTTACCTTCTCTTTGCAGAAAGCGTATGATGTCTATGACCCATGTGACCAGGTCCACGACCACGACCTTGCCCGCATCTAGAATGAGACAAATGTGTATGAAGTTTGAAACATGCCTCCCAAGAGTGTCCCCTTCGACAACAGTAATCACGGGTGGGTACAAAAGATCTAGGAGTGGGAATATGACCACGACCAACACTGGTCAGAGCAAAATGATCAGGAAGAGCCATAACACTAAGGGACTCGCGACGGTCTTCATCACCCAGAACCATACTGAATGCCTCCTGAAGAGAGGGAAGAGGAGAACGGTGGAGAACATGTGTCTGCACCATATCAAATTTCATATTCAAGTCCATCAAGAAAACATGAAGATGGAAGTGATCATGCTTTTACTTTAATTGAACGACAGCATCAGTGCACATGGGAGTGAAATGTGCAAAGTAGTCCAGCTCTTGATAAAGGCGCTCGAACTCCGAGAAGAACGATGAAATGATCATCGATTCTTGCTGCAATTCCAAAATGCGGCGAGTGAGCTCATAAAACCGGGTGGAACTGCAAATCTGAGAGTACGTTTTGCGAGCACGGGTCCATATATCGAATGTCGAGTCCATCAACATATAGCTCTGATATACCTTTGGAGACATCGAATGCAGGAGTCAAGAAACAACTAGAGAGTTGTCAGAATCCCAATGCTTCTAGGAGAGATCAGTCATGGGGGCTTCTTAATCGTCCCATTGATATACCCTAAACAACTGTTGGCTGCAGATGACATGTTGGGCAGCACGAGAACATTCAAGATAATTCTTGTCATCCAAGAGAACCATGGTAATCTTCAAAGAACTGGAGTGGGCTTGAAGCCGCCGAGGGTCACTCATCAGAGGCTGGATCACACCCGAAGAGGATACCGAAGAATTGGGATGACCTACATTGACGAGGAAGAGGGACAAAATGTCAAGTAGTAGGATCAATTAGCGGCAGTAGCAACGATTGATAAGGAAGCATCAACAGAGAGTGGCAGCAGAGTGTAGCAAGTAGCAGCATCAGTAGGGAACAATGCCAGAGAGTAGCAGGTAGTAACATCAGCAGAGGAGCGATGGAGAGCAGGTAGCAGCATTAGAAGAGGACGACGACTTCACTGGAGACAGTGTCAGCATGAGCAGAAAAAAAAACTAGAGGTCAGCAACATCACTGGAGACGACGACGTTGTTCTCCTCAACATCCGATGGCAGCGTCGGTTCCACCAGCTGGATGCATCAGCGGAACGCGCACACGGAGTCGCTCAAACCAGCAAAGTTGGAGAGACTGGCGCACACAATCAAAAAATAACATGAGTCGTGAGAGGCAAGAATCGCAAGAGATGGGAGTCGCGAGAGCCGGCGCACAGGATTAGGGTTCGTTTGGCTCTGATACCAACTGGAGAGAATAATTCTTCGTTAATCATCGAAGAGAGCACTCACTCATACATATACTTGAGTAAGGGAAAACCTTAAAAAGGAAAAAGACCAAACTACCCCAACCCGGGATTAATACAAATAATGTCAACTTGGAATAAACTAAATATATTACAACTGAGAATACAAACTGTAACCCAGAAATACTTTGTATCTCCATAAAAAAGCATTACAAAGCTAGAAAACACCAGTATTCTATAACAAATATGTAACATTGACATTTGATCTTAAGGGAAAAATACCTTTTGGCACAAATTTCGAATCACTTAGATCTTTTTCACACGTAATCTTACATCATCTGGCAATTCAAACTAACATAAAGTAGAAACAGGTGAGCATAAAATAAATGATATCATACTCTTGCACAAATAACAAAATATATGATACCTGATATTTTAACTTTGCAAATTCCTGAATAAAAGACCAAAGTTCTCTAGAGAATGTATCTGTGGCGATTGAAGTTTTCTCAAAGACACACCATGATTCCTTTTGGCTTGCCCCTTACCAGTCTTTTTAGCAAAGTGATGGGATGCATGTTCCTGAATTCAAGAACAATGTTATATGTGAACAAGTTAAATTATAATCTTGTTTGTTAACTTTCTTTTAGTAATCGATTAATTATTATCAACTTTCTCTGGTTCATGAGTCTGGAGGCAGGGAGAGGGATCGAAGGGAAAAAAGGAATTTCATCCATAAGCTTTTGCACTGGTAATTTGTCTTCTACGGTTCTCTGATTTTAGCGGAATGTAGAACATAAGCAAACATTGTTTTTTTTTTTCTGATTTTTGGAAGCCTGACAGAATAGCAATTTGTTATGACCCCGCACTGGGGCTTGACTTACCATCACCGCCGCACTACGAACACACGAACTAGGGAGAGCGTCCCATATTTCTTCCACGGTTTTTTATTTAATTGTTCATGTATGTGTATATCACATTTTATATTTTTATTTGAATTTTTGTTCTTTCTTACTCAAGGAGGGAAAAGGGGGCTTTGATAATGATTATGCAAGCTATTTCAAATCTCTCTCTCTCTCCAATTCCTTCTCTCCCTCCTCTTCTCTCGCTCCCCCCCGCCCCCTCTCTGTTAATAACCTGTTACGGGTCCTCCATTGGTTATCTTATATTATTATTATTATGAGTCGAGTCGTTGTATCGAGTCAGGTAGCATTTAAGTGTTTTAAATAATTGTTTTATGTTGGTGTTATTTACTATTATGCCATCAGCGCCTATATAGGGGCCTTTGGGGGTCATGTAACTCTTATGCAAAATAAGAATGAAGGTTCTCTTTCTATCTCAAGATTCTTTCTCTCTCTCTATAGTTTTTCTCATCTTCTCCCTCATTTAGGGTTTACCCTCTTGTATCAATGCCTCCTCCCCCCACAATCACCAACACGTAACAACTTGGTATCAGAGGTGTACAACCCCATATTCGCTGGCTGGGACCTAGATGCCCGAAGGACCAGGGTTTGGCTAGCCTTGGGCTAGCTTTAGGCTAGAAGTTGGATCAGACAGGTAGATAGACGAGAGGGTTCCAACCCGGGAGAGAAAGCTTGCGCCCGGGTAAGCGTGATGCCCTCAGAGTTGGCGTTGAGTGAGGCTTTGTCACTCAACGTCATGCAGTTCTTGGCATTGAGTGATGCTTTATCGCTCAACATCATTTCGCCTTTGGCGTTGAGCGAGACTTTGCCACTCAACGCCCTGCAGTTCTTGAAGTTGAGCGAGGTTTTGCCACTCAACGTCCTTTCGCCTTTGGCGTTGAGTGAGGCTTTGTCACTCAACACCCTTTTGCTCTTAGCGTCGAGTCATGTTCCGCCACTCAGCACTCTCAGCGCTTTGCGGCTTGCCCCTGAGTTTCGCATAGGGCAAGCGGAAAGCTTATAGAGTACAGGAAGGGCTTCTGCCCAGTATGGTCCAGAGGTAAATTAGCATGATGCCCTTGGGTCTGCATTTAGCTCCTCAGAACAACGGAATTACGTTGTTAACACACCAAGTTGGGTTGCAAATATCATTTTAGAATAACAGAGTTACACTATTGGCAGACTAGGTACTGGGAGCCTATAAATATGACTCACAGGGTACCTCACTAACCTCAGAAGGAGAGCTTTCATATTTTCTTAAATCAGTTAGTACCTTCTGAGGTACTCCTAGCCCAGCAATTGGCTAAGGAGGGGAAGCGCTCAGAGATCTTCCGGGTTAGTGGAGGGACCTCCCAGCTGGGGCTTAAGGTCAGTTCTTGGTTCTTTGTTACTAGTGAGGGGTCTGGATTTGGGAGAAGTAGGTGTCAGCTACACCCCAAGATCCAAACTCTCGTTAAGGTCAGTTTTTGGATTCAACATTTCTGGTGCGATGAGCGTGGACCGTAGCAGATACAAGAAAATATCAAGCTAAGTCTCATGACTGGAGGTGAAGGCGAAAGAGCTGGCTCGGGAGGTTCTCCCTCTCGGGGAAGTGAGGTGACGTTGGGGATGTAGGAGTACTTCAGGCGGGAAGTCCTGCAGACCATCCACTTGGCCTTCTCAACAAGAAACGAGAGGGCGATGCCCTCGATTCCGGTGGTTGCAGCCCTATTACTGGGCGAAAATGCTCCCGGGCAGCGTCCTGGGAAGGAGGTTCAGGCAGAGGTTGTCGAGGGGGATGTTGTCGGGCGAGAATTTTTCCCGGGCAGGTCAGTGCGGACAGGGCTAGCGATCCAAGATCGCGGGATGTGCCCTCTAGGCAGGCTGTGGGCGGGAGCCCTTTCAGTGAGCTTATCATCTCGACTCCGGTTCCAGATGGGTTTCGGGAGCCAGACATGTCCTACTATACGGGTCGGGACGACCCAGTGCAACATGTGTTGTGGTTTAAGGATGTTGTTTCCATAAGGCAAATGTCGGATGCCTTCAAGTGTAGGCTCTTCGTCATCACTTTGAAGGAGAAGACCAGTGACTAGTTCCACCAGTTGCCTGCGAGTTCAATCTACTATTTTGAGGACCTGCGGCACGGGTTCTTGTTGATGTTCTCAACATCAAAGAAGATGAAGAAGAGTGCGGAGTGCTTGTTTACCATCAAGCAGAAGCCGGAAGAGGGGTTGGGGCGCTATGTGGATAGGTTCCAGGAAGAGATTTTGCAGGTTCAGTAGATGTTGGGGTACACCATGATGCTTGCTTTCACCCAAGGGTTGAGGCTAGGCTTCTTTAGCGTGGAGCTGAAGAGTGTTCCCCTTCTCCTTTGAGGAGCTGATGGAGAGGACGACGAAGGAGATCGAGATCAAGGCTGCCAATCCAGCGTTCGCTAAGAAGCTAGCCAAGTTGGAGGAGGACGATGGGAAGGAGTCGGGAGTAGGGAGACAAAAGGAGCAGAGAGAGGAGAGAAGAAGGGAGGAACCCTGAGGACAGGGGCAATACCAAGGCTGGGGGCAGCGCGAGCCGAACAACTGGTTGGGTTGGAGGCCACAGGATGGTCACCCTGAGGGGCAGGGTGGTGGTTTCCAAGGAAGGGACAACTTCCGCGAGCAAAGGGGTTCAATCAGCTAGCCTGGAGGAAGGGACCGAGGACCCCCCCCCCCCCTCCCGCCGCAGCAAGAGGCTAATGGAGATCGTCAGAGGAAGAGGAGGAAGGAGAAGAGCTCGAGGAGGAGCAAGGAGAAGAGAAGATAGGTGGAGTTGCCCTTTTGTGACTTCCACCAAGAGAAGGGTCACGCAACGTCCACCTGTCCCGAGTTTTTGAGATCATGGGGGCCCGGGGGCAAGTTAAGTAGTCGCCACCCATGAGGATTGAGGAGGTTCTGACAGGAGGAGGAGAGGAGAGGTGCGAGGACCGGGCAGACATGGGGGTCCGAGGAGGGATCGGTGTGATCCACGGGGGAGTGGGGATAGAGGCCACCCATAAGGGGAGCTTCCAAACCATGTACCGAAGGAGCGTCGCCTCGACCTCCCAGACTCCCCCCCCCCAGGAGGAAAAAATCACTTTCTCAGTGAGGGACATGCCCGACTATGAAGACCCATTTTGTGACGCTATGGTGATAGAGACGGCAATAAAGAATTTCACGGTCTCCAGGATTCTGGTAGACAATGGGAGCTCCGTGAATGTAATCTTCAAAAAACCTTTCAATGAGATAAAGATGGATGCCCGAAGGGTTCTAGCCTCGGATGGGCCATTGTTTGGGTTCTCGGGAGAGAGGAAGGAAATCGAAGGGGGGTGGGACTACATGTGACGTTGGGGATGGGGGTCGAGGAACTGTCGGTTCGTCATCGTTGACGCTCCAAGCAACTACAACACAATCTTTGGGAGCCCTCTCATCAACGCCTTTCGTTGCGTCCCCTCCTCGTTTCATCAATGTCTCAAGTTCAATAGTGGAGGAGTGCAGGTCCGGATCAGGGGGGATCCGAAGGTGGCGAGGCAGTGTTATGTGACTGTTGTCAACACCATTTCTTGGATGACTGAGTCGGAGGAGCTGGAGAAGGAGCTGGCGGCGCAGGACGAGGTTGTAGAGGAAGGAATGAGCCAAGGAGAAGCGGGGCGAGGCCCGGGGAGGCGTAGAGGTGGAGCCCCAAGAGAGCCTGGTAGAGGCAATGGATGTTGAGGAAGCAGGAGAGGAGGAAGAGTTGGGGCAGGAGGAGGAGGAGCAGAGGGTCGACAGGGAGCAGTCCCGGCTGGAGCCGGCAGTGGAAGTCGTGGAGATGGAGGTCTTCACCAAGGCAGGGAAGACGGAGATGGTACAGATTAGCGGCGGCCTGAGCCCTGAAGACTGGGCGAGGATGCGGGAGTGCATCCAGAAGAGCGTCGACGTCTTCGCCTGGAGCGCGATAGACATGTCGGGCATTGATGCGGATGTGGCGTGCCACTGTTTAAACCTGGACCCCAAGACGCGTCTCATACTCCCATCCGCCAAAAGATGAGGACCAACACCACCAAGCTGGAGGAACCCATCCGCGAGGAGGTCACGAAGCTTCTCGATGCAGGTTTTTTCTCGGAGATCCAGTATCCAGGTTGGGTCTTCAATGTGGTAATGGTAAAAAAAAGGGATGAGAGGTGGCGTATGTTTGTGTACTTTTCTTTATTAAATAAATCATGCCCTAAGGATTGGTACCTCCTGTCTCGGATCGAAGCGCTGGTTGATTCAGCCGTCGGTTTTTCTATTATGAGTTTTTTGGATGTTTTTTCAAGTTACCATCAGATTCGAATGCACCCTCCGATGTCAAAGATGTCTCCTTCATCACAAGGGAGGGATGCTTCAGCAATAAAATGATGTCCATCGTGCTAAAGAACGCAAGGGCTACCTACCAGTAGGAGTGCCCATAAAAACCGGGCAGGGGGGGCCGGCCGGGCTCGGCCCGGTAAAAGTCCGTTGAGGCCTGGGCCCAGGCTAAGAACGCCCTGATCCCAGGCCGGGTCATGGGGCCTAACAAGGCCCCATATATAAGCATTTGCCCGGCCCGGTGTCAGGCCTGGGCCGGGCTGGGTAAAGCCCGATTTCCTAGACCCGAGCTAAGCCCAGGGCCGGGCCGGGCAAAACCCGGTTTTGAGGCCCGGGCTAAGCCCGGGGCCGGGCCGTGCCCGGCCCCTTTAACGTTGTTTAACAAACTGCTCTTAGAGTCGTTGTTCCAAATGCTACCAGCCCTATTTAATAGGGCTGGCAGCTATAATTATTAAATAATTACTATTAATTATTAAATTATTTTTTTAATAAATATAAAAAAATAATTTTCTTTTGGGTTTTTTAAAAACCTATAAATCCCCCCCCCCACTCCCACCTCTCCCAAGTTTCTCAATCTCACATTCTCACCCCTCCTAAGTCTCACACTCCCCCCCCCACTATTTTTTTTACGTCGAATATGTCATCGACGATAGCGTCTTCATCATCATCAGTCGCTCACGAAGTAGTGGAGCACAAACATACGACGTCAATTTGGGAATATTTCGACAAAGTGAAAGTCGGCTCCGAGCATAAGTCGAAGTGCGAGCAATGCTCAAAATTACTTACTCTCAGTGGCAACTTGACATTCGCAAGACACATTAAGTCTTGCACTGCCCAACAAGCTCCTCCTGATTCCATCCAGGCGTAATTATCTGCATCTGGACAAATATGGACGTACGATCAAGGTCGGCAGCGGGAGCTGCAGGTGAAGAACGTCATCAGACGTGGGTTGTCGTTCAGCCACTACGATGACGAGAAAGAAATCGAGTACATCCACAAAGGGCTACAACCCAAATATCATCAAGTAAGTCGATCTTCCATTAGACGCGACACACTTAAATATTATTTAAAAGCTAAACAATCTTTAATTAATTATTTTGAAAATTTTGAATGTGAGTGAGTTTAACGAGCGACGTTTGGAGAAGTAGTATCAAATTAGGATTATCATATATTTTCATCACTTGTCACTGTATCAATCTCGTTTCCTGGGATCTATATAAGCGTATAATAGGTTTTGAAGGTTTCGAAGTCTCGCACACCGGTGCAACGATTTATCAAATTATTTTAAATTGTTTGCGAGAATTTAAAATAAAAGATAAAATTATGAGTATTTTTTCGACAACACCACAAATAATACAACCGTAATTGAGTGGTTAAAACGTGATTTAAAACCTATGTTAAATTGTATTTTTTTCATACTCGTTGCGTCTGTCACGTTTTAAATTTAGTCGTACAAGATAGTTTAACATATATGGAACCATACATTAATAAAATACGTTTAATGTTACAATTTATTTATAGTTCTAAACAACTACGACAAGATTTTAAAGAATTCGTAAACGCTCGAGGTCAAAAAATTTTGAAACCATTATTTGACATGCCAATTAGATGAAACTCGACATTTATAATGTTAAAACAAGCGATTCGTCAAAAAACACTAATAATGCAATACTATATTATGTTCGATCAACATGAAATAACGAGTCTGATTGGGCTGTTTTAGAAAATTATATGGATCTATTAAAAGTTTTTTATACGACGACAAATTCTTTATCTGGTGTATATTATCCTACTAGCCCGCTAGTTTTTGAAAATATTGTTATTATTTCACAAAAATTAAACTATTTTAAGCAACACGCCGGATGTAGTGGTTTAATAGAAATAATGGAAAACAAAAATTTAAAATATTAAAGAGAAATCACAGTCATGTTTTCTTGCGCCGCCGCTTTGAATCCTCTTTTCGGCGTAGACGACGTAGAAAATTTTATAGAAAAAAAAATTTAATAATTTAAGCATAAATCTAAGTGATTCGGATTTGAATAATCGTAGTATTTTAAATTTTAACACTATTTTTACTGAATGTTATAATTATTATGATAATTTATAAGGATCGCGGCCCCAAGAGGATATGTCACAAACAAAAACACTCAATAGTTTTAAAAATAAAATGTTAGAGTTAGCTTCAAGGAAAAAAACGTGTACATCTAGTAGTTTAAATGTATTAGACTTGTACACAAAAATCCAATTTTGTAATTTTATGAGTACAGACGAACTAAAAATTTTTGATATTTTAAAATGATGGAAAAGTAAAGTAAATACTTATCATATTATGCTCTATATGACCCGAGATTTACTAACGATCCAAGCTAGCACGGTAGCTTCAGAGTCTGCTTTTTCTCTTATTGGCAGGGTGTTGAACGAGCGAAGAAGTCGCCTAAGCGAAGAATCGCTCGAAATCTGCATATGCTACAAGGACCACTTGGATGTGATCAAGAGGAAGCAGCATATTTCATCGATCGATGATAGCTCGTCAGACATGACAGATGAGATAGACGCGATCAACTTAAATTAAAGCTTAAAGATGGCGAGGCGTATTTTTGAAATTTTGTAATTTTTTAAAGATGGTGGACATGTAATTTTATTGTATTTGTAATTTTTGATTTTTCAATCACGAGTAATTTTTTCAGTGTATTTATAATTTTGTATACTTTCGTTAAACATTAATAAAATTATTATTTTTTCTTCCAAAATATGAAACTAATCGTATTTTTTTCAATCACAATATGAAATTAATAGTTTTTTTCATTGTATTTATAGATTATATTTAATTTTTAAAATAAAAAAATAATTTAAAAAAAATCGGGCCCGTGCAAGGCCCGGGCCCGGCCCGACCCGTCCCGACTGTAATCAGGGCCCGGTCCCGGGAGGCCCGGTTTAGGCCCGGGCTCGGGGGGCTTTATGAACATGACTACCTACCAGCATATGATGGATCGGGTGTTCAAAAGTCAGAGGGGTAGGAGCCTGGAGGTTTATGTTGATGATCTCATGGTGAAGAGTGGGGATGTGGGTTCATACCTACTCGACCTGGAGGAGACATTCGCGACCCTGCGGAAGTTCAAGATAAGGATGAACCCCCAGAAATGCGTCTTTGGGGCAAGCCGAGGCAAGTTCCTTGGGCACCTTCTAACCCCAGCAGGGGTAGAGCCTAACCCGGATAAGGTGAAGGTCAACATGGAGTTGGAATCACCGCGCAACGCCAAAGAGGTTCAGCGTTTGACGGGCAAACTCGCCGGGTTCACCATTCTTCAAGGTGCTTCGGAGAAACCAAAAGTTCGAATGGACAAAGGAATGCGAGGTCTTCCAGGCATTGCAGGGTCAACTCTCCCATGCGCCACTCCTTTAGAGCCCAAAGGAGTGGGAGGATCTAGCCTTGTATCTTGGGGTAGGGGCAGTGGTCGTAAGTTCTGTGCTGGTAAGGGAAGAAGGGAAGAAACAACTGTCAATCTACTATGTCAGCAGGATTTTGAAGAAGGCGGAGCTCCGCTACCCCATCCTAGAGAAGTTGGCTTTCTCCCTGATCATCTCGGCCAGGAAGCTTAGGTCGTATTTACAAGCTCATCCAATCAAAGTGGTGACAGACCATCTCCTGTGCAAGATTTTCGAGGGGGGGGGAGCACTCGGGGCGGTTGGCCAAGTGGTTCATCGAGCTCAGTGAGTTTGACATCTCTTTTGTGCCAAGGCTCTCCATTATGGACACAAGTAGTGGTTGATTTCTTGACTGACTACGTAGTAGAGGTGGAGGGAGAGAAGCCACTGCCACGGGAGGCGTGAAAGATGTTGGTTGATAGTGCCTCGGGGAAGCACTCCCTGGGGGAAGGGGTAGTACTGGTAAGCTCTCAAGGGGTCACCATAGAACAGGCGGTGGTGCTGCACTTCCCTGTCACAAACAATCAAGCGGAGTATGAAGCCGTCATAGCCGGGTTTCGGTTGGCCAGGAAGCTCGGGATTCATGACGTAGAAGTGCTTACGGATTCATTAATAGTAGTGTCGTGGATCAGAGGCGAATACGAATCCCGGGAGCCCACCCTCATGAAGTACTTATCTAAGGTGAGGGTGATTATTAGTGGGTTCCGAGCGTTCTCAATCCAGCATGTCCCCAGGGAGGAGAATGAAGCGGCCGATCGGTTGGCCAAGTTTGGACCCCGGGGCGGGGGAACCTTGACCGAGCTGTTTCATCTGGTGATTGAGGAGGGGGAGCTGAGGGAATTGGATCGACGACCCGCGTGGGTGGATCCCTTCATATCCTTCTTCACTACAGGCAACTCCCCCCCCCCCACCCCCACCCCCGAAGGGACTAAGGATGTGAAAGGCTTTAGATACAAAGCAGCACACTATCTCATGCATGAAGGAGGGTTATATCGGAAGATGTTGTCAGGGCTCCTAGCACGATGTGTAGCAGAGGAAGAGATCCCAAGGATCCTGGAGAAAGTACACTCGGGCGAGTGTGACAGTCACTCAGGGAAAAGAACTTTGGAGGCAAGGTGGTTAGACAGGGGTACTTCTGGTCATCCCTGAGGAAGGATACGACGGAGTTTGCAAGGAAGTGCCAAAAGTGTCAACTATACGCCCCTCTCCAACTTTTGCCCACTCAAAGGCTCTGAAGCATCATGACGCCGTGACCTTTTGTCATATGGGGGATGGATTTAGTTGGGTTGTTTCCCCCGACAAGCGGGCAGAGAAGGTTCCTTTTCGTTATGATTGACTACTTTTCAAAATGGCTAGAGGTCAGGGCGTTGGTCAAGGTAACCTCTCAAGTCATCAGAAATTTTGTATGGGGAGAGATCATCTATAGCCATGGGTTGCCTCAGGCCATTGTCATGGACAATGGACCGCAGTTTGCCATCGAGTAGTTCATCAGCTTCTGCACCCAGCTATGAATCGACCTCAGGTTTGCTTCCGTCCACTACCCAAGGAGCAACGGCCAGGTGGAGGCGGCAAACAAGATCATTGTAAAGCTGCTCAAAAAGAAGGTGAAAAACTTGAGGGGGAGCTGGGTGGAGCAACTCCCCTCGGTGTTGTGGGTTTTGCGGACAACCTCAAACACGACCACTGGAGAGACCCCTTTCAAGTTTTCACATGGCTGTGAGACGGTCCTGCCCGTTGAGTTTGAGGTTCAATCCCTGCGAGTTGCGGCTGCCAGCAAAGGAGACGAGACATGGAGGGAGGAGAATGAAGGGGAGCTGCGGCTCTTGCTGGATATGGTGGAAGAACTTCGCGACGTGGTCGCAGTCAGGTGGGAGGAAATCAAGCAGCGAATGGCTAGGTATTTTGATAAACAAGTCAGAATCAAGCAGTTCAAGGAAGGGGATCTAGTCCTGAAGAAAGTCGACGTCGCAGGAAAGTCGGCAGTCGTTGGTAAGCTCAACCCCAATTGGGATGGACCCTACATTGTAGAGAAGGACTTGGGGTCAGGTGGATACCACCTCCGGAATGTGGAGGGGGAGCCCATCGGCCACGCCTAGAGTGGGGACGATCTGAAACGCTTCTACCCATAGGATGAGTAAATTTGTATATACCATTGTAATATGTTATTTTAAGAATTGTTTTTCTGCAGGTTATGATGTATCTATGGTTTTGATGGCACCGAGTAGACCCGCTATCCATGATCCCATCAAACTGGCAGGGCCGAAGGCTCGCTCGACAGCCAGAAAAAGATGATGGTATTATGCAAGACCCCGAGAGGATCCCGCTGTGCAGGATCTCATTAGCGGGCATGGCTGGAAGGCGCACATGGCCCCGAGTAGACCCGCTGCCAGGCTCTCTCTAGCTGGCAGGGTCGTAGGCTCGCTTGGGCGGTAAGGGAATACCCCGAGAGGATCCCGCTGCTCATGCTCCCATTAGCCGATAGGGTTGGAAGGCGCACTCGGCCCCGAGTAGACCCGCTGCCAGGCTCTCTCTAGCTGGCAGGGTCGTAGGCTCGCTTGGGGGGAAAGGGAGAGATGATGGTAGTTTGCAAGACCCCGAGAAGATCCCGCTGCGCAGGCTCCCATTAGCTGACAGGGCTGGAAGGCGCACTCGGCTCCGAGTAGACCCGCTGTCAGGCTCTCACTAGCTGGCAGGGTCGTAGTCTCGCTTGGGGGGTAAGGGAATACCCCGAGAGGATCCCGCTGCTCAGGCTCTCAATTAGCTGGCAGGGCTGGAAGGCGTACTCGGCCCCGATTAGCCCCGCTGTCAGGCTCTCACTAGCTGGCAGGGTCGTAGGCTCGCTTGGTGGGTAAGAGAATACCCCGAGAGGATCCCGCTGCTCAGGATCTCAATTAGCTGGCAGGGCTGGAAGGCACACTCGGCCCCGATTAGACCCGTTGTCAGGCTCTCACTAGCTGGCAGGGTCGTAAGCTCGCTTGGGGGGAAAGAGAAAAATGATGGTAGTTTGCAAGACCCCGAGAGGATCCCGCTGCTAAGGCTGTCATTACCTGGCAGGGGTGGAAGGTGCACTCGGTCCCGAGTAGACCCGCTGTCAAGCTCTCACTAGTTGGCAGGGTCGCAGGCTCGCTTGGGGGAAAAGGAATAGGATTTGTGATTACTGTTGGATCTTGTAGCCAACCTTAGAGGGGGGGGGGTGAATAAGGTTTGACGCGTTTCTTGAAATTTAAGCGTTAATTTGTCCACAGAACCAGAGCATAGGAAACTACTGCAGAGCGTTGGGTAACCAATGTTCTGCGGTACGTTATTCACTCTTTTCCTGTACAAATTAGCTTGTGCGCACACACGTGAAACTAGACTTATCATTCACAAGTAAACATAAGAGGCAATGATATGAAGACAATATCTCATATGAATCATTTAGTCACACACAATGTTACACTTGTAATTAGGATTGATTTAAAACATGTTTACACACAATACATACAACATGGATCTCCATGACGCCGGAGATCAGAGGCGGTGAATAAAACTCTTGGGTTTTCTATACCGACCCAAAACCCGGACCGGTTGGCTCTTCACTTTCTCCCCGAAAGGTCTTAGAGCCGCTCTTCACCTCCTCACCCGGAAGGGTCTTAGAGCCCCGCTAGATCCCCGATCTAGACGCCCCAAATCCCGGGACGATTTTCCACGGAATCCAACCCGGATCCCGACGACCTTCCCCGGTCGATTTCCTTACCACTTACAACAATAGAAAAAGAAAAAGATACAAAAAAGAGATTACAAAAATATCGTTAAAGTTTAGGTTCTCCCTCTTGAGAAGTTCTCCGGATGGATCTACGGCCGGTGCTTGTGATCTTCGATGGAAAGCACCCGGTCGCTAGACGTAGACGATGCGAAGCCTTGATCGCCGGAGTTCTTCGATCTCGAACGGGAGGAAGAAGCCTTGCTTTTTCTTTGACGAAGACGAGTAGAACGGACGTAGGAAGACGACCGAACTTAGTATTCCTGGAGCACTTCGTCAATAATCTCTGGAGGCTTAGGTCTTGAGGAAACGGCGCTGCTTTTTATACGTCTTGGAGAAAATAGACTACCGCCTGCGATAACTCTATCGCCGGGCGGTAGGTTCGCGCGTAACGCCTGCCAGCTGTCTCCACACGTCTCCCGAAACGGCAACTATAACTGCTCATTAAGGAAACTGCCGTTTCAAGAGAGCTATCGCCGGGCGGTAATGGTTACCGCGCCCAGTCAGAGCGATAGCGCCATTTCGCCAAATAATTCTACCGCCTGCGATAAGACTATCGCCTGAGCGGTAGGTACCATCGTCGACGATCGTCCCCTCGATGCACGTCGACCGGATACCGCCGGCGGTTAGCGTCCTGTCGCCGGGCGGTAGCTTTTGATTGTCGACGATCCTTCCTTAGCTGATAAATGGGCTGTCGACCATCGAACCGATATGCGTCGATCGAGATGGTTACCGCGCTGCGATAAGGTTGTCGCCGGGCGGTAGTAACCTTTTGAAGCTCTTCTCCTTTCCTTTCACCTATCAGCCTGCACACTCTATCACACAACCAATCTCATCAAATACAAGCAGGGAGTTGATATTCTCAAACCTAAGGAGTGTGAAACTATGTTCCAACAAACTCCCCCTTTTGATAATATCAATCCCGTTCATGATAAACCAAAATCAAGTAGATAGAGTGCCAGAATAGATGTATGTAGCAACGTAGAACAGTATAAAGTAGAGTATCAGAGTAAAATGAACGTAGAACAGTATAAAGTAGAGTATCAGAGTAAAATGATATTGAACAAATAAGCAATACACACCTATATCGATCCCGTTCAATCCTGTTCTATCCTACTACATACTCCCCCTATCGGTGGGACGCTCCCCCTATCTATGAGCACACACACACCTCAATACGCTCCCCCTATCTATGAGCACACACACACCTCAATACGCTCCCCCTATCTATGAGCACACACACACCTCAATACGCTCCCCCTATCATGAACACTACCTCCAATACCTTCTCCCCCTTTGATAATATCAAAAGAATGGGCGAGGCCAACCGACCAAGGAGGATGAAAATTGTAGGCGAGAGATAACGTAATATAGACCTACAAAGCACTTGAAATCAGAGAATTGTAAAACAGGGTCAAAATCAGGAGCAAACGCTAATCAGAGTGAAGAAAATGGACTATATGCACAAGACATAGCACACATCAAGTATGACATGAATGTTTGCAGGGTTTAGATAAATAGAGAGAAAAATAGGCAAACACAAATATCGTCACGGGAGAAAAAACAAATGTGCCAGTACGTATTGTGCGAAAAGCATCGAATGTAGTTGAGGTCCAATTCTTATGCGCGGAAGATTTAAATAAGATAATGACATGTGCACGTGTAGCACCAAGAGACAAAACATTCAATAGAGATATCAGGCAGACATGTTTTATATCAAGCAAACTAACGATGCTAACACCAAAGAGATATAGTGAAAAATCACGTCACATGACATAGTGCGGCATAAAGAAATTAAATCAAGGGCACAAATCATAAAGTGTAGTCCATGCACAAGATCGAAACGACTTTGTAATCCAAGGTGCTCACCCTCACAACGCTTATGAAGACTTATCAGGAGGGATGAGTAGTGCTTGGGGGGTCTGTAAGCGGGATTTGATGGCCATCATTTTATTTTGGAGTTAGGCCATCAACTTTATACATAATCAAAGCAGAACAAGACCCCAAGTCAATCGAAATCTACCCACATAGGTAGATCCACTTTAACTTGTTTACATTGGACATATGCCTTTCTAGTTTTGGCCCAAAAATTTAATTAGCATAGACACGCGCAATTTGATTTCATGACATTGATTGTTCAAGATATATCAGATATGTTAAAGTTAGTGTCACGATTTATAGCATGTCAGCTTATTATCTCAGGTTGAGTGCATGATCAAGTGGTGTGTGAGAGGTGTAATCATTATCGTAAATAAATCCTCACACATACTTAGAGGCATAGACAACGTACACCCACATTAATTTTCGCACTCAATAGCTAGACAAAAATTTAACTTCGCTCATCATGACAGGATACTAATGTGCCGTACAAATTGACAAAAAGATTAGCAAACATTGTATATACTTGAAAATATACCACGACTCGGTCATATGAGCCCCCATGAGAAAAAAAAACGCACTTTGGCCCTAAAACGACCACCATTTGTCTACTATATGGACACCTTAAGATATTCCCTAGCCTTGTCAAAACAGGTTGGATAAGCATGATTTTCGTGTGTACTTATATGCGAGTCAGAGTACTATCGCCTGTCGGTAGTACTACCGCGCCGCGGTAACTCCGGAATAAATATGTTGTAGGTTATTTCAGATCCGCCCACACTCATTCTCACCTTGCATCCCCTTTTGGAAAGAAGCTTCTCCAGCCCTACAGATCTCCTTTGATTCCAGGTAATGTTCTATCCTTTCTCATTTTTGCTTGATTTCTTGTTTTTAGGATCCATATGAGATGTCTTTGTGGAGTAGATGTGTTCTCTCATGGCATTTTTATATCCACTTCTTCACGGATCTCCTCTCACATATCCCCCTTTTTGAAACATATTGCCATTGTTTTAGTCTATTTCGGATCTACGCTTTAAGAGGTGAAAAATATTGCCATTGTTTGTAAAGGATCCGAAATGCGGAGGAGTAAAAAGAGATACTTTCACCTGTTTTCATTTTTAGATGTTTATTGTCGGATCTCATCTCCTCTTTCAAGATCTACGAAGTTCATATATAGATCTATGAAAAACATGGAGATTGGAGTGGTTTTTTACAAAAGAAATCGATTTTTAGCTCAAAACGGCGGAAAGAGGTGAAGTGCAGTCCGTCGAGCTACCGCCGGTGATAGCTAATTATCGCCTGCGATAGCTCCCAGATTTCACTCAATTTTTGTGAATTTTCAGTTTTGGATCCCAGTTCCTGATTTGAGTTTTTGAATGTTGTTTCATGCAGGAAATGGCCTCCTCGAGCGCACACTCTGGACGTCGAAGTATTTCAAAACGAAACCGTGGAGAGACTACGCACCCCGCTATAGACAACGCCACTGTGAGCATTCCTATGCTCATAGAAATTGATGATCGGTATACTCATATCTATGAGTATCTCGAAGAATCGGGCGTGTTGGCGGTGATATCAGATGGGTGTTCCTTTTCCTCCGCTCTCGTTCGAGAGTTCTACAACAACTTGAGGGATCCATCTCTAATGCGTCTGGGAGGAGGAGTTCAGTCTTGCATCGGGGATGAGATAGTTACTATCACCCATGCCGACCTGGAGACGAAGTACGTGTGGCCATCCAACCTTCCATACTTGGATGTTGTAGAATCCTTCAGGACAGCACGGGATTGGAGAGTGATGAACGAGGTTCTCCATGGAGCGGAGGGGCGTCCTGACTTTTTCACTTCGGTGGACACACTCACACCAGTTGCTCGGATAATTCAGGATATCCTCCGCCATTCGCTGATGTTCAAGGCAGGAGATACTCGAAAGATCACGGCTCAGCTATCCATGGTGACCTATCACATTATAGCGCAGAAGCCATTCCGCGTTTCAGATCTCATCCTGTCTATCATGAGGTATACTTTTCGCCTCAAGTCCCCCGGTCGTCAGCGGGTAAATACACTCCCTTTGGGAGGAGTCATCCAGACCATCCTGAAGATCAAGTACCCGACCATCGACTGGACCTCCTATCCCATTGACATCTTTCCGCAGGTCTATCATGTAGGAGAGATACCGGCTGCTTCACGGGTGCGACCACAAGTGCCACCTCCGGAGCCATCGGTACCCCGGTCGGGATCTCTTCGCGAGGCAAGTCGTGGAATTCATAGCCTCATGGAGGAGCAGGGAAAGGAGATCAAAGGCATGAAGAAGATGCTTAAGAAGATCATGAGGAAGCTCAGCATTTCTTCAACATCCTCTGATGAACAGGCGTGATCCCATTTTTTCTTTGTACCCTTTCGAGTTTTTAGATTTATGAACAATTAAAAATTGATGTAATAATACAGGTACCGGCCCGAACATTTTTCTTGAATGTTTTTGGTTTCATTTTATGTGGGCAGTTTAATCTCTATTTTGTTATCACTTGATTATGCATGAAAAGTGGATTTTGATCAGTATTAATTTGCTCCTAAGCTCTTTGAGTCCCGCACAACTAAATCAGACGTACGATGTGAAGTAGGAGATAGTCATGACGTGATCAAGTGTGTCATTCTACTTCACTAACGGGACATACTTAGGAGTTGAGAGGTTTGGGTATCCAGAAGGAGCCGAAAATGACTTTCCTTTTGGGAACCCAACGATGTTGTGATACAGTTGAAACCCGGTGAAGAAGGGTTCGCCCGGTCCGTCGGACTGGGCGTGCTACGTCGCGTGACTGGTCTCCATTCATACCTTGGTTTGATGTTTTTCTTATGTTGCAGATTCTCTTTTGGATGTCTAGGAGTCCTTACATGAGAGATTGTGGTTGGGCACAATTGTCTTTGTGAATTAATCATGTTGAGATTACTTTCTGACATGAACTACTTCTTGTTACCATACTGACTCATAGCATAAAGACTTTTTGAAGGATATCTGCGTTCAATTGGTTTGTAAATGGAGTAGTTGGTTTTCGCCAGTGGATATGATTTTCATATTTGAGGTTTTCACTCGCGTTGGCTTGAAGTTTACTGCTCCCTTTGATTTTCCTAACTGACGTGAGTGAGCTTGTGTTCAATGTGCGTTTGGAATTTTCTTGATATTGCACGTTTATGTGTTGAGAATTTTTCTTTAAAATTTCCTTAAGCACGTTGATTTTCGTTTCCAAATCTTCATTCTCTGTTTGAGATTTGTTCTCGCTTGGTGTAGGCAGTTGTGCTATTCTTGAGTATTGCGACTATTGAGTTAATGTGGGCTTCATACTGATTTCTATATTCTTCGAAGACCTCACTCATCTCAGTGATTTCAACTCTATAGTCCACACACTTAGCACACTCCCCCTTTGACGCTAAGTTTTCTAGAAACAGTTTCTCATTTTGTTCTCTTAGAGAAATGCACTCTTTCTCTTCCTCCTCACGTTTCTCTTTTAACTTCTCACAATTTATACAAAGTGTAGAGTTGTCCTCTAAAGAGTATACAGGAGAACTACAACACGACAGTGGAAGATTCTACACTAACATTTGCTTTTAAAAGGTTATTTTCCAAGCGTAGTTTGAATTAATATTTTTCAGTTTCTTAAGTCTACGCCTATTCATATTCAGCATATTCAGTGTATAAACAGACTTGTATACACGGAGAGAGTTTGAGTTTCTTACAGCGCTCTTGGACGAGGCAAGATTTGAACACAAGGTTCCTTTATCATCTTCCCCTTGGCTCTTCTCGTCCAGTGACAGATGTTCATCTCCCCTCTTGCTTGACGTGTCTGTCTTGACTTCCTCCAAGAGTGCATCTCCATTTGACTCGTCACTTGGATCTATAAGAAACTGCTCGAAGTCATTATCTGCAGGATGAGAACTATAAGTAGACTCAAGATATTCCCATATCTCATATGCAGTGGAACACATGTGAATGCGTTTAAAAATTTCTTGACTAAGCCCACAAAACAAACTGTTCATAGCCTTGGCATTTAAATAACACTCGTGCTTATTTAGGCTATAAGGGTGCTTGGTACAAGTAATGTTCCAAACTTCTACATCCGTTAGCATAAGGAATTTTCTCATTAGAGTTCTCCATTCGTTATAGTTCACTCCTATAAGAGAGGTGGTGCAAACACATTTTCGGTGTACCTTTTTCATCCCCACTCATCAGTCCATGATGGAGGTTGGCCATTATTCCCGGTGGTGAAACCGTTTTGGAATAACCTGGCTCTGATACCACTTGTTGGATCTTGTAGCCAACCTTAGAGGGGGGGGGGGGGGGTGAATAAGGTTCGACGCGTTTCTTGAAATTTAAGCGTTAATTTGTCCACAGAACCAGAGCATAGGAAACTACTGCAGAGCGTTGGGTAACCAATGTTCTGCGGTACGTTATTCACTCTTTTCCTGTACAAATTAGCTTGTGCGCACACACGTGAAACTAGACTTATCATTCACAAGTAAACATAAAGAGGCAATGATATGAAGACATATCTCATATGAATCATTTAGTCACACACAATGTTACACTTGTAATTAGGATTGATTTAAAACATGTTTACACACAATACATACAACATGGATCTCCATGACGCGGAGATCAGAGGCGGTGAATAAAACTCTTGGGTTTTCTATACCGACCCAAAACCCGGACCGGTTGGCTCTTCACTTTCTCCCCGAAGGTCTTAGAGCCGCTCTTCACCTCCTCACCCGGAAGGGTCTTAGAGCCCCGCTAGATCCCCGATCTAGACGCCCCAAATCCCGGGACGATTTCCACGGAATCCAACCCGGATCCCGACGACCTTCCCCGATCGATTTCCCTTACCACTTACAACAATAGAAGAAGAAAAAGATACAAAAAAGAGATTACAAAATATATTCGTTAAAGTTTAGGTTCTCCCTCTTGAGAAGTTCTCCGGATGGATCTACGGCCGGTGCTTGTGATCTTCGATGGAAAGCACCCGGTCGCTAGACGTAGACGATGCGAAGCCTTGATCGCCGGAGTTCTTCGATCTCGAACGGGAGGAAGAAGCCTTGCTTTTTCTTTGACGAAGACGAGTAGAACGGACGTAGGAAGACGGCCGAACTTAGTATTCCTGGAGCACTTCGTCAATAATATCTGGAGGCTTAGGTCTTGAGGAAACGGCGCTGCTTTTTATACGTCTTGGAGAAAATAGACTACCGCCTGCGATAACTCTATCGCCGGGCGGTAGGTTCGCGCGTAACGCCTGCCAGCTGTCTCCACACGTCTCCCGAAACGGCAACTATAACTGCTCATTAAGGAAACTGTCGTTTCAAGAGAGCTATCGCCGGGCGGTAATGGTTACCGCGCCCAGTCAGAGCGATAGCGCCATTTCGCCAAATAATTCTACCGCCTGCGATAAGACTATCGCCTGAGCGGTAGGTACCATCGTCGACGATCGTCCCCTCGATGCACGTCGACCGGATACCGCCGGCGGTAGCGTCCTGTCGCCGGGCGGTAGCTTTTGATTGTCGACGATCCTTCTAGCTGATAAATGGGCTGTCGACCATCGAACCGATATGCGTCGATCGAGATGGTTACCGCGCTGCGATAAGGTTGCGCCGTGGCGGTAGTAACCTTTTGAAGCTCTTCTCCTTTCCTTTCACCTATCAGCCTGCACACTCTATCACACAACCAATCTCATCAAATACAAGCAGGGAGTTGATATTCTCAAACCTAAGGAGTGTGAAACCATGTTCCAACAATTACAGTTGGCACCAAATGGGCCTACCGACTAGGCTCCCACCAAGCTGGTCGGGGCTAAAGGCTCGTCCGTTGACGAAGACAACAAGAAAGAATAACCAAATTGGGGGTCACTCCTGCCGTCAGGCTCTCACCTAGCTAAGGGGGCAGTGAGTCCCTGAACGGGTGAGAGGGGAAGACCGGTTGTCGGGTTGATGGGATCTTTGGGCGCAGGAGTTTAGGGGCTTTGGTTGATGAGCCTTGGGCTGTCGAGGGCGAGAGATGCAAAGAAACAAGTCAACAAAAGGAAAGCAATCCATTTAAGATGAATGACATGAGATATTATCGGGATTGATCGTGGGGGTGGGGGGTGGGCAGCCTCCGAGACCAGTGACAGGTTTTCGCCGAAGGGATGAACTGACACGGTATCCGCCGGAGGGTTATCAGTGGCAGTTTCCGGAACCTGTCGGCGAGAAGGGAAATGGGTCAGACACAGCAAAGCGGGTTTACGCCAAAAGGCGAGATAAGAGGAATACCTCCGGCAGAAAAGGAGGGTTCTCGGTGCGGCTGGGGGTCGGGGTGGGTGAGGCCAGATCCTTCTTCGAGCAGTCTCGCCTAACCGATTTGTCCCTCTTCCTCGGTCGGGAGGGCGAGCTGGCTGGCCTCTTGCCCATTAGCCAGGGGGCAACCCCGGCGCAATCGGCACAGACTCTCGCCTGAGTCGCGGCAAGACGGTCTTCGAGTTCTTGCGAGAGTGGCCTCTCATTGCGCTTGGCATACATCTTAACAGCCTTGCGGGAGCTTAAGCGGAAGGTGACAGCAACATCAGTGGCCTGAGGACTGGCCCGACGACATATATATACAGGGCCAGAGGGGGCCATCCAAGATTCCCTTCCAGGTCAGCAAGCACTCAGCGAATATCATGGGTTGAACGTGTCTTTCCGAGCGCAATGCTAGCTCGCAAAGAACGAGGATTGTGCACAACCCCATATTCGTTGGGTGGGGCCTAGATGCCCGAAGGACCAAGGTTGGCCGAGCTTTAGGCTAGAAGCCGGATCAGATAGGTAGATAGCCGAGAAGGTTCCCGCTCGGGAGATGCGAGAAGGCTTGCGCCTGGGTAAGCGGGATGCCCTCAGAGTTGGCGTTGAGTGAGGCTTTGCCACTCAACGCCCTGCAATTCTTCGCGTTGAGTGAGACTTTGCCACTCAACGCCCTTTTGCCTTTGGCGTTGAGTGAGGCTTTGCACTCAACGCCATGCAGTTCTTGGTGTGGAGTGAGGTTTTGCCACTCAACGCTCTTTTGCCTTTGGAGTTGAGCGAGACTTTGTCACTCAAAGCCCTGCAGTTCTTTGTGTCGAGTGAGTTTTTGCCACTCAACGTCCTTTCGCCTTACCCGTTGAGTGAGGCTTTGTCACTCAACGCCCTTTCGCTCTTAGCGTCGAGTCCTGTTCCGCCACTCAGCGCCCTCAGCGTTTTGCGGCTTGCCCCTAAGTTTCGCATAGGACAGACGCGGAAAGCTTACATTTCCTGATTATTTGATTATGTTATCTGCATCTAAGTTTTTTGTTCTCTCACTTTGTACATAATGGTCCGTGGTAGCATTTTCAGTCAACATAAATGATTAGTGCCATCTGGCTTCTAGTAGTTAGTATAAACTCAATTTACTGTTATTGTGAACCTATTTTAGAGAACCCGTGAATTTGCTAACAAACTTTTGCGGTGGTTTGTAAAGTATTTATATTTCCTGCAGGTTTAAAGTCTTTATAGTTCATGCAGGTTTCTTAATCTTGTTTTTGTTTTACAGCATTCACTTCAATTATTGAAGGAAAAAAAGAGGAATTATCAACTGCCGAGCTTTCTGGTGGAGCACGGATTCATTATATTTTCCAGTCAATTTTTGTGAAGAGTTTGGAGGTTGGTCTTCCTTCCAAACTATTTTGCTTCTAATCCTTTTTAATATGGATTTTTTCTTCTGAAAAGCAGTGGCCTTTTCCATATTCAATTTCCCCGCCATTCATTTTATTATTAAAAAAACGATTAAGAAAGGATGGTAAGCAATATATTCTTGCAGGAAGTTGATCCTTGTGCCGATGTCACTGATGAGGACATTCGCATGGCTATTCAAAATGCTACTGATCCTAAGAGTGCTTTGTTTGTACTTGAGCTGATTGTTTCATGCCTGTCAAGACACTGAAGTAAACAAATGGCTTTTCCCCTCTCTTTCTAGTCTAAAGTACAACATTTTCATTTTGTAAATCTAATGCATAGGTACCATTTGAAGTTCTTGTAAGAAGGCAGATTGGTCGTTTACTTGATCCAAGCCTTCAGTGTGCAAAATTTATCTATGATGAATTGATTAAGGTGCGTGATTATCCATCCATTGGTTAAATAGATGAAGAATCAGCGGATTCTGAAAACAATGAAACTTTTCTGATTCTTCATTTTATAGATGAGCCATCACTCTCTAGCTAATGAGCTACACCGATATCCTGTTATGCGGAAACGCATGGATGAGGTGATTCGAAATTTCTTACGAGATGGCATCTCGACGCCGACATTTCCTCATGCATTCTGCTCCAAACTCCTCGAGGTTTTCGACGCCGACAGTACCTCCCAATTTTTTTATTATTCCCAAGAAATATTTTCATTGGTGCCTTTCATTTCACTATTTTAGGTATATGTAATGCTTTTAGTTTTCATTCATTCCATCATTTACAACATCTACAATATTTTCTTAGGCTCTTTTTAATTATTTAAAGTTTACATGTTGTAAAATTACAAGTGATCAATTTATAGTTGTTTTTAATAATATAGTTTACAAGTTGTCATGGGCATAAAGAAAATAGGGTCGGGCCGGTACCGGGCCCAACGGGCACAGGATTTAGTCAATCGGTCCGAGCCCGGGCTTTACTTAAATAGGGCTCAGGCCGGGCTCGGGCACCTGCCTCGGGAAGGGGCCTGATCCGGCCTTTCGGGAAGGACCAGGCAGGAAAGGGCCGGGCTAGGGCCGTGTTGAAGCCAAAAGCTGACCTCAATGAGAGTTCGGACCTTGAGGTGTAGCTGACACCTACTTCTCTCAAACCTCAACTCCTGACTAGTGCTAAAGGACTAAGAACTGACCCAAAGCCTCAACTGGGAGGTCCCTCCTCTAACCCGAAAGTTCTCTGAGCGCTTCCCCTCGAAAACCAATTGCTAGGCTAGGAGTACCCTCAGAATGCTCTAGAAGAAAAATGAGAGTATGAGAAAATCTGTCTTCTGAGTTATCCTGTGGGTCTATTTATAGATTTTCAATATCTAGTCTGCAAAAAACGTAATTATGCTGCCCTAAAATTACAAAAATGCACCTGGGCTGGTCTGCTACTAGCCAAACTCTGCTGTTTTGAGGAGCTAAATGCAGACCCAGGGGTATTTAGGTAATTTCAGGTCCGGGCGGAGCGGGAGCGTTGAGTGGAGAAGTATCGCTCAACGTCAAGGGCTGGCGGGAGCGTTTAGTGAAGAAGCATCACTCAACGTCAATGGCTGACGAGAGCGTTGATTGGAGAAGAATCACTCAACGCCACGGGCTGGCGGGAGCATTGTGTGGAGAAGTATCACTCAACGCCAAGGGCTTTCAAGAACGTTGAGTGGAGAAGCATCACTCAACGTCAAGGGCTGGCGAGAGCGTTGAGTGGAGAAGCATCACTCAAAGCCAAGGGCTTTCGAGAGCATTGAGTGGAGAAGCATCACTCAACGCCAAGGGCTCTCGCCCGTCCAGGGTGTGAGCCTTCCCGCCTGCCCTGGTTCTGCTATGGCCTAAACCTTGAACCTGCTCGACGAGAATAACTCAAGTCGAAGGCTCAGTTCGACGAATAACATTCTCAACTCGACAAATTGAACCTTCTCAGTTCGTCGAATTAGACCTTCGCGATTCGACGAATTAGAGTTCGATGAATAGCGTTCGACGAAATGACGTTACTTGACCCCTAGGCGAGAGCCTTCCCGCCTACTTACGGCGAGAGACCTCCCGCCCACTTTCTTATCTGCTCCAATTTTAGCCCAGTGCTAGCCCAATCCGGGTCCTTGGGGCATCTTGGTCCCACCCAGCGAATATGAGGTTGCACAGATCGGGCTTTTTTAAAATATATATATAATTTTAAAAATTATACTTATTAAATTATTTTAAAAAATTAATACACTAAAAATTTATAATTATTATTTTAATATAATAAAAAAATTATCTCGCATGGATAAGAAAATTGCAATTTTATTAATCTTAAATAACATTTAAAATTTACACTAATTGAAAAAAATGAAATTTATTATCATTATTAATTTTAGATAAAAAGAATTACAATATTCATTAATTTAACAAAACACAAAAATACAGTTTTAAGCTACTAGATGTGCGTTCCCTCTTCAATCATCTCGTAAATTTATTGCGTGCATCTCGTCTTCTATCTCCTCCGAGCTATTCTTTAATGTTGTAATGTGTTGTTTATTTTTCATAGCATCCAAATAGTCCTTATAGCAGAGGCACATTTCCAGAGATTTTTTGTTGAACCGACTCCTCCGCTCGTTCAAAACTTTGTCA
Source organism: Platanthera guangdongensis (assembly GCA_039583875.1). NCBI lineage: Eukaryota > Viridiplantae > Streptophyta > Magnoliopsida > Asparagales > Orchidaceae > Platanthera > Platanthera guangdongensis. The sequence goes on along the minus strand of CM077166.1, from coordinate 17,181,196 downwards.
CTAATAAAAAAAGCGGACTCTGAAGCTAGCTTACTAGTTTGGATTGTTTGTAAATCACGGGTCATATATGTCAAAATAGGATACGTATTAACTTTACATTTCCACAATTTTAAAAGATCAAAGTTTTCAATCTGCTCCGTGCTCATAAAATCACGGAATCACGACACCATATCATGCATATTGTAGCGCTCAAAAACCGCTATTGTATATAAAAAAACCGCTACTGTAGGTCTAAGGTAGTGTTTGCGCGTGTGTTGCATCTGCTGCCGTGGTCGTATGATATGGTAGCGGTTACCAAATGTATTGTGGCGTCCTTATAACCGCGACTATATGAACATCTATTATAGCGGTTATGATTTTCAATGGTAGCGATTATTCCATTTTACACCACCGTTACAATACTCTATGATATCATTTATCCTTGTGTTCAACAATATTTATGATTTTCTATGGTAGCGGTTATCCTCATATATAACAACATTTTTATTGTCAATGACAACGATTATGATGATTAATAGTAGTGGTTTCCAATGGTAGTAGTTATGCATAACTATGATCACGATTAATATTGTTTTTAATTGTTGCAATTAATGTTTTCACGCCACCGTTTATCAAAAATTGAAATACCTCAATCAATACAGGAGAAAAATCATAAAATGTGTCAATTCAGAGTCAATATTCATATATACATATCATCATATATACATCAAATTAAAAGATGGACTTAATCCAAAAAGACCAAAATCAAATATTCATATATATAACTTCTCCAACATATTAATATCATCCATACATATTAATATAGATCTAGAGTCAAATACTCTAATATATGCACAAAAAGCACAAAAATATCATCCATCTACATCATCACTTTTGTTCTCCTCATGCATGTGCATCCTTCAAATACTCCAATGCATAAAAAGAACAAAAATATAGTATCCATCTGCATCAGTACTCGTGTTCCTCTTGTGCATCCTGCAAGTAAAAGAATATCATCAATAATATTAATTAATCAAGCAAATAACATATAATTTTATGTTAGTTAATAACATATAATTTTATATTAGTTATTAAGTGAATTATAAATTTCCAGCCATCATGAGATATCTCTACTGGGCTGCAACATTAACTAGAGGGTTCCATGCCATCGTAGTTCTCGCCATCCTCATACACTTAATTAAAGAAAACAAACATTATTTAAGACGAAAAGCAAATCAGCAATACAGAAAAATAAATAGTTATTTATCTATAGCTTGACGACTGCGACCTCGGATTAGTGAGGTAAAGAGAATAAGCGCTCTCCAACACTTCGATATCATCCGGCCCATACATCATGGACATGATGTTGAAGGTGCTACAGTTCGACTCGCTCTCGTCAATCCAAGACGACCCCAGACTTATTTTCGATCACCGGTCAAGCGGTTACGACCGCAAGAAGCAGATCTTAAATTAAGATCGGTTCATATTATCGCAACCGCTTGACCGGTGAAAATAAGCTCCCTCAAACTGTTAGTGTATATTTGGACTAATAACGGGTTCAGAGGCTTAACAGGTTAGTTAGGGTACACGGTTAACCCATACCCGTAGTAACTCCTAAGGGTTTTGCCTATTTATACCCACCTAGGGGCAACGGGTAGGGGATTCCACTTAGATCCCCCATCCGGATGCTTCGAGCAACTTCCACATTCTTGAAGTTACGCCCCGTTGCTCGAAACCGTTCGGTAACCGTCTCCCCTGTCGCGTCTTTTGCTTTTCCGGTCATTCCTTCTCGCCCCCCCCCCCCCCCCCCCCCCGCCGCCTCTGCCATCGAAGGACGACGCCGGTTTTTGATCGAGGAGAGGAGGAACGGGCATCTCGCCGTTTGTGCCGTCGGACGGAGCAACGATCCCGCCTTGTTGACGATCGGGACGAAGGGAGCAGGAAAACGCTCGCGATCTTCCTGCACAGCGCCCCCCCCCCTTTTTTTGTTCCAGTCGCCGCCGGAATCAGAGGAAAAAGAAAAAAAAGGATTTTCATTTCGTCGCTGCAGAGATCCATCCCTCCGACGCTCCTCTGAACCGCGATTTGCTTTGGCCGCCCCTGGTGTATTCTATCGCGAGAAGGGAAGAAGCCTCTGACATCGCCGTTCCTGTTCTCCCGTCGCCTCTGCCGCCTGGGTTCAGGAAGAAAGAGATCCTCCGTTTTACAGATCGAAAAAAAAAACAAGGGTTGAAAGCAGCCGCCTCTGTCATCACCATTTCTAATCTCCTGGATAAAAAGACCTTCCAGATCGGAACAGGTGTTGCTTTAGTCACCGTGACTTACCTTCTCCCATTCAATTTTTTGGAAGAAAAAGGGCAGCAACACTCATTGGAAAATAAAGTTAAAGTTTTGCTTTGATTTTACTGGAAGCTTTTTAAGTCAAGCTCTAGAAGACCACAACCCGCATACAATTGAGAATTTTTTTTTCTTCCTGTGTTGGAAATTGCTGACAACACTAGGTAGTAGTTTCCACCTCTATTCTGGAGTTCCGTGTTGCGCAATGATGAAAGGAAATAACTTCTCCTCTCCTGTGCCAATGATAAAATTGGAGAAATTCACGGCGACTGAATTTAACGACTGGAAGCTGAACACCCAGTTTGGAATGAAGTATCTGAACGTGTTCTACACAGTTCAGTCTGATCGTGCTGACATTATGGGGACTGAAGAGGAGGCACAGTGGATTGCTGATGAGGACTTCTGCCGTGACTACTTGCTGAACTGCTTATCCTCCAGCCTGGCGAAGACGTACATCAAAATGATGACCGCCAAGGAAATCTGGGAGGCACTGGAGGAGCACTTCAGGCAAGAGGAGGATCTATCCAAGGCACACCTGGTGGACAAATTCCACTCCTTCATGTTCGACGAGGAGAAGGCGATTCTCCCTCAGGTATCAGATTTTGAAGCCATAGTAGATTCTTTACACAATGAGAACATTTCTCTGCCAGACAGTTTTGTTGCTGGCACGATTATTTTTAAACTGCCCTCTACGTGGTACAATTTTAAAACTGAAATGTACCGCAAGAAGATGCAGGTCGGTCTTAATGACCTCAAGCGATTTATTCGCATTGAGGATGAAAATAGGATTCGACACGCTTTAGAAACTGTTAACAAGCAGAAGGCTGCAACTAACATGCTTCTTAGTTCTAAACGCGTACCGAACCCTAAGAGGACCAGACCCTCCCATGGTAGCTCCCAAGTTGCAGGCCCTAACAAACGCAATAAAAAATTCAAGGGCAAGTGTTTTAACTGCAATAAGTGGGGACACAGCGCATCTGATTGCAGGCTCCCTAAAAGGGAAAGAACCAAAGCACCACAGGATGGCAACCAAGCCAATATGGTTAGCCAAGCTGAGCCTTCCGACTTTGTTGCAATGGTCGGAAACGCTACGACCAGCACGGAGTGGTACTTGGATTCGGGGGCGACGTGCCACGTTTGCAACAATTCTGCTCTTATGACAGGTCTCACTACTATAAAAGAGTCTGTGACGGTGGCCAATGGAGACACAGCTGACGTACTGAAAGTGGGGAACGCAACCTTGCTGCTGTCCTCAGGTAAGTCTTTAATTTTAAAGCATGTCAAATTTATTCCTTCACTAGCTGCTAACTTAGTGTCTATTAGTCTTTTATGTGATGCTGGTATGTCATTTACTTTTTGTAGCGGTAGAGTAACACTGTCAGTTAACTCTCACTATTTTGGATGTGCATACGTCCAAAATAGGATGTACCGACTAAGTCTAGCAAACGAAGTAGTTCAACAAGTTCAAACAAACTTAGTTAGCCCTAAGACTCTACATGAGAGACTAGGACACGTGAACTATAGGAAAATGTTCCAAATAGCTAGAACTCACCAGATCACATTAGACACTAAGTCACAGCCTGAGAAATGTGACGTGTGTGCTCAGACTAAGATCACTAGGAAACCTTTTAGTGTGGTTACTAGGAGCACAACACCTCTAGAGCTTATACATTCTGACATATGTGACTTTAAAAGTTTTGTCACCAGAGGCGGAAGGAAGTATATGATCACGTTTATAGATGACTGCTCTAGGTTCTGTCACATATATCTTCTTAAAACTAAAGATGAAGCGTTTGAAAAGTTTTGTCTTTTCAAAACCAGGGTAGAGAACCAACTAGACATGAGAATTAAGAGGTTTAGAAGTGATAGAGTAGGAGAATACATATCCAGTGAGTTTCGGGGTTTCCTTGCCTCTCAAGGGATCATAGTAGAAACCACTGCTCCTTACTCACCCCAATCGAATGGTATAGCCGAGCGGAAAAATAGAACGTTAACAGAGATGTTGAACTCTATGTTGCTCACTGCTGGCATGCCTACTGCCTATTGGGGAGAAGCAGTTTTAACTGCAAATAACATTCTGAACAAAGTACCTCATGCTAAGTTAGACGTCACACCCTATGAGCTTTGGTTTAAGAGACCCCTGACATTGACTAAACTTAAGACCTGGGGCTGCATAGCCTATGTCAGGGTCTCTGACCCTAGACGGTCTAAACTTGGGCCTAGGACCAACACGTGCGTCTACTTAGGTTGTGCTGAAGATAGTGCTGCAGATAGATTCTTAGACCTGTCTAATAATATAATTATTGAGTCTAGGGATGCTGTGTTCTTTGAGGATAAGTTCCTTAAGGATAAGAACCTGACCATCCCAGGTATGCAATCAACTATTACTTAGGAAGAACCTGAATCAGTACCGAGCACCTCCTATTCAGTCCCGGTAGACAATAATGTCCTAGAGTCTAGAAGGACTTCGATGAGAGAGAGAACACCCAGAACCTTCGGTAGTGATTTTGTCACTTACCACATTGAGGCTGATCCATCCACATATAAGGACGCGATGAGATCAAGGGATTCCCTACTCTGGAAAGAGGCCATTGATGAAGAGATGAACTCTTTGCTTCAAAACAACACCTGGACGTTGGTTGATAAGCCAAAAGGGGCTAAGACTATAGGGTGTAAGTGGGTTCTGAAAAATAAGCTCAATCCTGATGGTAGCGTAGCCAAGTATAAAGCATGTCTGGTGGCTAAAGGTTTCACACAAGTTAGTGGGGTGGATTACTTTGATGTATATTCACCAGTGTGTCACTTATCAACCAGTAGGATACTCCTTGCTATTGCGTCTATTGAGAACTTTATTGTTCATCAAATGGATGTTAAGACTGCGTTTTTGAACGGAGATCTGACCGAAGAGATATACATGAGCCAACCTGAAGGTTTCATAGTACACGGTCACGAAAGTAAGGTCTGTAAGTTGATCAAATCACTATACGGACTTAAACAAGCACCAAAATTATGGCATGAGAAGTTTGACTATAGTGTAAGGAACATGGGATTCCTGTCGAGTCTCTCGGACAAATGTCTTTACATACGTCATAGATCGAACAACGTCGCTATAATATGCTTGTATGTTGATGATATGCTTATTCTTGATTCTGATCAATCCGTGGTGGATGACGTTAAGTCAGAACTAATGCGGACGTTTAGCATTAAAGACCTAGGTGTAGCTGAGACTATACTAGACATGCAAGTGAGCTTTGGGAAAAATGACATTTCCCTAAGTCAAAGCCACTACATAAAGTCTTTGTTGGACACGTGGGGATACAGTGAACGTAGAGCAGTGGAGACACCTTACGATTATAATAATCGCTTGAAGCCCAATGATGGAGCTGCGGTTAGACAGTCAGATTATGCTAAACTGATTGGTAGTCTCATGTATGCTATGGTCTGCACAAGACCTGACATAGCTTTTACGGTCGACATGTTAAGCAGATTCACTAGTAATCCTAGCCAAGACCATTGGGATGCCTCGATAGTCTGATGCGATACCTAAAGCACACCCAAAAGTATGTTTTATGTTATCATGGTCATCCTCCAGTGTTGGAAGGATATTCTGATGCATCATGGTGCTCAGAATTAAACGACAGCAAGTCCACTAGTGGATTTATATTCACACTAGGAGGAGCAGCTGTAGCCTGGAAGTCCAAGAGACAATCATGTATTGCATTGTCTTCTATGGAATCCGAACTCTACGCTCTAGCTTCAGCAGGAGAAGAAGCAGAGTGGATAAGAGATTTGGTGATGGACATTCCACTGTCGAGCCTGAAGTTGAGTTCGGTTGCAATTTACTGCGACAATCAGGCTACTAAAACGATTGCTACGAACACGTTATTCAATAGCAAAAGAAGGCAACTACGGATGAAACAAGCCTGGTTGACCTCCCTTACGAGTCAAGGGATTGTGAACCTCGTTGATGTGAGGTCAAAAGATAATGTTGCAGACGCCTTAACAAAGGGCTTAAATAGAGTTCTCACCATTAAAACATCGGGGGAGATGTGATTAAAGTTCATAGAGATATGAAACTTCCTCCTATGTTTATGTTTTCATAGCAAGAACCTATAGTCGCAACATTCAAGCATCTAATAACAGAATGAAAACCCCAAATAATTTCTTGATGAAAGCCCAAGATGGTTAGATGCTAGTCATTCCACACCTGATGACTTAACATCTTTCTCGTTGTAAGCTGATTTGAGAATTATTCAACTGGGAATAGAAAGTCGTTGTATGTGTTAATCTAACATTAGTGATCATAGCACATTATTCCACATTTGATAATGTTGCAAATAACGGTGTGCCAAATCATATGATGAGGTACATAGTGGTCACTAATGCGCAAGATAACAACGTTTGATTTATTAAAATCAAAACTTGACTGGTCCTAGCTAGACTGGATAGAGATGCTGACAGTGTTACTTCACTACTGCTACAAGTGCTAAGCTCATTTAGGTAGATCTAGTTTACTTTGATATGTCACTGCATATGTTTATGAATTCATAGAGTCTGACTCATGAAATTCCTCGCAGGCACTGGTGAATATGGAGGAGAGAAAGTGGATTTTGACATAGATGATGATGATCTTCTCTCCGAGTAGAATTGTTACACGTTTATCTATAGTCATTTTTGTTTTCCAGACTTTTTATTATTGAGTAGCACTTTTATTTGCTGGATATATTATGTTATTGTTTTGAGACTCATGTTTGTGTTTTCTTTAAAAACTGTGCTAACTCTTATGGAAATGTGTAAAGTCGGAAATTTATTTTTGATATTCTTTACTTTCTGCACTCCGAAACGTACACGTTATTTGTCACAAATATAGGAGGAGATTGTTAGTGTATATTTGGACTAATAACGGGTTCGGAGGCTTAACGGGTTAGTTAGGGTACACGGTTAACCCATACCCGTAGTAACTCCTAAGGATTTTGCCTATTTATACCCACCTAGGGGCAACGGGTAGGGGATTCCACTTAGATCCCCATCCGGATGCTTCGAGCAACTTCCACACAAACTTCAGCGACGCCACATTCATCCTTATCCCCGCAAACTCCAAGAACACCGGCAAGAACACCCCATTAGCAAGATCACAAATGTATTTGTAAAGAAGAAGAAAAATGCATAGTGATTGTTATTGAACAACTATTGTGAAGCAATTCTTCATAACTATTAAATTAATGAAAACATGAAGAATTATGACATAAAATATGTAGAAAGCTGTGTTAAAACGTAAACATCAATAATTATCTGCACAAAAACTTTATCTTTAAGAAACTCTGATCATTAAAATAGAAGCTCCTAGTTGCACAACAGCTTTCTCTAAACATCAAAATATATAGAAGCAGAGGTTAGGTCGTCGTTGTCGTTGTTGTTATTAATCATGACAGAGTATCATCCAACTCACATGTCTTCCCATTTAAAATCCCCAAATAACATGTAGTAAACAAAATCTTAGATTTATATGTAGTTAATTCATACATAATTTGCCCCAAAAGTCAGTTAATTCGTCTTATAGTAGATGGTTAACATGTGACGAAAATATTTTTCAGAACACATAGGCTCCGTTTGGCAGTGTTTTTGCTCGGATGAGTTTGGACAAAAGCACCACTGTCATTGCTGCGACAAACGAATCCATAGTCACAGTTTTGTTTGTCTATTTCCTTCCATTTGTGTATGATCTACTCATACATATGCTATTAATATTTGAAGACAAAAGATCTGACTTAAATGTATATCAAGAAAATCATTGTGTAGTCATTTTGCCACTTATGTATTTATTGAAACACAGAACAATGCAAGAGTATCGTGAGTGAAGGTGCACGTTGCTATTCATTTCCAAAAGGTGTAATGTAACAAATTTGGGCTTTAAATACACATAGTTTTTATGCATTTCATGGTTATAAAAGAAGAGATGATGAATTCAGATATTCATAATCAAATAAAACACTAAATGGACAACATAAGAGATTTGTAAGCATTTGCCTATTCAAAAAAAATTAGCAGCATCTGGACCAATTGTAGGCAGCAATCCCTTCTGATAGTAAACCCTCCTTTCCAGTTGAAACCTGAAAATGTAAGGCCCGGAGATTGAAGGAGTGCTTTAGAGATGCCGAGATATCTACAAGCATTCAACTTCCATGTGAGAGACTACCGATCCTTGAGGTTTATTAAACAAGAAATCCCACCAAACGGCTTATTCTGGATGGGGATTTAGGAAAACCATGAAAATAAATCGTACCTTGAGTGACGGAGATCTTGTCGTTGATAACCCTGGGCTCATTCGGAGAAGTTACCGCAAAGAATGGCAATCCCTTTTTTGTCCAAGATCCCCTTGAATCTAAATAAAGATCTGACCTGTAGATCGATGGGAAGTTCACTTCTTTCGTGGAGATCGAGCATTCGGGCGGCGGCGGCCTGGAGATCGAGGAATCGGCGGCGGTCTGGAGATCGAGGAATCGGCAGCCAGAACTTCACGCGCGCGAGTGAGAATCCCTAAACCTAGAGCCGACAATTTTTTAAGGCATTATAAACATTATAACATTAATTTATTTAGAATCTTATAATTAATTAGGTGTGTTTGTCAAAACATGAACCTCCCGCACACGTGAAATTTAATATTAATGGTGGCGATTTATGTAAACAACGCAGCCAATGTTGTAAATTATTAACAGCATTTTTTTATAAAACGCCGCAAAATCAAAAACTTATGGCGACGTTTTGACAAGCGCCGCAAAAAAAACGCCGCAGTAAACTCAAACAGATATGTTTGTTGTGGGTCGTCGACCATTTTTCTAGTAGTGAGATATGATGTCACTCAAGTTGCAAGAATCTTAACTCTAAAGTCTCCACAGTAGCCGACTCGCCACTCGCCACACTCCGGCGACTCCGCAGCCGCACTCGGTGGGTCGTTCAGCAAGAAAGCAAAAAAAAAACTCTAAAAGTTGGATGACGATGAGATGACGTGAAATGAAAAAAAATTGAACCGAAATGCACGTAATATATGCAGACCGGGTTGGAATATTGATGGCCTAATTAATTAAGGATATATTTTATAAATTAAATGAGTGGAATATTTTATAAATTAGAGTGTGGTAGCGTTTATAATATCTAGTAGCAGTTGTACACACAACAATAAACTTCTATTGGTAGCGTTTCTATAACCGCGACAAAATAATTGATACTGTAGGAATGTTATGTTATAGCAGCGTTTATTTTTCTACAGTTGCGGTTATGAAAGCCACCATAAATATCTTTTGGTAGCGTTTACATAACCGCTACAAATTAAGCGCTACCAAATGCATGATATGGTGTAGTGAATTATGTTTTAGTGTAAAATCCTAATTCATTTAAACTACTAGATATACACGCCTTTTTACTAGATGCTAATTATAAAATTTTATTTTTGAAAGGATCCTTTATTTTTTGTTGCAGTATTTCTTCCCGAGACCGTGAGCCGTATAAGTTATCATAATAATTGTAACACTCTGTAAAAAGATAATTAATTTTTTGAATACTAATGATGGGGTTGACCTGCCACCGTTGGAAGAAACGACGCCCCAACACAGGAAGGAACTATTGCGGGATGACCCGTTAATATTTGTATGCAGCTTTTTCTATTATTTTGTCAAACATTATTTGCGCATTTCCTTTGTCTGATCAACCAAAATGTTAGACGGTCACGGATTAATTTATTTCATGTCATTAATTTTAGGTTAAAACAATTTAGTGACTAGGATGTGATCTTGAAAGTGTGTGGCTGAGATTAGTTTTTGGGGGGAGTATAAATACTTCTCTTTGTGGCTTTTGCTCGAATGAATTTTTTTTTTTTGAGTTTTGCTCCTGATTATCCCGATTCCATGCGGCGTGATACCATCGGCTCGGCCTTCCTTCTCCGGTGCGACACCGACATCGCTTCCCCTTCTGTTGCGTGATACCGAAAATCCTGATCGGCGTGACATCGGATCTGCCATGGTGTGAAGTCGCTCGTCCACCTTCGCGACACCTGCTGGGTTTCCACCATCGGCCGAAGTCACGCCTCCAGGAACACCGGTTGCTATTGCGGTGTGCCGCTGCCCGTGTCTTTCGGAGCTGGGCCGCCACCGCGATGTCTCTCTCTCTCTCGATCTAGGTCTTTGGGTTCCCTGTTTGGGGTAACGATTTCTCTTCTCCCCTCTTTGGTGTGATTTTTCTGAAATTAAATTAATTTGTGTGTGTGTAAATGATTCGTTGTGTGTTTGAAAATCGTTGAATGAATCAGAGTGTTGTGAGTGCGTCGTTTTTCACCAAATCAATTGATCGTAAAAGGGTAGCTCATCGGTTGCTAAGCTCTTTTTGGAGATAATCCATACTCTGACTAAAATCTCCGTCTCAAAATATTGTTTCCGACACGCTCATCGTTATAGGTTTTGGTTGTGTGTATGTACTTTTAATCCAACGCAAAATTTTGCAACTTGCACGCTTGGTATTTGATGAAATAACTCACTAGCACACGTAGTTTGTAATTGCGCGCAATCCCCAAGGGTTGCCTTGATTGAGTCGCTCTCTCTCTCTCTCTCCGGTTTATTTTGTCATTATTTAGCGCATTTGATCGGTTTGGGTAGGTCTTTTTCGCTTGATCGGACATTGGATCTTAGCCCTTGTATGATCTCTAAAGGTTTGGCGAACCTTCATATTGTTGTGTGGATTATTTTCTCATTGTCACTTATAGGTTGACTGCGTCTGCATTTTGTGCTACATCAACTAACGCATCACAATCATCGAAATTTAAATTTAAATTTAACTTAGTATTGATTTTTTCTATCAAATTTTCTATGATGTCTTCTCCGAATAACAGATTTAAAGCGGCGGCGCACGAAAACATTACAGACATTTTTCTATTGTATTTTAAAAAATTTTCTTCCATTATTTCAATTAATGGAAGACATCCATCATGTTGCTTATAATAATTAAATTTTTATGCGATGTTTACAAAATTTTCAATTACTTTTGAGCTAGTCAGATAGTACACGTCGGATAAAAAAACAGTCGCCTTATAAAAACATTCTAATAAATCCATATAATTCGCTAATACGTTTCAATCGGCATTGGTCAAATCATGACTATTTACTATATTATAATATTCCATAAGAAGTGGTTTATGTTGAAACGCTTTTTTAATATTTTATATGTTGAGTTACATCTAATAGAGATATCAAATTGAGGTTTCAAATATTTTTTATCTTGCGCGGTTACAAAATTTTTAAAATCCTGAGATCGTTGCCTAGAACTATAAATTACTTTAAGCATTAGACGAATTTTTTCAATATAAGGTTCTATAGCGGCTAAACTATCTTGTACTACTAAATTTAAAACGCGACAAACACACCGAGTGTGAAAAAATGCACCGTTTAACATTAGTTTTACGTTGAAACCAAAACTCGGCTTCTGTGGAGTTCGAACCCTCAGGGAAGGGGTGATCGCACACTTATATCTCTATCACAAGCTGAATAACCAAAGATTTAGAACAACGAACAGACTCAAGGCTCTAGCACAGAGGTCCCGCCACACACCCGGAAGATCTTAGAGCGCTTCTCCTCCTTAGGCAAGTGCTGAGCTAAGGATACCTCGGAAAGTGCAAAAAGACCTGGGCACAAGTAAGCATGCCGTCTGAGGTACCCCCTTGGGTCTATTTATGGATTCCGGAAAACGGTCTGCCAACAGCCAACCTCCGCTATTCTGAACGGCTATATGCAGTCCAAGTTGGTCTGTCAATAGCGTAACTTCGCTATTCTGAAAGGCTATGGGCAGACCAGTGAGGGTAAAACGGTAAAAATACATCGCAGAATGCGGAGCGAGTGACCCTCAAAAGCCTCCACTCACCATGGGTGGTGAGTGCTCGATGGAGCTGACACTCACCACCTCCTACCGGCCCTGTGCGAGTGCGGGCGTAGCCTGCCCCACTCGCCCATTACTTACCGAGATCCTGGGGCGAGTGCAAGCCCACGGGCTCCACTCGCCCCACCCATGTTCCACCCCGCCTGGGCGAGTCGACGAGGCTGCAGAGCCCTTGCCTCCCACCCGACTCGCCTGTGACCTGAACTGCCTTGAGTTGGATGGTATAGCTACTGTCAACCGCACTCGCCAAATATGGGGTTTTACACAATCTCCACTCTTTGCGAGGTTGCCCCAAGCTCGGCAAGAATCATCAAACCCCGCAAAATGCGGCGAGTGCGACAGGAGCCAGATAATCTTTTAGTGGAATCCACCAGCGGATATATATATGCCCGCGTACCTGGGCAACCTTTGACATTCCCCTTACTTTGATCTTGCCGAGATGTCTCTCTCCAAAGAGCTCCAAGAGAGGTTAAGCCACGCCCGGGAGCTTAATGCCGCTCGCACTATCGCGCTGGTTGCCGTGTCCCCAAGCATTTTAATGCGCGAGCCGCCAAAATCCAATCCCGCAAAAAAGGCCAAGTCGATTCCCAAAGCTGCCGAATCCATCTATCGTGATATTGCCTCCACCCTAGATCACGGGCTCGCCTCCTCCTCTAGACGGGTTGTCGACCCCAAAGGGAAAGCGGTCATTGACATTCATGCCAACTCGGACGATCATCAGACTGACGGTGAAGCCTCTACGACATGAGTCAACTTCCCTCATGACGACTCGTGGCCTCAAATTCCTAACACTCGCCTGCGGAGCCCATCGCCCCCCTTTGAGACCACGAGGCTGGACTCGTTGAGGCCGAAGTCACCAGCTCGCACACCTTCTCGGCAACCCACTCCTGCTCCTGCACTTGCGGGGGGAGGTGTCGGGGACATCCCGATTCCCAGTTTCGAGTTCATCCCCTAAGAACTCATCAGCCGGGTCGCGACAAGAACCTGGCCTTGCCCCCACCTACACTTTTCGGGGGTCGTCGAGCTCATCCCGTAAGCTCCACTCTTGTAGGGCCATCTCACATAGTTACGTTGAAGCACTCGCCCATTATACATTTTACCTTGATTAGTTTCTGCAGATCTTCCCGGTCAATCTGAGGCTGAAGAGTGGCGGCTAGTTCAACAATTAAAGGCTGTACAAAAAAAATAAAAGTCTAAACTTCTATCTATCATCTCTGCTCGAAGAATAGCGGTTAGTTCGACAATTAAAGACTTTACTGAAATAAAAACCTAAACTTTGATATGTCCGCTCTGCTTGAAGAGTGGCGGCTAGTTCGACAATTAAAGGATGTACTGAAATAAAAGCCTAAACATCGATCTGTCAGCTCTGCTCGAAAAGTGACGGCCAGTTCGACATTACTTAAAGACTGTACTGAAATAAAATCCTAAACCTCGATCTGTCAGCTCTACTCGAAGAGTGGCGGCCAGTTCAGCATTATTTAAATGTTGTAATGAAATAAAAGTCTAAACCTCGATCTGTTCACTCTGCTCAAAAAGTGGCGGCCAGTTCGGTAATTAATGGTTGTACAAAAAATAAAAGCCTAAATCTCGATCTGTCCGCTCCGCTCGAAGAGTGGCGGCCAGTTCGACAATTAAAGGTTGTACTTAAATAAAAGCTTAAACCTCGATCTGTCCGTTTTGCTCGAAGAGTGACGCCCAGTTCAACAATTAAAGGTTGTACTAAAATAAAATCCTAAATCTCGATCTGTCCACTCTGCTCGAAGAGTGGCGACCAGTTTGGCAATTAAATGTTGTACAAAAAATAAAATCATAAACCTCAATCTGTCTGCACTGCTCGAAGAGCGGTGGTCAGTTCAGCATTATTTAAAGGTTGTATTGAAATAAAATCCTAAATCTCGATCTGTCCACTCTGCTCGAAGAGTGACGACCAGTTTGACAATTAAATGTTGTACAAAAAATAAAAGCCTAAACCTCAATCTGTCTACACTGCTCGAAGAGCAGTGGTCAGTTCAACATTATTTAAAGTTTGTACTGAAATAAAAACTTAAACCTCAATCTGTGCGCTATGCTCAAAAAGTGGCGGCTAGTTTGACAATTAAAGGTTGTACAAGAAATAAAAGTCTAAAACTCGATCTGTCCACTCTATTTGAATAGTGATCAGTTTGGCAATTAAATGTTGTACTGAAATAAAAACATAAACCTAAGCAAGGATTTAAAGTGGATATTTGTATATCATTTTATTTATATACTTATATGTTTATATAAGTATGTATATAAATTTAACCTTATATATGTTTATATATATAGCCATATAATATATATATATATATATATATATATATATATATATATTTAACCTTATATATAGTGTACAACCTCACATTCGCTGGGTGGGACCTAAAATCCCGAGACCCCAGGTTTGGGCTAGCTTTGGGCTGAAACCGGATCAGACGAGTAAATAGACGAGAAGTTTCCCGCCCTGGGCATGCGAGAAGGCTTGCGCCTGGGCCAGTGGGATGCCTTCAGAGTTTGCGCTGAGTGAGACTTTGCCACTCAACACACTGCAGTTCCTGGCGTTGAGTGTGGCTCTGCCACTCAACGCTCCTTTGGCTCTTGGCGTTGAGTGAGGCTCTACCACTCAACGCCCCTTTGCTCTTGGGGTTGAGTTGTGCTTCGCCACTCTGCGCCCTCGACGCTTCGCGGCTTGTGCCTGAGTTTCTTACAAGGGAAGTGGGAGGGTCTGCGACTAAGGGCAGGCGGAAGGCATACATAGTAGCTAAAGGGCTTCCGCCCGGCAGGATCCAGGGGTTAAATTACTTGGATGCCCTTAGGTATGCATTTAGCTTTTCAGAACAGTGAAGTTACGTTGTTGGCAGGGCAAGTTGGGCTGCAAATATCCCTTTAGAACAACGAAGTTACGTTGTTGGCAGACCAGATACTGAGAGCCTATAAATATGACTCACAGAGTACCTCGGAGGGCAAGCTTTCATAATTTCTCAAACCTTCCAGTGCTTTCTGAGGTACTCCTAGCCCAACAATTGACTTAGGAGGGAAAACACTCAGAGATCTTTTGGATTAGTGGAGGAACCTCCCAGCTGAGGCTTAGGGTCGGTCCTAGCCCAGCTGATGCTTGTATTCACCCAAGGGTTGAGGCCAAGTTTCTTTAACATGGAGCTGAAGAGAGTCCCCCCCCCTCTCCTTCAAGGAGCTGATGGAGAGGGCGACGAAGGAGATCGAGATCGAGGCGGCCAATCTAGCATTCGTTAAGAAGCTAACCAAGTTGGCGGAGGAAGATGGGAAGGAGTCAGAAGCAGGGAGGTAGAGGGAGCAGAGAGAGGAGAGAAGAAGGAAGAGCCCCGAGGACAGGAGCCGGGCCAAAAGTGCACTTAACATGAAATGAGCATAATAACAAATATGAACAATTATGACTCTAAAGTGTAGTGCATCAACGAGAAAACTAGCCCAGATGAGTCCAAAAATATGTATATAACTTGGACTCATCAGCAGCATCAAGGTTGGTGGCTGCGTGAGCCGAACAACCGGTTGGGTTGGAGGCCCCAGGAAGGTCACCCTCAAGGGCCGGCATGGAGGCAGGGGCACAGAGCCCCCTCCCACCGCAGCAGGAGGCGATGGAGATTGTCAGAAGAAGAGGGAGAAGGAGGGGAGCTCGAGGAGGAGTGAGGAGAAGAGAAGGCAAGGTGGGGTTGCCCTTTTGTATCTTCCACCAGGAGGAAGGTCACGCAACAGCCACCTGCCCTGAGTTTCTGGAGATCAGGGGGGCCCGGGTGCAGATGCAATAGCCGCCACCCATGAGTATTGAGGTGGTTCTGCCAAGAGTGGGAGAGAGCAATATTGAGATCTTTGTTATGGGCCGACACCGCCAGAGCTGTATTCTCTGGCGATGTTGCTGTCTCAAAACTTCCTGGAGAGGGTCGCTGCACCCTCTCGGCCGAGTTTCGGCTCCATTGTGACAGAGAAAACTCAGTGGTCCTCCATGCACAATTATAGGAGAGAGAGATAAAGAGGCAGCGACACTCGACTTTCCTCTCTTCCCCTCCAGCTCCGGCGGGCTCCATGCATCCTGCCGAAGCTTTTTCTCCCCTGAGTGGGCTCGTGCTCCTCTCCCTTCAGAAGATGGCGGTCTGATTTATTGCCATGAGTAGCCAATACCAAGCTTCCACGAGCATGTCCTTTGAAGAAACGTGGCCAACAATCCTTGGCCAACGCATCTCTCCCAAAATCCCGTTCAGGTGAGTGGTCCGCTGTTTTTCCAGGTAATATTTCTCCCCCTCACCCCAGCTTTGCCCCTAGACCCTAGTTTTGTTGCCCGTATTTTTTTTATTTGCAGATCTTTGGGTTTAGATCGTTTTACCAACCATATCCATGATACTAATAGTACCTATCCAAAGTTTATTCAGCGATCGTTCACTCATAACTCTGTACATAACTTAAATAACTCAATTTGGCTAACTGTTCAAGTTCACATTAGAATTGAACAAGACAAATTTGCAACGTGCCCAGATCGAGTGTACTAATCTCGTGCAACTCACTGATGTGAGCTCGTATGCTCAATATTTTATCACAACATCGTTGCAACGCGCAACGCTACTTTAAATGGTCGTTTTCTTCAAACAACCTCTGATCGCGACGAAATGAGATCTGGTGCACTCATATTGACTATACAAGCTCAATGCAACTGACGGAAGTTGATTCAGAGCACATATGCTCAATATTTTAACACAGCGCCGTGGCGACGCGCAACACTACTCAAAGTTGTCGTTCTCTCCAAACGACCTCGGATCGAGATTAAACGAGTTCCGGTGCGCTCGTGCTGATTATACAAATCCAATGCAACTGACAAAAGTCGATCTAGAGCACATATGCTCAATATTTTAACACAACATCGTTGCGGCGCGTAACAATACTCAAAAATGTCGTTTTCACTAAACGACGTTGGATTGAGACGAAACGAGTTCCGGTGCACTCATACAGACTGTATGAGTCCAATGTAACTGAACGAAGTCGATTAGTAGCAGGTATGCTCGATATTTTAGCACGTTATCCTTGAGCATGTAGCGTAGGTCGGGTCGTAGTTTGTCAGGACCAGTTCAAAACCCTTCCTGGGTATAATTGAACCGTCTAGATCCCCTTTTTGAAGGCGGGATGTTGCAACAAGTACCTTTGATAATTCGGCCTTGGCTGCTGCATTCATTAGCACTAAGAAAGTTTCACAACCTTTGCTAATGTATCTAACCGGCTTAATGGATGAGATAATCAGCTTAGCGACTCCCTTCATGCCCTGGAAAGTAACATCCATTTGGTTGGGTCCTTCAAACTGTATTAACTTATTTCTGTAGTCTATCTTAGCGTTCACGTCTGATAACCAGCCCATCTCCACAATCAAATCGAAACCCGCGATAGACAGTGACAAGGCTTCTACAACAATCTCTGCATCTCCAAATTGCATTGGTACCCTATACTTATCTGGTCTGCTTTGAGTGGGAAGCATTCTGGTCAAGTAAACTGGACTGAACCGCGTGATGAGTGGTTAGTGCAAGACTTTGAGTCTCTTAACATTGTTTATGTGGTTAGAAGTGAGTCTAGCATGACTCGATTAAATTGGATAAAGTTGCAATGCAACTTGGCTAATCATGTCCTGGAGGTAACTAAAGTTGATGCATAGTTTCAACAATTAATGGTGGAAGCTTTGCAAGGCGAAGACAGTGTCATGGAGATGGTTGGTGGAATCTTAAAGAAAAATGGAAGGGTGTGCGTACCGCAGTTCGACAAGCTCCATAAGGAGTTGATGTTCGAGTCACCCTTTTCGAAGTACTTTGTTTATTCAGGCAGTGTAAATATGTACTTGGATTTGAAAAATCTTTTTGGTGGCCTGGGATAAAGCAGAATGTGGCTTTGTACGTGAGTTGATACCAGACTTATGCCTTAGTGAAGGCTTAGTTCTAGAGGCCGAGCGGGTTTTTGAAGCCCTTTTTATTCCCAATTGAAAATTTGACGATATCTCTATGGATTTTGTGCATGATTTGCCTTATTCGTCGTAGGGAAACGATGCAATTTGGGTGATTGTGGATCGCCTGAACAAGGTGACTCATTTCATTCCAAATCAAAAGGAAGATATGGTGAAGAAGCTCGTGGAGCTCTATATTCAGAACATATTGTGGTTGCATGAGATTCTGAAAAGTATTGTTAGTGACCACGATGGACGGTTCACATCCAAGAATTGGCGGTTAGTCAAAAAGAGTTTGAGCACCCAAGCATAAGTTCAGTACAACGTTCCATCTGTAGACCGATGGTCAAACAAAAAAGATAAATCACATCTTGAAAGATATGTCAAGGATGTGCACTCTCGATTTTGGTTAGAGATGAGAAGACAACCTCTTAATGGTGGAATTTTCCTGCAACAATAGCTTCCAAGAGAGCATTCATATGACTACTTATTAAGTGTTTTATGGTAGGAGGTGTCAAATGCCAATGTCATGGGTAGAGGCGGGAGACACCCAACTTTTAATAAAGAAAGCAATGATCGATGCTTGTGAGTTGGTGCAGACGATCCAAGAGAACATGAATGTTACATATGATTGACAAGCAAAATATTATAATGCCGGAATGTGGGGTTTGCAGTGGGCGACATGGTCTACTTGAAGATCGAGCCATTCAAAGGTGTTCGCGGATACGACGACTCAAAAAATGAGTCTGAGGTATCTGGCGCTGTTAGAGGTTACATAACATGTATGAAAGGCAATATATTAGTTGGTATTGTCCAAAAAACTGGGAGGATTGCATTATGTTTTTTATGTATCGTTGCTAAGGAAAGCTTTGATGAAGCCGAATGAAGTGGTCGAGTCAACAATAGTGCCAGTGACAGAAGATTTCAGGACAATGGCTAGTCCGATTTTCGTGGAGGATTCAAAATCCGAAGTTTGCAAAATAAAGAAATCAAGGTCGTGAAAGTACGTTGGGACAATTGTGGGCAAGACGAGTTCTCTTAGGAGCGTGAGCAAGCGATGCAGGAAAACTTCCTAGAATTGTTTGTGTAAGGTACGTTTTATGTTTTGTAGCAATTTAAATTTTCAGGCCGTTTTTTTTGGGGGGGGGGGGGGAGTTGTAACACCCAAAAATATTTTGTTTAGAGTTTGGGAGTGTTAGTTAGGTGAAATGAGTCGGTCCTTTTTCCTTGACCAGACGACTAAGGAAAAAATTATCGTGTACACCGCAAGAATATCGTCGTGTGTGTGAGGTGTACATAATGATATTGTTGTGTGTGTTGTGTGCATGACGGTATCGTCGTGTGTGTGTGTGGTGTACACGACGGTATCGTCATGTGTGTGTGGTGTATATGACGGTAACGTCGCGTGTGTGTGTGTGTGTGTTGTACATGACAATGTCATCGTGTATGTGTGTGCATTGTATATGACGATATCGGCGTGTTCACTCCAATATCGCTGTGAGCACAAGTGTATTGTTGTGTTAACTGGAAAATTGTTGTGTTCACTCGACGATACTGTTTGTGTTTCTCTGGTGATCTGGAAGTAGTTAAACAGTTAGTCTCACTGCCAACATGATATGAGCTTATAATGTCGCACATAAAAGTAATTAGAGAAATTAGTGGAAGGATTATGTTGATCTTACTCATATTGGATATGATAGAAAGACCAATCCTATTACATGAAGATTACTGACGGGTTGCGTCTAGTGCGTATCGATGCACGACGAGTGCGTATTGATGCACATTGACTAGGAGTCGACACAACTCAACTCTATGTCGACGCGAGTCTTTAGTCGATGCTACGTTGAGTAGATGTCGACGTAACACTGCCTTCTATTCGATACAAGTACGTCAACTGAGTGTCGACGCAGTTGTGTTGAGTGTCGTCAACTACGTCTCAACATTGCGTCGAGTTCTTTTCGATGCGAGTGCAAGTCGACACATATCAACGCAAGTTAAGTTTTGGTAGATTTCTTAAAGGCTACTATCTGTTTGATATCCTTGGGTATAAATTGAGTTGGAAAAGAGTTCTTGTATGTAACTTATGTGTGTGTTTTTGAAGCCGTCACTTGTTCTAGATCATGTTGTGACGTATTCTAGTCATCGCCTCTCCTGAAAATGAATCTAACAATTTATGGATACGTAAAGAGCATTTCTTCTCCGACCCAGTTCTTGTGGGACAAGACCTTGGGGTTCTCTTTCACTTGTGTGGATACCTATAGAGTGACAGATATATTTATGTGTGGACTCAGCCGCCTGCCATTTTCTAAAGCAGATCTTTGGGGCACTTTGGTTGAGTAAAAACTCAATCCCATTCGAGTACAATAACTTGTTATATACGTCTATTTCTTGATTCATAAAGATCGCAAGAATCTTTACTCTTTTGGGTATTTCCTGTAAATTTATTCTACAACGCACATGTGATGTTTTGTTCCAATCTTGTATAGAAAACCCAATAGATACGAGACAGAAAGCTGTTTTGAAGTGTACATGAACCTGTTTCGTAAATTTGTGAATTCTGGCTGTCCGATCTTCTTGGGACTTGATCCAATGATCCAGATCTTGTGCTAGTGAACCCTAATTAAGGCAGAGGGATTCTCCCCTCTCATTTTTTAAGTTATTCGTAACTTTGTGGGTGTAAGCGAGAGAGAGCGGAGCAGTAACAAGACCTAGATCTGTTATTGTTTGAGCTTTGGTGCTTCGTTTGTCGATTCGAGACTGAGTCAGTGAAGAGGGCTTGAAGGAAAATACGTTCATCAGTGTTATTCTAAGTTTCAACGACAAGGAAGAAGTTTCGTAAGGTAACAATATCTTTCCTTCCGGTCTTAAGATGCATGCATAACATTTTTTTCATGCTTTTTATTTTTTCTGTAATTTACTGGCACTAGATCTCTCAAATGAGAATGGTTCGGTTTGCATTAGTTTAAGAGGAACCACCGGGTCAGTTGAATTCGTTCCTGATATATTTTTGCATTATAAATCAGCTCGGTTAGTGGATTAGATATTGTGAGTGAAGCCGTCATCACGCCCGGTGGTCTGGTCTGGTGATGTTGTTTGACGTGCATTTTATGGATTTTGCTAGAAATCCAATTGCGACGAAGATGTCGTTGTTATGCACTTAATTTTGTATGAGAACGAATGGTAAATTAGGGCGGGGGAAAGATATGCATGTTGAATGTTATGCAGAGGTGTAACTTGTCTTTGTGGTTGACTTTCTTATCCCGTGATGTTGTGATTCATGTGTAGAGGGCGTCTCGACAAGACAAGATCCCTTTATGAAAACTGACGAGAACGTCTGTGCTTTTAGACAAGCTCTAGTGATGCAACTGATATGTGGGCAGAGGCAACAAAAAGTTTTTTAGCATCGGTTCAGATGTGTTGGTGGATTTGACGAGAACGTGAAAGCTTGTGGGCAAGCTCGGGTACTGACCCATGAGTGAGTGGATCCTAGACAAGAGTTTCATTTATGGCTTGAAGGCCATTGGGAAATTGAAGTACGTGAATTATATGATGTGATGATGTGTTAGAATCATACATAGTATATGATGTCTTTGGTGAAACTCAAGTTTGCATACACGATGGATTAGTAGGTTTCATTTATTTAAATGCTCAACATAGAAATGTGTTTGATGTTTGTGATACTCATTCATATTACTTTTATGTTATTATATGTTTTACTGCATGTGCATATGAAATGCTGACTTACAGGGTGATAGAGTGCCCAGAGTCCGCTAGGGATGATCAGGAGGATGAGTGTTTGTTGCACAGTTGAGGTCAGCTTTAGCTGACCCACATTACATCAATTTTTTTACAATGCAATGATCACAAGCTGTAGTTAGCTCATCAGTAAAAAAAAAACCTAAGCCTATCTAGTGTACCTCCTCCTCCTGATTTATCTCATGTTTCTTTTATTATGTTCCGACTTGTATGTCGAGATAGCATAAAATTGTTTTACTTTTGCCTGAAAGTTGTGTTTAATGTTGGTGGGAACATTTTGGTGAAGGGCATTTGGACTTCCGTGAATTCACGGACAACTTCTAGTTTTAGTATAATGTTTCTGCTGTTTTATATTTTGAGTTGGGTAGTGTTCTTATATCATCTTATAAGACTGTGTCGTATATATGCTATGAGATCTCGGTCGGTCCTATATTATATGACCATTGTAGTGGATGTGTTACACGTCCACTTATGCGCACAGGCTATACGTGCTCCCAACACCTACACGCGCCAGCAAACCGCACGTGCAAAACAGCCGCACGC
This sequence comes from Platanthera guangdongensis, assembly GCA_039583875.1. Classification (NCBI taxonomy): domain Eukaryota; kingdom Viridiplantae; phylum Streptophyta; class Magnoliopsida; order Asparagales; family Orchidaceae; genus Platanthera; species Platanthera guangdongensis. Next base: position 17,158,698 of record CM077166.1, on the reverse strand, counting down.
AAGCACATGCACAATAAGCGCGTGCTAACACGTAGCAGCCATGAACGCATAACAACAACATGCAGGTAGACCAACAGTGCGAATGACAGCCACAAAAATAATAAAAAAACTTATAGAGTTTCATTTGAAGACAAACAACCAAGGAGAGAACTCTGCAGGTTTTCCAGCGATGACTTGGAATTTCGTTGCTTTCCAACTCGAATGTTCACTTTGCTCGAGTGGTCACTCCACTAGCTCCCCTGCTCTTTTGCTTAAGTGTGGTATTTACTCTCCATAGTGCGAAGGAGAACCTTGCATCTTTTTCACCATTAAGTACTTGTAATCTCATGCAAATTTGTGGATTTGGTCGGCATCGAACCGATCCCGTAGTTTTTTCTCTTTCCATTTTTTCCACGCAAAATTTTTTGTCGTCTCTATTGTTGATTCATTTTTGACTATTTGCGCTTGACTCACTCTCAAGTTAAGGCGATTCGATTATCTGAACCAGAGAGCGCTAAGCGACCCGCAACAAACATAATAGTGGTTGAGTTCCTTAGGTGATGTTAGATCTTCACGAAAGACGACACCACCTCGCCAAGACAATTATAGCGAGCCCAAAATCACACGATTCCGAGTCATATGAGATTAAGAACACATTGCCAACGACATGATCATTGTATATAGGAGTCTCGTAAAATCTTAAGTAATTTATCAAGTATTTAATTTGCAACAGTTAAGAAAATTTTATCGTATATAGAAAAAATGTCTTTCCAACACAAAACCACACATGAAACACAGTGTACAAAAATCACACTCGCGCTTCGGCCAGGAGAAATCAATGCTCACACTAGATTAAACGAGGATAAAAAATAAACGTATGTCGGGAGAAGTAGGCTCTGTTTGGGGGGACTTATTTTCACCGGTCAAGCGGTTACAACGGCATGAATCCGACCTTAATTAAGGTCCGGTTCATGAGGTCGTAACCGCTTGACCGGTGAAAATAAATCCCCCCAAACGGAGCCGTAATCGATATACACTGTTATGTATTCGACATATGTCAAATTATAATGAATGAGAAATGATTTTCAAATTGATAAAATTATTTTGTATAATTCAATTATTTTCGAAATCTCAAATTTGAATTCAAATCTGGTTCGTTGAGTGCACGTGTGGTACATGATTTCTCTTTATGTTTCTTTCGATATAATAAGGATGGGTGAATTGACTTATATACCGTGATGGATGATGAGAATGTGAGACTAAAGCTGCGTTTGATGCGGCTTATCACAACTTATTTGTTTCAGTGTGGTTGGACAAAAACGTTATTGTCATAAAATGTAGGTTTGGTATCACAAATGTTGAAAAAATGTAACTAGTTTGAGGCATAAGATTTTGGTATGACAATGACATTTTTATCCAACCTTATCAGAGCAAGTAAGTCAAGATAAGCCGCGCCAAACACAGCCTAAATGTATCATCATATCTCTTTCCTTTGAAGCATTTGAGTCTCCTCCATTTGATTTTGAGATTTTCACATCAATTAATGTATAACCCAAACATCAAATATAATGAATATTTCATTATAAATTATTAAATAATTATTTTGATTAATGTTTCTAACACATTTCTCATTCGTATATTTGCTAGCAAGTTATTTAGGCTCTACTTGTTTGGGTGTTTCGCTGCTCCGTTTTGGGCAAACGCCACCGGAAGGAGAGTTAACAAATGAACATCCGGCGGCGTTTGCTCCGTTTCCACCCGCCTACCTTGAGAAACACCCAAAAAAGCTTCGTTTGGAGCAGCCACCTCCCCCCTCCGCTTCGAACACTCCGTTTCCACCCGCCACCGCCGAAACAAACGAACCCTTAATGTGTTGATGAAACACTATGCGACTCTCAGATTTTAAACCCCACATTTGCTAAAATATCAAATTGGGTTATTAATAAAACACTGTTTAAATAATTAATATAATATTTTAAAAAATTATTTACCTAGGATTAATTTGATAATTAAACTTCTATTTCCCGCTTTAAACCAAGATTGGTTGTTGGATTAAAAGTATAAATTATCTAAAATATTACTTTTCATGGTGTAGCTGTTGGTGTAGCGCGACAATAATTGGTAGCCCCATCGTAACACAAAATTGACCCATTTCTCACGGCTACAGAAACTTACACCGCAACCTAAAACGAAATCCAAACAAATATCAAATTTTTGTTTTTCCGTTCCATTCTTCACTTCTCTCTCTTTTCTTCGCTCTCTCTCTCTCCCCTCTCCGCTGCCCTCGCTCTCCGGCAGCAGCGCCGGATAAATTCACCGCCGTATCGCTCTCACGCTTCACCTCTCTCTACTCCGTCGCCATTCAATCCCCTCTCTGAACTCTCCTGCATCGACGAAGCTCTATTCATCTTGCTTTCGAAGTATCGAAACTTCGACTCTCAAACCCTACACCTCACTTCTCGCGGCTTCCGGAAACCTAGGATGGAGACAGACCCTGCCACATGGAAGAAGAATCGCCAAGGTTCATTTTATCCGAATCGATCTTGATTTGATGTCTGGGAATGAGGGTTTAGAGCTTGCGTCGGAGAAGGTTTGCTAAAGTTGCTCGACTCTTTTTCTGTTTGTTTGGGGTCGGGGATCCGATCGGAGGCTGCAAATTCAAAGATGGATGCGCGGGATTCGTCTTCGGTTGCTGTGGGAAGGGACGGGTCCTCGGAGGAGGAAGTGCTCACCACTGCGCTGGCCAAGGAGGCTGGTGCAATGTTTCAGAGCCGAAGATTTGAGGAGTGCGTCGAGGTATTGAATCAGCTCCTGCATAAGAAGGGAAGCGATCCGAAGGTGCGAGGTTTTACTTCATTCGATATTTGGGTTTGGCTTGCCTTTTAAATCTTTTTTTTTCTCTCTCGTTATTTTAGTTTCATGTTTGCTTGAAGATTGCAACTTAACCATTTGTCGTGCACTTCACGAAGTCGATATGGAATGTTCAGTTCAAAGATTTCTTAGATCCCTAGAATTCGGTAATTTGGGATGATATAAGAAACAATTACGTGAATTTCTTATTCAGATTGAAAAAGCTTATATTCATTTCTGCCATTTGGTGATTTCATGGGCTCGTTTTGGCCGGCTATGTTAGGATGGGTTAGCTCTATTGAGATTGACTCAGTTATCAGATTTATATTTTAGCATTTTTCTGTGTTACTGAATGCTATGAGCTAATGATTTATCAGGGTAACAGAACCTCTAATGAAAAATTTACTAAAAGCATATAACTGGCAACTGCGTACAATCAATTGGTTAGTACAACAACACTCAAGCCTTTATCCCACTATAGTTGGGTTGGCTATATGGATCCTTTGTCGCCATTGTGCCCCATCTTTTGTCATAATCTCACTAATGCCTAAGTACATCATGTCTTTCCTTACAGATTCATTCCAAGTCTTTATTGGTTTACCCCTCCCTCGTTTAACATGCCTAGTGACTAGACTCTCACAACGCCTAACAGGTGCCTCTAATGGTCTCCTTTGTACGTGTCCAAACCATCTTAGTCGAGCTTCTCACATCTTCTCTGCAATTGGTGCTACCCCTGTCTTATCCCTGATACTTTCATTCCTAATGTTATCCAATCTCGTGTGTCCACACATCCAACTAAGCATTCTCATCTCCACAACTCCCATTTTTTGCTCATGTACACAATTCCTTGCCCAACACTCAGAACCATAGAGTATCGCAGGTCTAATTGCAGTACGGTAAAACTCGCCCCTAAGTTTTAGTGGTACTTTACGATCACATAAGATCCCTGACGCGCCTCTCCACTTCAACCAACCCGCTTGGATTATATGTGTCTCATCTTTATCCATACCTCCGTATTTTTGAACTATCGATCCAAGATATTTAAAACACTCATTACGAGAAATATCTTGATCACCCAACTTAATAATGAAGTCATCTGTCTTTCTTGTACAGTTGTACTGCTAAATTTAAGCTCCATATACTTTGTCTTTACCCTGCTCAACCTAAAATCCTTATTTTCTAAAGTATCTCGCCAAGATTCAAGTTTTGCGTGTACACCCTCGTGCCTCTCATCAACCAAAACGATATCATCCACAAACAATAAACACCAAGGTACTGCTTGTTGGATATGTTTGGTGAGCTCATCTAAGATAAGGGTAAAGAGATAAGGGATTAAAGCTGAACCTTGATGTAAGCCAACAATGATAGAGAATTCCTGTGTTTCATTTTTTTGATGGTATATTTTAGCTAAATATATCAGAAAACTGTGTATAATTTTGTAATCCAACATCTCTTTTTTCCTCCAATCTGGTGATTGATTTCATTGCTATTAATACCAACATCAATTCAAAGAGATTTTTTTCCCGCAACTTCACTTATATCAACTTCATATCTCATCTTTTACATGTATGAAGATTCATAATGTGTATAATCAAGCTGATGTTATATTATTGTGTTTATGTTTGCTATAATTTTGTCATTTAAGACAATTAGGCTTAAGGCTCAAGGCGCGGGCGCGCGGGCGCGTGCCTGACGAAGGCAAGACACAACCACATCCATTTTAAATAATTAGCATCAACCATCATTTCATTTTCTCGATCATATTCTTTATCTATTCTACTAATTAATCATTCATAACTATTGTTTATATCTCTTAAAAAATAGAATCAATGTGACCACTTGCATCATATCTAAGTCTCAACGCACAATTATCTTCCAAAAATACTGAATCAATCAAATATTATTGAGTTCTAACATTTTTTCTTTATTTTTTTTAAAAATATTTACAACAAAAATCTCACTCAAACGAACATTTTATGTTCAAAAGCGCAAATAAGGCGCACGAATACGCAAACCTCTGAGCCGCTAGTTATAGAGTGGTCCAAAAAATTGAAGAGACCATTTTACCTTACTGCAAACATAATTCTTCTCTTAGAAGAGACCATGCACTGGCCGTTAGTTATAGAGTGGTCCAAAAAAATGAAGTAGATTAGGTTTGAAAAAATGCATAAGTATAAATTTTAGGTTTTACTGAGATATCTATTGAGACACAGAGCGTTAGCAATTATGGGGTATAAATAAAAAAAATATTTTAATTTTGGAAAATCAACTTAGTTATTGTGAAAGCAAATTTTTGTTATAAATTAGTTGAAAATAAAGAAGTATAAATAGCAAAGAAAACTTCTTCATTTGATTTTGAAGAGATATATAGCCAAGGACAGTGAGGTTTGTAGAAAGGAAAAATGAAATAGAAGGTGCAATTATATTTTCCACATAGGGGCAATATATAAGACTCACATCAAGACACCCATCACCGATAGGCGGTGTGGGACTAAACTCAAAAATACTAAAATACTCAACACTAATAACTTTAACACTCCCCCTCAAGCTGAAGGGGAACCCTACAGCTTGAACACAACTTAAAACGGAAGGTATAAGAAGGTTGACAACGTGTGACAAAACAACAGCCACCGAGGCCCAACCGCGTGTCGCCGGGGATACTTCAACCGGACAAGAGCCACACGACGTTGGTCCGCAAACCGACCATGACAACGCTGGATACACTCGGAGCGGAAACTCGGTCAACTACGCAAGACCAAACCAACCCTACCAAATCCAGAGAAAACGACGAGGAGACACAAACAGCATACGAGATCGACCTGGGGGCCATGTGTGATTGAGGCAGAAGTCGGGAAAGAGGCATCCGAGTCGCCGTTATCACAAACACTCCCCCTCACGTGGAATACGTGCATGAAGACATAGACTATGCCTGGAGGCCGTGACGTACACTCCCCCTCACGTAGACCACGTGCACGTGTGTGACCCTCGTCGGGTACATGAACCCAGATCACGCGAAAGAAGGGGCCGAAATCGCATGCGAAGCAAACAACACAACACACTACAACAATAACTACTAAACAAAAAATTATTAAAGCTTAAGCAGAGCCAGAGAGGAAGCAGCGCACGCAGAGCAACAACGATCATAGGCCAGCCGTGCCGGAGAAGAAGAGAGCAGTGCGACAGAGGGCATCCATGCCGGAGAAGAAGAGAGCTGCAACGGGTGCAGACAGAAGCCGGAAAAGTAGCAGCTGCAGCAGTAGGCCGGAGAAGAAGAAGTAGTCGAAGAGAGAAGTAGCCGCCAGTGAATGAGAGCAACGGCAGATCCGCAGCGACACGGAGAGGAAGCAGCACCTGGCAGCTGGAGAAGAAGCAGCTGCAGCTGCAGCAGGTCGGAGAAGAAGCAGCGGCAGAGCCGCAGGCCGGAGAAGAAGAAGCGGCTGAGCAGAGCATAGGAAGAAGCAGCTGTCAGGAGAGAAGCAACGACGGAGCAAAGCCGTCGGGAGAAGAAGATGAAGCCGTTAGAGTCGTCGATGTCGTAGAGGAGAACCGACGGGATCGTCGTTGTTGTCGCAGACGCACAGGAAGGAACCAGAGGACGAAGACCTCGGGAGAAGCAGACGACGGGATCATCGTCGAGGAGCAGCGAAGCCATCGGGAGAAGGAGAGACAGGCGTCGTCGTCGTCGATGTCGCACAAGAAGAGGAGCAGCGACGTCGGCTAGTGGCAGAGTCGTCGGGAGCAGCGGAATCGGGGGGCCGCTCCTGTCGACGGTATTAGCTGTCGACCCCGTCGACAGGAGCGGTAGGCGTCGAGCCCTAGCAGGCGAGCGGAAGCGGAAGCGGAAGCACGGGTCGGGGGGGATTTAGGTCGGGACGGGAGCGGGGGGAAATATCAGCTGATCGGGAAAAATTTTGTTTAGGTCTCAGATCATTACCTCTGATACCATGTAGAAAGGAGAAATGAAATAGAAGGTGCAATTATATTCTTCCACATAGGGGCAATATATAAGACTCACATCAAGACACCCATCACCGATAGGCGGTGTGGGACTAAACTCAACAATACTAAAATACTCAACACTAATAACTTTAACAAGGTTTAATTGCCTAATTGGTGCGCATTAAGGAAGAAAATATGCGTTTCAAAGATACATTGAAGTTATTAAAGATATGTATGATGAAACCTTTACTATTAGAAGTCGTTGTGGAGTGAACAGTAGTTCGTAATTATAGAAAAAAATTTACATAAATAG